>VWZP01007103.1:74152-277584 GCA_013396995.1 Dicaeum eximium
GAGGAGAGGAAGAGGAGGAAGAGAAGCTCTTCCTAGACCTGTGATTATCTTCCAAGAGCATTTTCAGAGAATACCAGAGGGACCACCAAAGTCTGTTTCTCCCTCCTGCAGCCCCCAGGGAGAGAACAGACCTGCAAACAGGTGCAAGGAATAAGTCACAGAGGATTTTGTTTTTGTAAGTCTTTGCCATAAGGTAACTCTCCAGCATTGAAAACAGGAGACAAAATGCAACACATATATGCAAAGATAATTCCAGTATTTAGTTTTCATTTCCCTTTTTAGGTAAAGGAAGTCTGATGTTCACTTGCACAAACCATTGCTCCCCTGGGAGTTGTGTACCTGCTGTATAGCTGAGACATTTCATGGTCTTGTGTTATTGAACCTGAGGCACCCTGTGGTGCCTGAGTGCTGTTGAATAATCTGGGGGTGTTGTGTCAGCTTTTTAAAGGCAGAAGAGCATTTCTTTAGGCTGCGATGAAAGGCTTTAAATCACAGCCACTGATGCAAAAGAGACTTACTAGACCTCACTGACAGCCACAAGTGGGAGAAAAGCTGCCCAGAGGGAGCAGGGAGGAGGCTGGGCATCAGCAAGCACACGTCCTTTTAGAGAAGGGAAGAGTGGAGAGCTGGGGGGAGGAGGCTCTGTCACTTTGCTGTTATTTTAGCACTCTGCATCCAGCAGCCAAGCTGATCAGAAGCAATCAAGACAGGGCTTTGATGGCCTAAACTGCTGCTTCTGTGGAAAGTGGATTTCATCTAGGTTTCCCAACTGCCTGGCTGTGGGAGATGCTCTCAGAGGGACATGCACGCAATCACCATGGAATATTTGGCCCTCCAGACTACTGCTTTCCTTGCTGAAGCCATGGTAGCACTGTTCTTTGCACTTCCCACAACAGAGACAGCACTCCCTGGGAATGGGGAGCACCACGAGGAGTGCCCTGGCTTCTCAGTTTAGTCACCTTTTGAACCATGACCAGTGCTGATGGTTCTTTTCCTCTGGCTTCTTCCAAGATACATACATACATAAATACATACATACATACATACATACATACATACATACATACATACATACATACATATATACATAAATACCTATATTGTATATATATATATATATATATATATATACTAGTTATTTTTAAGGTTGGGGTTTTTTGTAATAAATATGATTTTGTGGTCTCTGTCAGGTCACTGGATAAACCTCAGGGAGTCAGGGCAAAGCTGGGCTTATGCAGCTGCCCTTGGTGGAAGGTCATCATTGGGATTAGCAAAAATTTGCACTGTAAAGACTTGGCTTTGACTGGACCATCAGGGGATTTCTGCCCAGGAAAAAACAACAGATTGGCACTTGGCATCTCCCTGGTATGACTTTACACAGTTAACAGGAATCAAAAGAAATTACCATGCTGGAGCTCAGAGGCCCAGAGCTGTCTGACCAGCTCTTGCCAGAATTCCAGTTTGCCCAGCAGCATTGGGAGAGCTGTAAAGAAACTCCTCAGCTTCTGACTGGGACATCTTGAGCTTGAGGATTTCTATCACCCTTTGAAATGTTTGAGTCACAGCAAACGTTATTTCTATTATGACAAATTTTTGAATAGAGATTGAAATGATCATTTTTCTTCTTGCTGTAGGAGTACACGTTTTCCTTTGCCTCCTAGTCTAGAGGCTCAGGGTTGCCTGGTTACTCTGACTCAGAAACTCTGTAAGGTGTCTCTTGGTGAAGGAGCAGATACAATTTGGCAATTAGAGGAGCTTGATTTGTCATCTAAATGTAGAAATCCTTAGGAAAAAATAACCATTTGAAGAGCAGTTGCACAGAATCCACAGTGATAAAACTCTCAGAATGTGCATTGGTACTGAACATTGCTGGTTTGCTTATTGTAGAGGCATGAAGGTCTTTAATAATATATGCAATAATTAGGAATGTTTTACAGTGTTCAATTAATAGAATCCTGTTCTTAGCATATATGAATTGCAAATGTGATCAGAACAGCATTTTTATTGAAGAATTTCCCCATGGACTAGTGCTATAAAAAGGCTCCATTCAGCCAGCAATCTGTTCATCTCAGGCTGGAGTCAAAGGTACATGATACATTCAGGTGAGGGCCCCAGTACAGCCAGCACAGCCAGCTAAAGGGTGTCTTATGTCCTTGAGTGTACATTTGGCTACACATATACTTTTATATAGTACATGTGTGGCTATAAATGTGTGCAGATATTCTTACAGTTATACGTTTGTGCTGATTTGAAAATTTGTGATTGCAGGAATGATTTTATTTTGCGAAGTATTTCCTTTAGAACTGAAGCCATGTTGTTTCAACAGTTGCTTCATAGATGCCCTTTAGTTGTTTGCATTTGGATGCATCAGAAAACACTTCAAGAATAAGAAGGGTTATTTAATGGTCAGGAAGGTGAGGAATGTTTGATGAAAAAGTCAGATCTGTAAATCAACAGTTTTGCTATCCAGGGACCAGAAAGGCTCAGCTAGTGTAAACTCTAAAAGGTCAGAATTTGATTTAATGAACTGAACTTTCAAGACAAGCAGTGTTTTTCATACAGGATATCCCCTCAGGCTTGCTTTATTCAGATAGCAAAAAATGCAGAACAAATAGACTGACAAAAAAGTCCTGGTTTGTATATCTTACCATGTTTTTAATCAAGTGTCACCACTATACACTTACGGTTAAATTTTGGATACCTCATGCTGTATTTAGTAGGGGTAAAGCATTACCTGTTTCCTTTATAGCCTTATGTTATGCTCAGTACTGTGTCCTACATCAGCAGGATCTGAATCATTGTCTGCAACTTGTGCACCACGTCTGCTCACAGTCTCACTTTGGACATGGCCCAGTTGCAGTGGGCTTAAACACCTCCGTGCTGTCGGGATCTCCCGCTTCAGTTTGCTTTTTTCAACTCTGAAAATGCAATGGCTGTAGTAGGGAAACAGAAAGCCACAGGTGCCTGTCCTTATTATTAACAAATAGGGATAACTCAGGAAAAACATATGTCACCCAGGGTTATTTTCAGAGGTATATAACTCACTGTAACCATAATTTTAAATGTGAAATGGTGAAACTGTTAGGTAGTCATGGTGTCAGGAGGTTCTTGCCAGAACTTTGATAAAGAAAAATGCTGGCTCTCTTATGTAAGTTTGTTGGATTTTTGTGGTTTGGGTGGGGTTTTTTTGTTTGTTTGGGGGTTTTCTTGTGGTTTTGTTGTTGTCTTTCTTTTTTCTTTTCTTTTTCTTTTCTTCCAGAGTAAATTGCAGTTAAGGAAACAATCAGAATACATATCTTTTCAGCCAGGCATAAGGTAAACCTACAATATTCTCTACAGGAATGGCATGTAATCTGCTTACTAAGTACTGTGGGGAAAAGTATAATAAAATGAGATCATTTGCAGACAACACTGCCCTCCAAAAATATTTACATTAAAATATAAAAATATAAAATATAAAAAATGGAGAACAGTTCAGGAAGCCTTACTGCAGCAAAATTGCGTGAGCAATGAGGTGGGACATGCCTTGCAGAGAGTGGTGGTTGGCAGGGATAATTGGAGTTTATGTTAATTGGATTAGTTCTGCCAGTTAAAAACCAGGTTTGCAGTTCAGGTGCTTGGCTGGGACCGTGGGTGGCCAGTGGTGGCTCCTCTCCTGCGCTCCCTGAGGGGCCCTCCAGGCTCCACAACCTCCCAGGACAGCCCCAGGCTTGGCAGTGGCTTTCCTACCACTCAGCATGCAGTGGCAGTAGGGAAGGGAACAGGGAAAATTAGATTTGGAAGAATCACAGGATGGAAAAGAAAATGGCATAAGAGGTTGCACTGGGAGTTTGCTTTTGCAGGTCACAGATCGTCAATCTGCGGCCAGAAAAAGGAATTAAACTCTGGTCACCACAACAAAGCAGGATTTAACAACAGGAGAGTGAACATCAGGATACAGATATTCTGAGTGAGGGCTACCTGCTGACAGGCTGCCCATTCTGTACTGACCTGTGAAGGCAATGATGACCTATTTGTGCTCTCCCTCTAGGATTCTCCACTTGGTTCCTTTCTGAGTCAGCCAGAGGTGTATTTATGTTTCTATATTAAGGTTCACTCATGTTAAACATTATTATCCCAACCATTATTATAGTTTTGACTGGTATAGCTTATGTTCTGTTTTCTGAAGATAATATCCATGTTAACTCTTGGAGTCACAAAATAGAAGGAATTCCATCAACTTATTTTGTATGTTTCCACTTACCTCATGTGTGCAATATAATTTGTCTATACAGATAGTTTATTTAGAAGGACTTAAAAGAGGAAATTGCAAATCAGATACATTATATTTTTATTCCTGTCTGTAAAAACTATTTATTTATTAAGAATTACACTTGTCTTGAGTGAGAAAATGGTCTCACATCTTCCACCAGTCATGTTTTGATTTACAGAAACTGCCACAATAAAGATAGACATTGTATCTCCAGGTTCTCTTTCTCCAGCAAATGACCCAAACATGGTCCAGTTCTATGGTATTCATAGAATTTTGGCACTCCCAATTGAAGGGGAGGAAGGAAATGATAACACCCAAGTGGAAAGCCCAAGGATAAGAAGGATCTGTTTTTACCCCAAATTTCTCAGAGCATCAAGTGCTTCTTTGTAACATGGCAAGTATCATGGTACTCCAGGAAGATTCATTTACCAAAGCCACCTGAAATATACACAAACCCCATACAGAAAAAACTTCCAGATTCAAACTTGGATGTGAAAAATTTACAGAGAAATAAAGAAAACACAGTGGAGAGGAGACTGACTTCTCAAGTCCTGAGGGAATGACAGTTTCTCATCAGAATGAGGTAAATAATTATATTATTTTTAAAATTATAAATTATTAAAAAATACACTTGCCTCAGTGTTGGCCTAAACTGCAGGCCTTGGAACAATCAGGCTGGTGACAAGCTGGTCTTCCCTGCATTTCTGATTTAATTTTAGTACAAGAAAAGGGATTTTATTATTGCTCCTTCTTGCCTGATGAATAATCAAAGTTTTTCACATCTTTGGATGGAAACATGCTGGGATTAATTTTTTCCCCTAGTTTATGCCCACTATTAATGCATTCACATATGAATGCATTCACAGCCTCACAGGGGGGTAACATTAGTTGAGGCTCAGAGAAAGAATAAATAAATTAATAAGACACAGTTGTAAATACACATCCACATACATAGCTGTGAGGTTCTGGCCTCATAATTGGAGATCCTTTTTACAGATTTATTATCCACAGCCTGGTACACTTCTGGCTTCCTACTGTGAATTAGTTTACCCTTTTTTAAAAGTTACTTTGTTACCTATCTGGTGCATAATATTAATGATGTTCTCAGCAAATGAGGAGAATTATAAACACCAGTGATGACGGAGAAATAATCAAGGATCAGGAAGTTTCTAATGGGAAAATGGAGCCTCCCACAGAGAATTCTGCTTAAAATATCATCTTTTACTAATTGATACAGTCACTGGTGTTGGAGATGTTGTTGTTTTTCACCTGATTTAAATAGAGTTCAATGAATACTTTAATCAGACTAGGAATCTGAAGTGTTTATTGTGGTTTTTTTTCCTGAAAGAATGTTGTAAAAAGAATATTTAAGAGATGCTGAAAACAGCAGCTAACATCAGTGTTGCCCTAGCTGTATGGGAAAGGGCTGGAACAGTGTAGATCCATATTGTTAGGTGGCCTAAATACTCACCCAGGTATATCCACCTCTGCATGAAGAAAAGATTTCGATGATTGCCGGAATTGTTACTTCCCAGAGACCAGTGCTGCTGGTAAAGGAGGAGGAGATGAGAAGAATTGACTCACCTGTGCAGTGAAGGGGTCCTTATGAAACCTGCAGTGGGGTGGGCATGGGTTTGATAAAAGATTTCTGAAATGTGGCAAAGTCCAGGCTGAGTTTCCCAGGCTCCTGTAAAGGATTAAGGGCACGTTGGATTTTTTTTGTGTGTGAAGTTGTGAATGCAGAGTGACAATATTCACACAGGACCCCTGGGACCCTGGAATCCATTCCTGACAAAAAGTAGGCTGCATGTATGTGTTGCTGCATGTAGGAGTTAGCTGCTTCTCTGCTGTGGAAGTATCCTCCTCAAAGTTATTTTTGTATAGCCACTCTTTCTCTCAGTATGTGCAAAGTCTAAAGTTTTAATTGCCTCTGATGTTTGAGCCTTTAGGATTCATGGTTTTATGGTCTTCCTTGCAGCTATTTATTTCATACAAATTCATGTAAACAAAAGCTGGTCTTTTTCCAATTAATAAAGTCCATTTAAGTAAAGGAAACCAAAGATACACATTTCTATCAAGGAACTATTTATTTCAAATGTCTTCCTGCATTTTTACTTAAGGGTGTAGGAGGAGGAAGAGAGGGAAGGAATGCATTTCTCTCTGATTCAACCACAGAGGTGCAAAACCTAAGTGAAGCTGCCCCTCCAGCTCCCTTCCTAGCAAACAATGGTTCTTGGACACAGTTTTAAG
The DNA here is from genome assembly GCA_013396995.1 of Dicaeum eximium. NCBI lineage: Eukaryota > Metazoa > Chordata > Aves > Passeriformes > Dicaeidae > Dicaeum > Dicaeum eximium. The sequence continues at coordinate 80,655 of VWZP01007103.1, forward strand.
ATCACTTTTTCATCTTATTGTTGTCTTTCTCAGCATTGTTGACTTCCTCAGCACTAAGTTTGAGGAAGAAAAGTAATGCCACACAGAGATCTGGCTTAGTGGGAGATGGCAGCAATAGCTACAGGAAGCTTTTTTATGCCTTTCTGAAAGCAGCATATCAAAGGGTAAAAGCTAAGCTACAGAGGATGCTTATTGTGCCAGAACAATAGCACAGACACCCTCACTTGAGATGGTTAAGGTTTATTTTTCATGAAGCCTTTCATACTGCTGCTGGAAAATGCCATCCCATTGAATGTTTTGATGACAATGTACTGATGTACCTTTCCTCAGCAGGAGCTTCTTGAATTCATAATGTACCCGTGGTCAAACAAGAGACAGCAATGCTCCAGGATGTTGCCACGATTTCCAAGCTGCAGTCACTCTTCCCAGATTTTTTTTTTTAATTAGGCTTGAAATAAACCAAATAAGCAATAATGACTCTCCACAGAACAGGGGTTTTATTTCTGCAGCTCTCCTTAGTCCACCCCTAATGGCAATGCTCTGTGTGTCCACTCAAAATACAGATATCTCAGACAAGCTCTGTCAGAGAGAGGGAATTGGATTGCTGTTGCTAGAGGGGCAGAGCTGGGGTTTCCAAGGTATTTTTACTATGCATTCCTTTACTTTCAAAAATGCTCATATTCTAGATTTTAAAAAGAGGCTGAATTCATAAGTTGCTATGGGTTTTCTAGTGACTTAAACATTTTAGTGCTCTTCGGGCTGCTGCCATATATGGTGAACTTTAACCAGGTTCAATACAACCCAAAAACCACAGTATATTGCCAGCATCAATCAAGACTAGAGCTGCAATACCACAGTCATCTGTAATAATCATGTACAAATGTACATGCATTTTGTACATTGGTAACCTCTGAATGGGAAAGTTAACACCAGTAAAACCTTCATCTACTCTGGAAAAAAACAGTGGCAGATATGACCAAATAAACTGAGACAGAAGCTGACTTGGATTAGCATCTCATGCCAGAGTACATTGGAGTAGATAGACTTCTTTTTACATTAAAGAATTTCTAGAACAAGGCTGATGTTTCAGAGTTTCTTGATATTTCAGTCTCTTGTCTAAAGGTCTGCCTGCAAAAAGCAGCAGTTCACTCCATAGTGACTCACTTTAGTGGATAGAAAACCTCCCCAACAGCACTTCATTCTGAGTCACAGTTTTCCAAAGTAGCATCTATTCAGTATACATGGACTGACTGTTGTCTTACTTGATCTATCAAATTCTGGAGCATTGTGTAAACATCACTGAAGAAAGGTGCAGCCTGATGGATTTGGAACTACAGTGGTCATGGGATACAGCTGCATAACCAGAAAGTTACCATGTAGTACCAGCTTCCTGCTTTTAGAGCTTTTGGTTGGAATTTTTAAAAAAATAACTGCTGTTATATGTCAGGGTCTTTAGGCAGCACCTAGGAGATAAATCAGGGGTAGCTGGATACAGTTGTGTATGATTCTATGTCTGCCTATGTGTGTATTTAAATGCATATATATATATATATATATATACACACACATATATATATACACCACACACACACACACGTATACATACATGTATATATATTTTATACATATAAACACATGAACAAACTATTTTTCCACATAAATTGCTGTGTATTTTGGTTGGCTATTCATGAAAGTATGGTAGAAGAAAGAGCTTGAAGACTCTTGGCAGAGAGTTGTGATCCACTGCTGGCCACCTACTGTCAATTCTCCCAGAGGGATTCTGGCTGAAATCAAAGCAGCCCTCATGGGGCAGGAGAGCACAGCACAGTGAAGAGCCTGGGAGGCAGGTGGTGAAGCACTGCAGGCACAGGGACAGCACAAGGAATAAGGATTTCACTCACCTACTGATAGCAAACTAATTGCATTGGTGCAAACTTGAGACTCACACGAACTTCTATGAAGTGCTTCAAGCACATTCAAAATAAGATGAAAATGGGTAATTGTCGTTTTGGAATATTGCGGGAAAAAAATTACAGTATACCCACTAAAGCTCAATGAAACTTAGCAATTGCAGTTATTGACAAACTTGACATACAAAGGAGTTTTTACTCATAATTAAGTAGTAATCCTGCTTAACAGCATTCTGGGAAGAAAATGTGGCTTTCTCAGTAAACACAATGGTGAGGCTTTTACCCCAGTTAACCTTTAGACTTGTACATGGTCAGCATTGTTCCTTGAACTCGAACCTTGACATCCTTCATGTGCAAGAGAGGAATTAATACTATCACAGAATCATTTAGGTTGGAAAAGATCCTTAGGATCAAGTCCAGCTTGTTGTCCAGTGTTGTTGACCCAACACTGCCAGTCCACCACTAGACCCTGTCCCTAAGCACCACATCTACACATCTTTTAAATACCTCCAGGAATGGTGACTCAACCCCTTCCCTGGACAGACAGTTTTGCAAGAAATTTTGGGGGGTGTTTTATTTGGTGTCTTAGGTATGGAGTTTAATAGGAGACTAATTGTGTCCCACTCTCAATCAACTTTATGGATTCTATGTCTGTAAAGGGGACCCAGGGAGACTCACAAAGATGCTGGCTCTTACTCAGCTGGATACTATTTTGGGGAGTCTTTGCAAAGTAAGTTGATGATACTTCCCAGGTTTCTGCAGTTCCCTCCCTCATCCCTCCCACACATCTTTCGTGGTGGAGTTCTCTGTCTTGCTGCTTTTTTCCCCACCCCCTGCAGCACATGAAAATCATGGCTCCTCTTGGTTCCCAGCACAGATTTGGCTGGAATGTGGTGTGAAGGGTGGCTTTCTCACTGTGATCTGTACAGCAGGTTTGACAGAAAGCCCCATTTCACCTGCCTGCACTGGGCTCAGCCCCTTCACCAGGCCGTGATGCCAACCCCCGCAACGTTAGATGTGCTAAAGAGGGGAGAGGAGCCTCTCTGTGCACTGATGACAGAGCACATCCCGAGCTGTGGGGTCCTGCTGCCATTCAGAAACATTTGGAGCCATTATTGTATTCCTGAATGAAGACATTGGCATGGGAGAGGTGTTCTTGCACATTTAAGCAGGGTTAAATATAAGGTTTTAGAAAGAAAGTGTTTGGAAGGAGGTCAAGTCTCATCTGTGTGTGGCTCTGGTGTCAGTTTGTTGGGTCAGTGAGGGCATTGGGGGAACATGGAATCGTGATGCTCGACCATGGTGCATTACTGATGCAAATAGTTTACTACACTGATGGTTGCCATGGGTTGCAGCTATAATGCAGGGCAAACCACAACATTCATGCACAGAGAAATGTATGGATATTCATTTCTCAAAGAAAGAATGTTATTTTGTTGAGTGGTGTAGAAGATTGGCTTCAACAGCAAGCAGACCAGCTATGTATCTTGGGAGGTGTGATCACACTGCATATATCACACTTGTGCTATGGCATATAAGTTTCTGAGGAAAAGAAAGAACTGAAATGGCTAAGTAGATGTGCTGATTTACCTCAGTGGTAAGTGACATTTCAGGGGCAGAACAAAGGGGTGGTTGAATCTCAGAGTGGGTTGGAGTATGATGTACAATTTTTACCCTCACCATTGAAACAGTGAATCTCAGCTGCTCCTCATAACTTCACAGTAACTGTCCAGCTTTCTGTTCTTGCTTGTGCATGGAGTATCTTTAAAGCCTCATCTCATATTAAGCATGACCTGCCACAATATTAACATTATAATCCATACACTTCATGGATATCCATTCTCACTTTCATACAGATTTCAACCGTGGCAAATTATAAACCCCAAATTAATCCTACCCACATTTAATGATTTCCAGTGCTGGAATAACACTGTACAACATAACACTTCATACCTATGAATAATAGCCTTAATATTCATCTCACTGTACACATACATTTTACCTGATAGTGATAGTATGCTGACTCCCTTAATTTCAGTAATTTAGAGTGTTATTCCAATGTTTAAAAACTGTATCAATTTCAAGTGAAATTGCAATCTATATATTATTTAAATAATTTAAGCTTCCAGTCACTTTACATGACATCATTTCAATTACATCCTTGATCAATATAGAGAGCATTTAGTCATAAAAGAGAATGAGTTAGTCAGATGTACAGAGTTTTCAAGGTCACTATATTGTTAATAAAACTTGTTAACTGACATAGGCATTAGTCATAAAGCTGAGTAAATGTAATGATTAAGCCACTCACAGCTCCTCACCATTCTGTTATATCCTGTTTTCTAAAGAGAGAATTTTTACTGTGGGGCCTAATTTAAACCTACTGAAGTCAGTGGAAAAACTGCCTGTGGCTTTGCTGGGCTTCTATCAGACTGCCACTAAATAACAGAAGCACACTCATGAAAGGAGCAGACAACAGGCTGGTAACTCAGGCAGACTCCTACACATCAGCTCCTGGCACAGTCTTTAGCTGTAACATTCATCCCAGCAAGACAGATGGAGCTTGACCAAGCTCTAGGTGGAACTGTAATTACATTTTATTCCTTCAGACACCTCTTACTGAAGAAAGCACAACATTTTCCCTGCTGCAGAAAGAGTGGAATAATTATTGTTTGAACTTGTTGGGGGGTTTGGTGATCCCCCAATGGTAGGCTGGTGCTCACTGGCTGGGTGCAAGGGACCAAATGAGAGTATACATACAACATGCAACCATACAAAGTGTGCAATAAACAGAGTGAGCAGTACCCAAATGGACACACTTCAATTTAATGAAAACACTGTTCAGCTCCTGGGAGAGATCACAAAAGATAGAGCTCCCTTTTAATGATAAGAAGTGCATTATTTCTGTGTACCTGGCCACTCTGTACTGAATACTATCAGGTACGGTGCGTTCTGTTTAAAAGTGAAGGATTTTTTCTGGCCTGTGTCTATTCTGCCTTACTCAGACAGTCACCAGTGATGTAAGATGAGGCATTTGAATTATCTTTGCCTGATGAAAAGTTGGGAGGCTGGAAAGAAGTCTAAGGCATTGGCAGTGCCAATATGTACAATACAGGATGAATCACATCCTATGTGGGATCCCACATCTCACCTAGTATGAGACATCTTGGATACCTCTAAATTTGAGATATTCATCCTAATCTCCCTCAGAAAATGGATAGATGGCAACTACCTCCTGTAGGCACTGTCTTTAGTGTGAAAGGAATTACGCCACTGAATGCATGGAATATACTGAATAAGTCTCCATTGGCCATACAAGGGCCCAAAGCAGAATCACCTACATGTAGGTTTCTACATGGGGAGATTAATTCAAGGTAGTCCCAAACCCCCAAAAGCATCTGCTGCTGGGTACCACAAGGCAAGAGAAACACCAAGTTGCCAGTACACAATGGGCAGAATCCCTCCTTGGCAAAGCCAAACCACGGCAATACACCCCTGAGGGAGCTGAGTCTGCCACAGACACCGAGGCAGCACAAAACCCTTCAATGAACAGGCTGTAGGCTGCAGTCAAAGCCCCCTGTAGGGCTGCATGCAGGAGAAAATGTCCAGCGAGATGGACAACTTGCTAACCAGAACCACACTTACATGACATGTATAGAAGGTGTTTACTGACCCCGAAGAGCAAGGCATTAAATTCACTGCAAAGCAGCAGGAAACAGGCAGTTCCTCATCCAGAAAGCTGATCTGGTTAGGAGCAACAAGGCAGAGAAGTCTGGCATTACACAGAGCTGGGAAAAGCAGAGCGTATGAACAGGATCAGCAGAATGTCACACAGCAGAGGGACAATGGCAGCAAGGTCAAAGGACTCCTCCTCCTGGTAGCAATAATAACAAAGGAACATTCAATACAAAATCCAAGACACTCAAAGGATGTATCTGGGAGGTACAGCCAAACAGCAGCAGAGACTTTGTCCTTCAGCATGATTAATTTATCAGAACCACAGCCCCTGCTACAGCCAGCTGCCACTGAAGCAGCTTTTTCTAAACAAAGCAAATCCTAATCCAGCATGGTCTGAAGAAAGGAAAATCATGGGTTTGGGAGCTGGACCTGAAAGAAGCAGCAGTCTGTCAGCAAAAGCTACATTGCTGTCAGCAAAGCATTTACAAAAAGGAATTCAATCTAAAATCAATACAAAAATTAATCAATACAAAATTCTCTTAAGAATCTGTAATTTATGCAAGTAAACAAGTATGGAGCCTTCCTACATTACTGTAGAGTTCCTGGTTCATGAATCAGTACGGATACATGCAGAATTTAGTTTCGTCAACAGAATTATTTTAATAATCTAAAATTATTTTTATCTCTTTTGTATTCTACTTTTCCCTGAAAAATACCCTTCATGGATCTTTAACAATATCTTAATAGGCAAATATAGCTGAAAAACTCAGGAATATTTTTTTAGTGTCAGTGATGTGTTCATTATACTCACGTGATAGTCATCCCTCTTCCTCTTTTGCTTTTTTCTTTGTCTTCCCATAATCGTAGGCTGTAAAGACTAAAAAAAGAATAAAATTGGCACTTAATTTTGCATGTGCATTTTTGTACAGTTCCCAGCACAACCTAAATGGATGCAATGATGCTGTCACTCCTGCCTGTGTTGCTCAGGGAATTCAGAAAGACTGGGGAGGATGAGGCAGAGGGGGCTTTGCCCAGGTGGGCAGCAGTGTCTGGAGCAAAGCACGTGTCCAGGGAAAGAAGAGAATTCAGAGCAAATGTCAAGGTGAGGGGTGATGAATGTTTGGGATGTCAGAATGGAGCACATGGTTTTTGCTGGCAGAAATTATTTTGAAGCTGAAAGAATAGGATAAAATAGGGGGCTTTAGCAAAGGCACAAGCACAGACCTAGTGGAAAAGGCAGAGGAAAACTGTAACACAAAGTTTCTGTGTCTGATGGAGAAGCTGAGAATAAAAGACAAGGAAGCACGTGGGAGAGATGGGGTAAATAAGATTTTTGAGAACACCTAAATTCTTAGGGCTTTTAAGTGTCTCCGCTTTCAGTGTCCTCCCTGGGAATAACAGGCTGAGCTGACAAATCCCCCTGAAGGAGAAGAGCTCCAATCAGGCTGAGCAAGAGCTGGACATCAGGCATGCAAAAGGGGTTACAAAAGAAATATGCAAGTCCAGGAGACACCTGCACATCTGAGCCAGTGTTGGTACATGAGCTCGTTGTGATCACTCTTTGTAAGAGAAGGGGGGAGAAAATGCAGCCCTTGAGGAAGATCAGTAGAGAACACTACAAAGGAGGATCAGGAAATGCACCCAAAGCTTTCTTCAAGATCTGAGTTTACTGTGCACGAAAGCTGTCACAGTGACATTGAACACAAACAAACTGGATGCTTACAACAGATTTAATCTCCATACTGTGCCACTGCTTACTTTTCTTCTGAGCATTCAGCTCTGTTTAACACAGCCCAGCTATTTTACTTCAGGATGTAAAGAGGAATAGCCTTTCATATAATTTGAGTTTACTTGGCTCCATGGAATTGAACAGAGGTGAAGACCTGCTGAAATTAAACAGACATAGAAAACTGTACCAGATGTGCCAGAGACACAAATACCCAAGACCCTCCCTGTGACATTTGGATAGTATTTGAAGAAGCAAGGAGGATTTTCAATTTGCTCTTCATGTGTACACAGGAATGCTGCAATAGCACCAGCAAGCTGTGCAGGTGGGCAGGGGGAATTCTGCAAAACTCCTGCACTGGTGCTAAAACCCAACAAGTATTCATTTCCCACATCAAAACAACTCAGGAGACTGTATTAATTTTCATATAGGAAAAGGTCAGGTCACTTCAGCTTTGAGTTTGTCTGGGTTTTACCTATTTTGCTAAGAAAAAATGCAAGTTATAAAAGACCCAAAAGGAAATTTCACTCAGTGTAAAATGGCTTTCAATAACCAGGCTTCCATAACCTGAAAATTGATAATAACCTGCTTTGTAAATCACCTTTTACTGTCATTCAACACTACAACACACATAACTTTGTCATGTAGAAGGTGAGGAGCAGTATCATACATGGGTTTCTTAATGCTATCAAAAGTACCTGAAGACTGTAAGATTTTATCTGCATCCTTTTTCCCATCAGTAGGAAGCAGTCAGGTCTTCCTCACACAATGATAGAAAATCAAGGCACAGAGAGCCTGGGAGCAAGACCAGTACCTATGTAAAAAATGTGCTCCTTAATGGTTTGCCAAATGTTACATTGGGAATTTTCAGCTAGGGAGAAAAGTGGATGTGTGTGGCTTTGTCCTGGTTTGGGATGGGGTTAAGTATTTCACAAGGATGGCCTTAGACTGTATGGTAACATGTTTTTTAAAAAATAAAGTGGAATGTTTGAAGGAGATGAGGATAATAGTGCTGCCATCTGCCCAGGACTTGAGCTGGAGAAAGTGATTAAAGGGAGCTGAAGGGAGCTGAACAGCCAGGAGAAAAAGCTGAAAAGAGCTTTAGTTTGCAGCACAATGCTTCTGGCCTCTGGCTGAAAAGAGAGCAGAAGCAAGCATAAGCTGCTGCGACATTTCCAATGAAAAGACAAACCTTTTGTACTACCTGCAGGGTGACAAAGGGCAGTAAGCACCTGGTGGGACCACCAGCTGGAAAGCAGGGAAGTGAGCGGGCAGTGGCAGCTCTTGGAATGATGAATGCTTTTTTGTTCCTTAAGAGTTTTGTATCAGGTGGATTGCTGACAGCAGGTTTCTGTTTCCCTGGTATGAATATGAACCAGATCCTGACTTAACACAGGCCAGCTTATTTGCTGGCCTAGTTTGTATGAGCCTGTGGACTCTCCATCCCAGTCTGGCTGAAAAGGTGTTGATGCTGTCAAAAGTTTTCTTTCCTGTTTGGCTCTAATAACTCATTCCTGATAGTGAAAAATTACTTCTGGATACAGTCAATGTGTGGTCCTGTGTGTTGTTACCAACAGTTTCCCATGCCAAGAGTCCACCTGGCTTCCCACCAGCTTGTTTCTCCAAGGGGTTGTACTGGGGAATGGACTCTATTGCTGACTTTGCAGATTTGTTGTTGCCATTTGTAAAGATTCGGCACGGCATCAAAACCAATAATCCCGTCTGTCAGACTGGAGTTTTCAAAGAAGTCACTGAATTCAGAGAGAACTGGAGATTAAATTCCTTCTCTGGTGGCTTTAAAAATCAGTAATTTCTGTGCTAAGAATTAACTTATAGTTTGCCTCACTGATAACCTTTTTGTCCCCTAGGTCTTCTTTTGGGTCATATTAAGTTACAGTAGAAAATATGTTTTCCATGTGAGGAGACAACATGAGCAGAGAAAAATGGGAGCTCTGCTTAAGCAGCCCCTAAAATGCTGCAGTGTTTGTTTTGTGTAAATGTATTTCCATTTATACCTAACTTGACACTTCAAACATGCACACACTTTTGAAGAAACAATATCCAAATAATTTACTTCCAGAAAAAGGTAATTTCCTGCAAGGTAAAAGCAGGAACAGCATAAAATGGTGCATAAAACCAAAAATCATAAGCAGGCATGGAACTTTAACATATATATATGTGGTTTCAGCATCTTCTGTTGAAATCCACCCCCACTGAGTAATTTTTATCCTTAGTAAAAATTGAGTTTGGGGCAAGAACTACAAGATGCATACTTGTTTCAGCTGAAATCACAAGTATTTTAAATAGATGGAATATGCAGAGCAGTATTTGATCAATCATCAGAAATGCACATGTTTTCTCTAAGCTCCTTAATACTATAATAATTGGTTCAGAATGTGAAAGTAATAAATAAAATCCTCATTGTTTTGTTCTGTTTTCTTTCCCAGAGAGGCCAAGGTTTTCACATTTTCACTCTCACATTTTTAACAAAAGAAAGAATATGCAGTTTTATCTTATCAATTTTTGACTGTTATCTGCTTGCCCGTTATATTGAATTATAATGTTGTTCTCAAGGAATTAAGAATACCATCTACATTTACAAGACAATGAATAAAACACCAAAGCAAGTAGTTTAGCTTGTGTGTAAAAATTCTTGTCATACATGGATGGGATGGCAAATCTAAAAATCCCAAGCCCCACCTAGACAATAATTGTTTGTAATATGACTTTGCAATTCTAGTTGTAATGTAGACAACAAGCAGTTGCATAGAAAGGTCATGCAATGCACAATTGTAATCTACAATTCATCATTAATCCTAGAAGGAAAAATGCATCTAAATAACACTTAGAAAGTAATGAATGTAGCTTTATGCTACCAATTCTTACTCTACTGCGATTTTATTGGTCGTGAAAACAGAATAAATAATTAAAGTAATCAGAATAAAAAATCACAAAATCTGTATTTTAAAATATTTAACTATTTCTGAGGGAAAATTCCATGAATTGTGAAACTATTCTTTCTGACTTCAAACACAAGTAATTTTGTGGGGATAGTGCTGGCCTTGCAATGGAGCCGCTAAGATACAAATCAAGTTTAGTAGAAAGTTCCTGTAAAAGAATAAAAAAGTCATTACAGAGATAACAAAACTGCTATAAACAAAGAGAAACCTAAATACTGTAAACCAAAAGCATGAAAGTGAATAAAAACATAAAATGCATTGCATACAAAGTAGCACTAGCCAATTTTGCTGGCTTACACAAATCCTGTGCATTTGCCGAGGACATCATAAAACATGATGTGGGAACAGAGCTGGACAGGTGGCTCCTCCAGTGCTGCTGTGATTTTCCTTCGATGATGTCTCCAAGATGACAGCTTTGGAACCACACAGTTCTTACCCCCCTGCAGCTTAAAAAAAACTTTAATGACAAAGACATCATTACATCACACTATTTTTAGCACTGAAGTGTGTCAAACCAACCTGGCTTTTATCTGTAGTACTGCAGCCAGTCTAAACTCCCTGCCAACATCATCTGTCAAGCAGTACAACTAACAGTGTCCAAACAGAGTCAGGCAGCCTCCACCCTGCCCTGCTTTGGCAACCCTGCAGCATCCAAACCCACCCCGTGGCCACTGCTCTTGTCACCTCTGCAGAGCAGAGCAGCAGGGGCACAGGTACTGCAGGGAGCCACCACCATGTGTGTCTGCCCAGCAGATCAGCCAAACCCGGTTTTTAAGTCTACTCCGTGCTCCAGCATCATTAAATAAGGGCACAGCAGGTGAACTGTAAGCAGGAGAGCAAGAGGTCACACAGGTGGGCATGGCAACCCAGGCTGTGGTGGGACCTGAGGGGCGTCTGCATCTGCTCTTCCTCTGAACATCTCCCCCACAGCCAAGAAGCAAAGGCACAGGCAAGCCCTAACTTCACACACATTTTATACCCACAGATCCAAAAGACACCCTGCAGTTTGCATTTCATTAAACGACTGCCATTAAGCATGCTTAGCAATTTTCTCTTTTAATTGCTTCTAAAAGCATCTACTTGTCTACTGGAAAACCTTGCCTTCTTCAGCTACAGGGCTGCAGGAATGATTCTGTGCCTTCTATATAAGGTATGTATATCTATATTATGCAGAAGATCAAAAATGCACATTTCAAAAATATATATGGCTATTTTGTGTACAATGTAATGTTTTTCATGCTTTGACACAATGCAAAATTTAACCTAATTCATATATATCCAGAAATCTAAAATCCAGTAATTTCATGGTAAAATGTCCAGGATTTGATTTGTTTGTACACTTTCAGTGACTAAAAGAGCTAATTCATAAATAAAGGAAACAAAAAAAAAAAAAAAAACCATCTGCATAAATGGAGAGACAATGTTTAATCTTCCAGGGGTTAAAAGAACCAAAAGATTGAATATTGCAACATGATGGCAACCTGCCAATCCAGTGAAATAATCAGTATATTTTACTAAATTTCAAGCATTGCTACAGCTAATTTCCAAGTTGATGAAAAAGCTCCTACAGAATTGGAAAAAGTTGGCTTCAACCTGTCAGTAATCCTATTTTATTGTAAAACAGCACATTCAGCTTGAAATAACTTCTCTGCAGACAGGCAGGCAGACCTGTAACCCTGAATCAAATCAACTGCCTTTCTGAAGAATTGCATTCACAAAGCCCCTCCAAATTTCATATTTCTTTAATGGTTCCTTCAGAATCCAATCCAGTACTGACATTAAAAAAAATCCTCAACTTGTTAGACAAAAACATTGCAATTTTTATAGGGTTTCTTTCAACTGAGTGCACCAGCTCAAGCACTAAACACAGGCAAGAAAACTTCTTCCAAACCAGCTCTAAACAAAATTATTTTCATCGTTGCTCTGTTACCATGGTAACTCTGGGCCGTGGGGTCAGAGGAAAAGCCAAATGCCTTTCCATTTCAGCAGCTGGTGTTTGTTAGGACTCTTCGTAGGATGACAGGATCATTCAGGAGGTCTGAATCCAACCTGCTGCCCAAAGCTGCAAGATCAGGGCTTTATCCAAGGAAAGCTCCGAGGATGGGAATGGCACAACCTCTGAGTAACCTTCTCCACTGTTTGACTTCTCATGGTGAAAAAGTTTTCTGAGCATTCATTCTGAGCCTCTCTTGTTCGAGTCTGTGCCTCTCTTGCTCCCACTGTGCCCCACTGTGAAGTGCCCATCTGTCCCCTCCATACCCTGCCCCTGGGTGCCAGGCTGATGATGGGACACTCCCTACCCCAGCCTCTCATGGCTGTGCAGGTGCAGCCACACTTTCCTCTCATGAAATATAATAGGAGAAACAAGAGGGTGTGTGAAAATACATCTGGATGATTTCCAAAGCCACAAAAGTGTGGAAATACTTTCCTTACTTCTTAAAGGCAGTGAAAACATCAGAAGTGGGGCTCAAAAGGCACCCAGCACTTGAGAGAGCAAAGCTGCCCTCGGTTTGAGCTGAGCACCCCTCATGAGATGGTGCAGTGAAAAATCTTCAGGCCTGATTTTTCTGGTATCTGGGCTTCCTGCTTTCAAAGCACTTGTATACAGTTAACTTAAAGAACATAAGTAATTCCCTTCCCTTCTTCCCATCTCATGTTTCCATTACACCTGACAGCTTGACTCAGACTGGTTGCCCAAATGGCAGCTTTCCAACGCAGGAGACACTGGGAGAGGCACATGTGAACACACACATGCCCACAGAGGAACCTACCTGGACTTGTACATCAATAATCAGTCATTAAAAACCACCAGGTTGACAAATGAAAATAAACTAAGTGAGCCTAAACTATCTGTATTTCTGCAGACATAACAATGTACAGAGGTTGTGCTGGATGGAATGTTCATGCAGCACCATATTGAGCAGTGGGTGATTAAGGTGAGAGAACTGGGTGATTATGCAAAGAGAATTATACTACTTATCAGCCATCTAGAGGTTAGGGATTTAAGAGTTTTCTATCCACCATGTTCAGGGATCTTGACTGATTTGTCTTCCATGACCTTTCCAATGCTTTCTGAACCCATGATATGCACAGCAATCTATTAAAATGAGCTCCACAATTTATTTATGACATATGCAGAAGAAAACCTCATTTATTTTAAACTGCTGCATGATGGCCACCCTGGGTGTTCTATAGTTCCTGCACAACAAAATCCAGCAAATTCCAGACTCCTAATTACCTCTGAATCATTCAAAAATTTTTATAGGTCTCATCCCTCTTTCTGAGTCATCTCTCTCCCAAGGTAAACAAGTTGCACTTACACAGCTGCCATTCTCTGTCTCTCATCCTTTTTGTTCCCATTCTTTGTATGTTTTCTATACCTGTTAGACACATATTTGAGAGGAATTCAGGCATGTGCACAGATGTACAGATGAGCTATAAGATTTTACAATGACATCGTAAAATGTGGTCTATTTATTTCCTCTTGTTTTCTAACATTCTGGTTATTACCATTAAATTCAAAAGAATATAGAATGGATTCCACAATTCTGAGCTCAAAATTGCAACCACTGAGAAAACAGAGCTATTTCCCTAACATGGAATCCTGAACAAAGTATAAATCTGCTCTGATGAAAATAAAAGAATCCAGAAAATGGTAATGGCATGCTGCTGATCATAGAAGCTGTAAAGTTAGTTACTTTACAAGTTTGACAGGAAACCCATTCAGTTTGGATCAATAACAACTTCAGAAAATCACAACACAAAAGCCTGCAGACAGATTTAATATAAATGTGCTTTATTGCAGAGAAGTTACATTATTTACATGCTGCAACACATTACAACATAAATCTATCAAGTGTTTCATGGTGGATGCTGTTGGTTGCCAGATAACATTGTCATAAGAACCACATTATAAAGTGAAGAGACTTACAGCTTTATATACTCTACAACTTGGAGTAGCTAAAATTTTAAAAGTCAAAGGCAGTGTTTGCTCAGGCCTGCCTGTTGTCATATGCATGCAAAAGCCTAAGGAGAGCAAATATAAACGTCTTGTCTGGTTTCAGGTCTATGATGCCACCAAAGCTGATGATAGGTGTGCACTGATTTATATTTTAAAGCGCATAATCTTGCATAAATTATACAAGTCTAATAAGATTGGTATAAATCTAATTACTTATAAACCATGGTGCAGAAATGAAGGAGGAATGCAGCTTGCACATGCATTTAGAAGGACAACCTAGCAAATATTTGTGACCTTCATGTTTATTGTCTTTTCTCTTAACAGATCTGCTAGAAAAGATCTTTATTACATCTTTACTTTAGAGTTGCACTTCTCTTGGCTGAACAATGACAATGAAATTCCAGAAAAAGACATCTAAGCAATCTAGTCAATATATGCTGGTGGAGAAAAATCGATGAAATACAAAACATTATTTATGTCTAACTTAGTATGTCTTCATTAAGCAATGCTTCTAGCAGCATCATAGTGAAATAGGATAGTTGAGTGAGGTTTGGCCCCTCATTTTCTTAAATGTGAAATAATTTAAGTCCCAATTGAATCTGTAGCCCCAGTTGATCAGTTGCTTAATAAACTGGGGAAAGCTTTTTTGTTTTCTAAAGGAAAGTTTTCCAATTGTGTCAGTCTTAGGGGATGTGACTACAAAGAGCCTAAAGAACCACAACAGATAATTTTTAAGAAGTGAGGAAAAGGGTCAGGACAAAAGAAATCTAACCCAAATGAGAATATACAAGCCAATGCCTTCCCTGGTTAACCAGCCATCACTTTTTGCTTGCTGTGCAGCTGGGCTGTTTCACACCAGCCAAGGAGTGGGCTTTGTTTCTGTGTTTCTAATGAAGTTATCTTTCAAAACAGAAAGAAAGGGAAAAGAAACCGAGCAAGTACAGACACACAGTGGTGGCACAGACACAGTCATGCACGAAGGGCTTGATCCTGCCAGGAATGCAAGGGGCAGTGGCACTGAGCAGACACTTTTCCAGTGTGGATCCCCTCGTCCTTGGTGCACAGCGCACCCCTACACGGCTCCTGCAGAGCAGGGTATGGGCGCTGTGGCCTTGCTCAGCTCCGAGGTAAAGCTTGGAGGGCCAGATGAGCAAGGGCATGAGGGCTGGTACCTGCTCCTTGCAACCATCTGTCTCCAAGAGGCAGTGAGGACGTACAAATATCTCCTTCCACCACCCCTCTGTGGATGTCCGCTTCTAACCTCACAGTGGGGCTCCCATAAATGAGCCAGGGCAGCCTGCCATAAGCTGTGCCCCCATCCCAATCCCAAAATCCACTGCTCAGACTGCAGAACTTCCCTTCAAGGATAGCAGAGGTTTGAGATTGTCACCATTTCAGCAGGTTTAAAATTGTGTATTTCTCTGCACACAGGGTCAGCGTGCTCCTGGAGGCCTCCCAGAAGGCTCTGTTTCTAGGATAGACTTCTTCCCATGGAAATTCAGGGTTATTTTCTCTTGGAAAAGCTGATCAATTCTCACTGAAGCTGACAAGACAAGTTACAGACAAATCCCACAGTGTCTGGGACTGGGAAGGGAGAATCTGAGCACACCAGGTCTAATCTCAACTCCGTTCCACACTAAGGACAGAGCTGGATTTGGGCTGCACTTAGGAT
The DNA here is from genome assembly GCA_013396995.1 of Dicaeum eximium. Taxonomy (NCBI): domain Eukaryota; kingdom Metazoa; phylum Chordata; class Aves; order Passeriformes; family Dicaeidae; genus Dicaeum; species Dicaeum eximium. The sequence goes on from VWZP01007103.1 coordinate 96,562, forward strand.
TCCAGTGGCCTTGTGTGTGCAAAGTGGGTGCACTGATGTCCAAGGCACCCAGACTCACATGCCTGACTCCCTTTCATAGGTGGAACAGGGATTCTGGGTTGAAGGGTCCCAGTCAGATCTCCTAGACCATAATTATGCCCTACAAAAGAGGGGTGGGAGAGTCAGACAAGCCCAGGGTAGTAAAGACTTAAGTCAGCACATCCCCATGGTGGAACTGAGCACAGTCCTGGATAACCAAGTTGGCTGGGGCAGTTCAGTCACTTAATCTGGAGCTAATGAGCAGAATTTATAAGTGAGGTAACATGTTTAGACAGCACCAAGACCTGAGTCAGCTTGTCCCCAGCTGGCTCAGGTGTTGGCACATGTCAGGTTTGGGCTCAGCAGCGGCAGTAGGAAAATCAGATCCATCTCGATCTGTCAGTCTAGACATGCCCATAGACTCCTCTCCTTCTTAAACGACAGAAAAATCCTCATGCCCAGGTTGTCTAAGTCCCTCTGCTCATTGCATTTTATCTTAAGCCACTTTTCCTATGATGCCACAAAAATCAGTTTATACTACATACGTGTATGTGCATGTGTGTATTAGATATGACATTTATATATATATATATTAAACATATATAAATATCTATTTTTATATATATTATATATATATTAAACAACACATTCTATTCAACCATCCACATTTCATGTTCTCCCACCGAATCCCATCACTTCTCTCAAATTGCACAAGTTCTTTAGGACTGAGCTGTCTTTGTTTTGGAGTACACTTTGTACAGCCAATTCCTGTGAACAGCACTTTACTGCTCCTGCATTGAGATGGCTGGGGCTGTTTAATTACTACTGATACTCCTCAGAAGAATTCAACATGTCCTCAGGCCCTGATGGTGAACTGCCACTAAGACTCATAGTTGTGAATGGGCCACCTATGAATTAAGCTTATATGTACGATGAGGACTGTGGCTATTGCTGAAAAGTAGCACTGTATCAAACACTAACTTTTACTGTAAATGTACATATAAATTTAAAAAAAGTCAAAGCATTTTGGAGAGCTGGAGATAGATGCCATCATTTCTGTTCCCAGTATTGCTTACATTTGCATATATGGGGGAAGAGTAATATTTTGGAGTTCTCACTCCAAGAGCCAATTTTTTTGAGGTTTGCCAACAGGGATAAACAGTACAGTGTTGTTCCATAAATAAAATATCTCCCAGAGCTGTCTGGTTTTAGTAAAACATGTGATTATTTCTGGGGTATATTCCTTGTCATTCTTGCTTGTCTTATTTAACAGAATAGGTTCAGTATGAAATACTGCACAAGATCATCACCATGGATGTTTAAATAAGATTTCTCGTCTCTTAGATTATATTTTCTAATTAGTAACAAAAAACCCAGATAAGTTGTCCTACCAGTATATGCAGCTAAGACGACTGAATTTCCACTATGAACAAAATCTATGAGCATTAACAGGGAAGTGCATAACTTACTGCATATAAAACCCCTGAATAATACAGTATCAAACTATAAATATAATAACAGAGTAAACAAAAAAAAAATCACAATATAAATTACAGGAATGAAAAAAAATAATCTCCAAAGCCCAAAAGAATTCCCCAATACAAATTACGGCTTCCATAGCCAGTGAAAGATTACTGCAATTTTATATATAAACAAAAAGGTCTACAGCAGGTATTTTAACTTGCAATTAGAAGATAGTATCTGCAGATTGCATAAATATGTTGTTGTGTCACATAGTATCGAAGTCATTTGCAAAAATTATACAATCTGGAATGCTTTAATATGAGACACAACAATGTACTTGAACACACAGTAATAAGAAAATGAAAGCTATCATTTTATAAAATATTCTTGGGATGCATTGAGTTAGCAGTGCTATTTAGATTAAATATGCAAAGTGAAAAGTCGTCACTTTAATAAGCTGCTTATTGGTACCCCTCTTTGCCATCAGGACATTTTCTGTGTCCAACTTCTGCTGGATCTTTAAAGTCCCAAGGGCAAGTTACAGCCAGTTACGGCATCCAGAAATAATTTGGTTAAGATCTACACTGTGCGTTTGTTATCATCTCATTGTTGTTTCTTTTAAAAGAGAATTGATTTCACAAAGGCAGATTTCTTTCATTGACACAGTAAAATCCTTGGAGCAGGGACCATATTCTGGGCACTGCTAATCACATTGTTGGCACTCAACATATAAATAATAACAACGATAACGATAATTTACTTTGCTTAACTCCTACTTATTTGTAGTGCTGATTCCCTTGATATAAGTGATGCTCCTTAGGAATTTTCAGATCCTTTTGGCCTAAGTCCCCTCTGTCTTTCCTGTTGTCTGTCTTCTCAATGTTGCTACTCTCCTCAGTCCAAAAGCCTCTTATTTTCGAGGTGCTGCTGTTTTATTTGCACTTATAGCAGAGGTGTTCAATAAAGCTACACTTCTTTCTGCATTTGGTAGATCTGCTGTATCATACTCCCAAGGGCAGACTTCAGCTCGAGATGCTAAAGGTTGCTGTATGTAACTACTTGGCTTATGGGAGTTAGATGAAAGCACATTTCCCTCAGAAGAGGCAATTTTTTTCTGTTCAGCCAATTTATTGAGGTTTTCCTTTTCTGCTGTTTTCTGGGGCAGCTCCTCCCGCTCCCCAGCACGGGTATTAGGTGTATACCTATTAACATTCTCACACTTCAACCCAGGAGAGACCTGGGACTTGGAATTTGACTGATTTTTCTCATTTTCAAAGATCTGCTGCTCTGGTGTCTCCTGAGTGGTTGCTTCCACCTTCTCTGAGCTCTTTTGATTTGACTGTTGGTACCCCTCAGGTGTCTTCAGCTTATGATGAGTCTTCCCCTTTGGCTGGGAAGGGTGGTTTTTCTCTGGCTCTGAGGAAGCAATAGACACATGTTTTTGAGCTTTAGAGTCAAAAGGCACAGGACCAGGAATTTGGTCATATATCTCCCAAGGACAAACTTCTCCTATGTTGAAATTGTCCTTGTGCAGGGACTTACCTGGGCCTGTGTCTGGGTTTGAAGGTGTTTGACTAACCCTTTGCTGTTTAATAATTCCAGATTTATGGGTTTTCTTTGTTTCCTCAGATTGGGTAGAGTTTTTCCGGTGGGAATCCTTATGTTCCCCTTTATCAGAGGCTGAGTGCTTTTTGCTTGCCTCCTTACCCTTCTGCTGAGATTTTTGAGATTTAGTGCTTTCTTCAAGACTTTGTGTTTTACCCGTTAGTCCCAGAGTCTTTTCCTTGGCACTAGCAATAACACTGAGGGATTTTTGTAACACAGATGTTCTTGGATGCAGAGGCTTCTTATCGGCACTTAAATTATGTGCACTGACTGATTTGCACACCAAAGGGACCGATTCAGTAGAGACAGCTTCAACTTTTTCAGGAGCATTTTTGGTTAATTTGTTACCATCCAAGGAGTGCAGAAGCGTTTTCTCAGCAGCTATGACTTCTGCACTTTCTGTAGTTAAGCCATTTGATTCTTCTGTTTGATCCCTAACATGATCGTAAGTGCTGTGGGACTTTTTTAAGGAAAAGACTCTGTTTTTCAAAGTATCTTCTTTTGGCTTTGGAGAACTTGTGGAATCCGGTGGGTTTTTCTTCAGTGTGGCCAAGTTCTTCACAGCACTGTGCTCCATCAGGTCCTTCTCGTCCCTGGAGCACTGCCTGGTGACTGTCTCAGGGATTTCTGTAATGCGCCGCATTATCGAGCGCCCCAAGCCCTTTTTAGAGCACCTTTTCTTCTGGAGATGTGGATTATTAGCAATCATCTTTTTCCTTTTATAGATTTCAAGCTGAGCATATAGTTTCTTCAACTCATCCTGCAAAGCAAAGTGAATGGCAAAACTAAGATTTACACAGTGAATACAGTCAAACAAAAGCACCCTGATGAAAGCAGCCTGATGAATGCAAGACCTATTGCTCTAAAAAGGGCATTAAACTCATTTCACTCTTTTCTAATTCTTGAATATGCCATTTCTCCATCAACTTGAATCCCATTTTTTTTCCACTTTAAAAAAAAAGTTCAACCCTCATGTTACTTTCCACAGCATGCACACTTCATATTCATTCATGCTGTTTCAGATTTCACAGTGCTGTGGTGCACGCTTTCCTGCTGAACTCTATAGCCCTTTTTTATTCTCAGAACATAAGGCCTTTAATCATTTAAAATAAGAATAAAGTAGTTTTCTCCATCAATCAAATTTTAAAAATTTTATCTTTATAGTTATGTATGCTTATGTATACGTTACATACAAATGACTAATTAAACTGAAATCAAAAGCTGTTTGCACTTCAAGATAATTTAAAGAATCTATTTAAACTGAGTAACAGCTCTTGCTGAGGATGATTCCTCCTCCTTAGGAGATTCCTCCTCCTCCTCCTCCTCCACCACCACTATGACTTTTACTACAACTAGTAATGCAGCATCTCTTCATACTAGTAAATATTTCCCAGGAGAGATTACATGGCCTGATACCGCAATCATATAAAATCTAAGCTGGCATTTTTCAGCTGATTATCTGCAAAGAGAAACAAACGCATGCGAGTTGGAGTTTTCTTCTAGGACAAAGTGCTCTTGAAAGTGAATGCTATTTAAATGAGTTCCATGTACCCGAATATCTTCAGGATCCAAACTATGTTCACTCCATGCTGAGTTGATACTGCTGTTCAGATAGGAGCCAGACCGACCCATATCAAGCTCATCTTCATAAGCTTCCGTAGCTATGTCATCTCTTGGGTTATTGCTTGAATGTGAAAACTGCAATAAGTATTCACAAAAAAATATGTTGCCATCAGTGCAAAAGTTTACTTCAGCATCAGTGTAAGAGCTTACAACAGTTTTTATGGTACAATGACCTTTCTATATGTTTGATGTGATTCTCAATCTCAAAACATTACTGTAGGCTTCACTGGCTTAAGTAGTGTCCTATAGTCTCAGTATTGTATGGAAGGAACTCCTATTAATGATGGCTTAACATGATAAATCTTAGAAATTTGCATAAGAAAAGAAATTCCTACTTATTTTGATACTTGTTTGAACCTCTTTAAATGGCATTTCAATTAAGCTGTCATGAAAATAGACTCTCAGACATTATTTTCAATAATGCTAAGACCTATTTTGTACAACATACATCTTAATAATCCTGCAGAAAGCAATTCTCCTATTTTAGATCCTAACACTGAAAAGGAAGACATAAGGTGGAAAAAAAACCAAACCAAAAAAAAGGGAAAAAAAAAAGAAAGAAACTAATAAAAAAGTAGACAACTTTTTTCTTCTATGTTTCACCAAATCCTTGAATCAGGAGTTGGAGTGAGATTGTCATTTTTGTTTTGTTCATATTGATTCACTCATCTGAAGTTACTACTGTCCACATAGTCATCTGTCTTCAGGACTTTATGAATAGAACTAAACCTTGTGAATCTTAATTCTCTGAATTCTTTGGTGTGTTGGAAGAAAAGTCTGTGCAGTTTAACGCAGACAATAAGCTAAAAATGAAAATGTTGATCAGTAGTTATGAGTCAGTTTCAGAAAGGTCAACAAATTTTCTAGGCTAGTTTAAAAAGACACCTCTGAAGATATGTAATAAAGTACCTGAATATAAAATAGAAAACACAAGATTATTGCCAAAGACCAGAAAAGTAATTTAAAATAAAACAAGGTTATGCAGTGTTAAGGCTGCATCAATGAGTCCCTTGTTACGACTGTTCAATGTACATATATTTGACAGTCATCAGCATACCCTGTTCTGACACACAGGAAAAAGGCAGGAATAGCAGCTTCATTAATCTAAAAATTCTATCAACCTGAACCGCTTAATGCTCTTTCTTCATATGCAGCTTTCACCTTTACTGCTATTTTGACTCTTGAGCTTTTGATTACTATGATTAGTCATTTCAAAATCCATTAGAAAGTCATTCCTTTTGCTGGGGTACTGTCCTAAGAGGGAAGTTCCACTCCATTCCTGGGGACTGCTGCTAGGGACAGGAGGAGCCACCTGCAGATCTCCTGCCCCAGGTGAGACGACGCTGGGGCTTCCAGGAGGTGTCTGGGCTGCAGCTCAGGGGCTTCCTCTGCTCTTCCCTGGCTCCTGCCATCACCACCTACCTGTGCCCCCCAACACCTATTTTGGCACCCAGCACTGCTCCTGGCCCTGTCATAGCCGTTCTCCTGACCTTAAGCAGCATCTGTCTGTCCCAGGCTCTGACTTGCAAAGGGTTCTTCTTTTTCAGCCTGTAACTGCCTGGTTTAAATCCCTACCTCCCCGTCTCATGGCTAGTCCAGCCTCCTGATTCCAAATGAATTTCAGTTCATTTCAGTTCAGTTATGTCCTTGCCTAAATTCTTTGTTCTCAGCTAACTCTGGCAGCAGTAAGGTCATACAAATACCTAAAAAAAAAGGCAAAATATAGGCAGGATTCTTTCCTTCTTGTATTAATCACATCAACATTTTAAGTACTTTAAACTCCTGGAATTTTGAAAGCTGAAAGAAAGAAACTTTGAAAATGTATACCTTTTAAAGTTAAAAACAATACAGCTTTCAAGGTAAAATAGCCAAATTTTACATCCTCCTTTTCTATCAGTTGCTGCTAGATTTACACAGAAATGCTTCTGCATGACAACATTTATCTTCCTCAGTCTTGGCAAAAGAGGAGAGACAGCAGACTCAAATACCTTAGGGATCAGAAGTAGCCCAACAGTGACTGTCACAGTCAAATGTGTGTGTGCAAAGAACAGCATCAGCATCCAGTCAGACTGAAGTCTTGAAGCAAGAATGAATCTGAAAATAGAATTCAGGGTTGCAATTCACTGCATTTCTCCAGTGCATTAGATTTAATATCTTTAGTATTCCTTAGGTTTCTTTTCACTGAATGGCCAAACACAACTGGTTTTGTTCTGTACTGCTTTCATACAGACTAAAAATTATATCCACACACTTTCCCTATATGCTAATATTTCAGAACAACTCTGAAAAAAAACCTAATCAACAAACCACAATATAAAAAGAAACAACAGACCTTAAATTATACTGCTTATTCCATCTTTCTCACTCTATTGAGCTGTCTTTTTGTTTTGTGTATACTGTCACAGTTTCTTTGGCCCGAGTTATGGCAGCTTACATATATTAAGGAGCTGAAGATATGGTTTTAGGTTAAGCACATGCACTATGATGAATTGCAGTGCACTTTATAAACACAGGATGTCCACAGATCACAGCTATTGGGTACAGCTGATAAGCCATCCACGGGAGAACTGAACTGAAATTCATTTTAGCAGCGAGCAGAGAAATGGGCTTTATTGCAGGACCACCCAGCTCACTGCTGAGGGGTACAAGAGCCTGTGAGTGCTTGGAAATGAGTGGCTGAACTTGTCAGACAAAACAGTTCCTTGCTGAGCTTTCTAAAGGAGCGGTGCAGTTAAAGCTGAAGCATGCTTGGCTTGTCTGCTTTAGTGAGCTCCCAAAGACAGAAGCAGTGAGCAGTGCAATGGATGAGCAGCTGGACTGCTGGCTTGCAACTTCCAGGTTTACAAAAATCATTCAGATAGAAATGACATTTGCAACTTATCCAAGTTCACAGATGCACATTTTGAAGAAGCTTTTGTTAACAGAAATAGTCTGGCATGAAACACTGGCTTACATGCTGTAATAATAGTCATAATTACTTGTTTAATACTTTGTAAATGCAATGTTTTATGAACACAACAAAATATTCCAATTAATTAATTCCTAGAGAAATGTTGCTTTGGGGTGTGAAGGAATATGAGGAGGCTCAGGCCTGAGATTTAGCAAACTGAACACAACTGCACTGATGAAGATGACACGAGAAATTGACGGATGTAACAAAAAACAGAGCAAAAAGTCAACAGAAGTTACAGACAGTGCTGTAAGGGATGGCAAGATTTCACAGGTGGTTAATAGAGTCATTTGAAAGATGGCCAAACTTCACAGGTAATTGAAGAACCTCTGAGGGAGCAGAACTTGCAAGGTCAGTGGCACAGATGTAACCATATCAGCAACAGCAGATTAGATTGTGATTACCTAGCTAATGTCATCACAAATGCCAAATTTGAGTACAGACGTAGGAAAACTGTGACCAATAGGAAAAAAATAATGAGGGTGGGTTGTTTATTTGGAAGACAAGGACAAGAGGATAAAGTAGGTGGGGGGAAAACAGGCATGGAAAGAAGGGGGGGATGAAATGGCTAGTGACATGTGAGCAAGTTGTCACTGAGCTCTGTACCTGACCTATCTTCTCATTAAATCCTTGTTATGTGTGATCCACTCTCTCCATGGTGCATGGGCAAGTGATGAACAAACCTCAGGCAGCCCGTGGGTGACAGCCCTGGGAAGACCCAAAGTATCAGCCCAGGCCCAGCTGCAGAGGAGGAACAGGACCAGGCTTTGTGTGTTGGACCTGTGCTGGCCCCTGTGGCCACCAGATGCCGTGTGACTGCTCCCATGGGGATTTGCTCAGCCTGCAACGGAGCCAGCAGCAGCCACATCCATCCAACAGATGGGAGAAAGCACCCACATCCCGATGGACACTGGATTTAGTTAACCTTCAACAGATCAAATCCTCAGATTCTGTGAAGGCTTTTTTGCTTGCTTTATGCTGGAGACCTTGACTGATTAAGATATCCATGCCTCTGAATGCAAAATTGCATTTGTAGTAGCCATTCAGCCCCAGCAAAGATAGGATTTCTATTTAAATGAGTTTTTTTCCATATAAATTTTGGGTTTCTCAGTAATACAAGAGAAAGAGCAATGCAGGAATTTAATATTATGATGATCTGAAGATAATCCAGAATCCGCTGTTTCTGAAATGGAAATACTTTCAAAGGAAAACAAAATGCAAACCATCCAAGGTTTTATTTAGTGCTCACATCCATCTTCTGTGAGCTTTGGGAGTTTTCAAACTGGATGGCTGCCTTGTAGGTGTCCTTCAAGGCTCCAGTACTTTCAACTTCATGACAATTCAGGTATGTCATATAAATCTAAGTTTTACATTTCCACCCTTTCAGTTGCAACCAGAACTTGGCAGAGAAGATGGAAGAAAAAAAAAAAAAGGCAATTGATTAAGAGTTGTGCATGCAGAAGTGGACATAATCTCAGGAGGGATCATGTACATTTTTTTCAATCTTATCTAAAAACACTACAATATTTCTTCAACAAACCAGCATATATCACACAGATGGGAAAGAATCAATACAAAATGTACATTTAAAAGAAAAAAAAAAAAAAGAAGAAGAAAGAATAGGATCAGCAGGGATCAGCAGACCTTAGGCTGCAGGCACAGGATTGTCAATAAGACAAACTGAAAGATTTAATCCCTTTGTGTCTCCTTCATAAGGCAAGTATTAAAATTCCACATTTTCCCCTTTCCCCCTCTCTTTCATCCAAAGTTACATGCCTCCTGTTCTGTTGTTAAAAGAAACTTGCAGCCCACAAAATACCTCTGAACTGTATCTTCTAACACACGGTTTAGGAATATAAATAGGAATATGGCTCAACACACGGTTTAGGAATATAAATTAATGGGGGGGGAAAACTGACTGAGAAGCCATCATATTGGTTATAATAAATTCAAATGTACTGTAAGTGAATTTTATGTCTATCAGGAATTAAAAGGAAATGCTTCCATCAAATAAAGATTTGAAAGAATAACTTTGCAGATGTTTGTGTTAGGAAATACAGATTTTGAGTGTATGTGGGTGTTGAAATACAGGGTAGGAGAAGGGGAAGGAAAAAAAATGGCATGCCTGAAAAATGCAGTGAACTGTGTAACAATGATAAGAGAAAAGAGCACCAGGAAGGAACAGAGATGGATTTGCTTTGCTGATGTTTACTCAGAAAAAACCACGAAAGCAAAAATCAAGAAGACAAGGAGAAATGTTAGTGCCAAGACAGACCAAGGAACAAAGAAGAGTATTTGAAGACTGTCAATGAAGCATTGTAAAAAAAAAAAAGAAAAAATCTTAGTAGATAAAGCCTGTTAGGAGGCAAAAGAAGGTGTGAGAATGTCAGAAAAGTCTTAAGAGTTTTTACAGGATGAGATGAAACTCATATTATCTTACTCTTTTGCATTTTCTAGGACCAATTCATTTTTACAGGGTAGTCTGTAGGAAAGCCAGATTTAGTAAATTTTCATGTAGCTCTAGCAAAGACCCCTATTTATTTGTTACTACCCAAATGATTAACAAGAATGAAATGTAGGGCTCATTATAGACTTTAGAAGAAACATGGGCTTTATATAACTGATACAGCATCATATGCACAACAATTTTTTAATGTCAGCATATAAAACACTATGCTTCATGCCCAAACCAGTACAATAATCTTAACATAAAGCTGCAGCTCACCAATCTGTTACACATCAGCAAAAGTTCATACAAACCAACGTTCTTACCTGCTGGTTTTCTAGGGATACAAAACAGTGAGCAGTATGTAGATGACTGAAGGCAGGCAGTTTTGCTATACCTAATTTATCATATATACTGAACTTTGATCTAAGAAAATAACACCTAACTATACTGAAAAAACCCTAATTATAACATTTCATATTGTTGAATCCCATGGGAATAGTTGTAAGTTTAGTAAGCACTTAATTTGTGGAAACAAATATTTATAAGGCCTTCCATTATGCATCCTATCCCATTCACCCATTCCAAGTTGCACCATATGAAACCTGAAAGATAAATGGTTAATTACTAGATCTACAGATCACTTGCCTAATTGTATGGAATATAGCAGAGATAATGAGCTCATTGTGAACTGCAACAGCCATATAACGTGGCTCATGAAATGCTGATGGGACTGTCCGCACTGCATAGCAGAGATAAACACCCCACAAGAGGAATAAAAATTCAGCTGTGAGAAGAACAAAAAGAAATAATTTGCAATTAGTTTTGTAGATGGAAGGAAATTTGAAGCACTACAGTATCTTCTGTATGTGTGAGTATCTATGCAAAGACAATACACATGTATATAAGTACACACATAGGCATTCAAACTCTTCTGGATATTGTCACTGTATATGATATATTTGGTTTTAATTTTACACATTTTTTCCACATCAGGAACCCTTGCATTCATTGTATTTCAGTTTTTCAATTGACAAACTGAGACAATGTCTAAAAATGTCTTGCTTGCTTTTATAATCAGTACTACACAAGTCTGACATCACTTCAAATAAGTATTTTTACTTGTAGCTCTGGTTCTTGTTACAGAGGCAGATATAGTGCTACTACCAGACTGTATGCTTTTTGAGACAACACTTTCATTTCAAAGGTTTATAACTTAGATAAAACAATATTTTGTGTTTAAAAATTTCCTCTGTTCATGATAGTTAATTCTGCTGGCATCCATAATATGATGTGTCACTTCTGAGGGTCTAATGCATTTAAAACAAATTATGTGCTTCTGTTAGGAGAACTATGAGTAAAGGAAGAAAGGAGAAAAAGTAGCATGTCTGATTCAGCCTAAGCTATTCAGTTAGAGATAGCTCATCTGCACCCAGCAGTACACTAACTTCAGCTTCCAGGGGACAGCCTGATGTGACATCATTTTGATCTTGATATGAATGCAGTGATTTCCTAACCACCTCAAATAAACTCCCCCCAAAAAAGCCCTACAGCTCTGTCACATAGTTATGAATAGACCTGGTGCCAGTCCCTCTTGCCTTGCAGTGGGTTGACAGTGGCTGGAAGTGTTTGAGTGTCACCCAGCAATGTGCAGTTCCATGTCAGACCCCTGCAATGCCAGCACTGCTCCACACCACCTTCAGAAACTGTGATCCCATTGGTACTCATACACTGCTTTTGTCTTGTTGAATTTTTGCAATAAAAACTATAATTAAATGCAGTATAATAAAAAATTAATTCTTTTTCAGACTTCTTTTTGCCTTTTTTTAACTTCTTTTTCCTCCTGCAAAGGAGGCCAGAGATGGACAGATCCCTCCCAAACAGGGCAGAAACTGGGGTTTTTATAGGGAAAAGCGAGGGTGGTACAAAGGGCAAAAACCAATGGGTTACAAAGACTCTGCATGGCACCCCAAAGCATGCTGGGCTCTCACCATGACCAAGGAGGATTTCCCAATCCAGGAGGATTGAGATGATCTTATCACAGCCTACTCAAGGGATATCTCTCCAGGGGAGAGGTTTGGCTGCCTGTCTGTCTCCACAATTTTTCTATACTGTTACTGAACCTGGTGGTCAGCGACATCACCCTGTGGAAGTGGTCAGCAAATAATTACTGGTCTGATTTCAGGAATGACACAAATGCTTGTGAACTCCACCATTAACAACAGACTAAAATATAATGTCAGCACTGGATATCTCCTTAGAACACATCCTCCAGTTCCTCCACTTTTAGTAGTCCATGACTGCTGAAACTTACCTATAATATGTTATGAATTCAGTTACATAGATCTCTATGTGCTCTGACAAGAGTTCAGTTTGAACTCTGAACAATACTTTGCACATTTCTTAATGAAAAATATATGTCCTATATCCCAGATCCTAACTTTTACTAGAGGCATCCTAACTTTAACTAGAGTTAGTAAACTTTTACTTTTACTAACAGAAGCTGAGAGTTTGAAAAGTTTTGGCTTTCGAAGAAACAAAAACAGGCACGTAAAATTTCATTTGCTGAAGGTATTCTCACTTGAACTAAAGAGGGAGGGCCAAATTTTGCTTCTACTTTCAGAAGAAAAAATGAAATTGCTGTAATTTTGAATTAGTGGGTTTGGGGGGTTTTTTGTATACAGAGCAAATGAAAATGAAAAAAATCATACTTCCATTAAAAAAACACAAACCCTTACAACCCAAACATTTCAATTAGCTGGGATAAGTAGGAAGGCAGGTAACGTCTGATCTCCACATCTGATTAATTCTGAAAATTTCAGTTTTCAGTTTCACAATCATAGTTACAAGGAGTTCTTAAGACAAGAAGCAATAGAAGCAATTTCAAAGTATTAATATACTGGAGCATATACTGGAGCTGGAGTAGTTTGTACTATTCAGTGCACAATGCTTTTAGAAAAGCTTTACATCTCGAGCAGAGCTGGCATTCCTGTCTGCAGATAATAATTACTGTGACATCTGGTATGGAACACAAATATGGAAGAGCTCTTAAAACATAAGGTAAAATAACAGAGTTCCTTTACTTGCTAAGTCCAACATTACAATAATTTCATCAGCAATGACAAAACAGACTGATAGAAAACCAATTTATTATCTAAACCACTAATTAAAGAGCTTAAATGTATCATGTAAAAGCTGTGTTTGGGGGGCAAGTCAAGTTCCTGTAATTAGCTACAGATGGTTAGTGCAATTTGCAACAAAAATCTGAAGGTGTAATAAATTTTTGCTGTATTGCTTTCCTACATGGCCTTTTTATTTTCTCAATATAAAGTAAGGTAACATATTAACGTATTTATTACTCCAATGAATAACACTAACAATAGATAGATAGATAGATAGATAGATAGATAGATAGATAGATAGATAGATAATTAAGTACATCTAGCCAACATACAGCAAGGTTGTAATGTACAATTCACCTCTGATTAGATTGTTTATGGGACACTAGTGACTGCTTTGCACCAAATATCTTTAATGGTCAACATCCGTGAAATGTGATACGAAATTCCTTTTTGGCCTGCTGAATAATTTTCCACTAAAAATCTGGTGTAAAAAAGTGACTTTCTGACCACTAAAGGAATATCTTATCATACTGCATATCTGTCAAGAGCAAACTCAAAGCTCAAAACACATGATCTTGTTCCTATGATTTAGCACAAGGCTTATAAATTATCCTATTTCACACATTAAGCACGAAACCCAAAAAACCTTCCTTTCCCCTTCTGAAAAAATGATGGAAATTCCTAGGAGAGAGAGCTGTCACCTGTTCTCTGGACAGAAAATGCAGAGTCAAACAATAAAACATAAAAGAGCTCTGAAAAAAACCTTGCAGTAGTTACTCAATAATTGTACAAAACCTGCATTCAGATTTGGGAGAAAATCTGTGATAGATAAGAGGTTAAGAAAAAGCACAGTTGCTTTAAAGGCATAAATGGATGCAGATATGAATGGAAGGTGAAAGGAAATGAAAATGTAAAGTGACCTCAATATGTCATGTGCACAAATGAATTAGTCTTTAAATATCTCTCTTCTTAGTCACTACCTACTTCTTATCCACAGAACCTTCCATCTGGTCCTTGCATTATCTGATCAACCTGCTTAGTATATTCGTTGGTGCTTAAAAATCAGGATTCTTCCTTGTCTTCATGATGCTGACAATGTTTTTAGAAAATGAAGCAATTTGGAGCACTTACACTACACTGGGCCAGACTCCCCTGATGCCACTGGCCTGTTACAACAAAGAGTGTGCCGTGTCTCCTCACCTGAGATCTTTTCAGGCCACTGCTCATATTCTGCATCTTCTGGTAAGGAAGGACAATGATCTATATCCATAATTTGTGGTATGTATCTGCTTTACAGAAAAGGATGGACTTAGGGTTGTTATTACTCAAAATATCTGGGTTAATATATTTTCCAGGTTTTGCTAAACATGCATTGGTCTGTGTTGCTCTGAGCAGAAGGAAATCCCCACGTTAATCCATCGCTGCTTTCACTCCTGCTATGCAGATGTCTATACTTCACCTAATCAAGGCTGCCTAATGAAGAAAGCTCTGCAATTTGTTGCAAATGACATTTGGATGTCTAGTGAATGACAGGAAAGACTGCAAGGGGGAAAAGTGGTCTAGCACACATGCACAACTGACTGCATGTGCAAGCTCTGCTTGTGCCTCAGGCTCATATGAATATGAAAAAAACCCCATTTGAGGTCCTCATTCAATCCAAACTTTGCAGAGGTGATAATTTTTTGCAGAAGTGGGAACATTTTTCTTGCTGTTTGGGTGCCAAATACGCATTTTTGCTGCGATTTGCAGCAAAAGTAAGCATGCAGGGCTGTATGTGTAGCCAGTGAGACCATACAAATGTTGCAAATATATTTGACTAAGCTCTGTAACTGAGCCAAAGGCATTGCAACATGGACAATCATATTAAATGGACCATATAACCTTAATCTCACTGTGCCTCAGCTCTGCCTGTGTAAAATGGGGATAATGCCACCCTGTCATTGCAGGATGACAGTGGAAATTAATTTACCCATATTTGTGAAGAGTTTAAGTCCTAAACTGTGGGTTTCCCTCCTGCCATGGTCAGGAAAGGAATGGGAATTATTTCAGACTGTCCTGGGAGCTTCTCAGCCATCCTACCCTGGCAGAAATGCCTTTCTCTTCATTCTCTTCTTCATGCCAGCCCCTAGTGAAGATGGCTGTGAGCTCTCTGGAGCCAGGACACCCATTCCTGTGCTCACTTGCACTCTGCTGTCCAGAAGCTACTTGCAAAAAGAAGACAGCCCTGAAATATTAAAGCCATTTTCATGGCTCTGTATGAAGCTTTATGTCTGACCACACTTATTTGTTTAAAAAGCACCACCTCAGGCCAAAACCAGGCCACTGCTCCCCAGATATGGTGACATTAAAGCTGTGACTTGCCTTAGTTCACTTGGTATTCTGAACTCTACACTGTTTGTAAAACAGTACTGTTCCAACAGTTACACCGTTTTTTCCCCCAGGTTTTAAATTCTAATTACTGATTACCACTCTGGTTACATCCCTAACACAGCTACCACAGCTCATCTATTTCTCTACCACACTTCACTACATTTTAAATCCCGTTTACTGGAATGAAGTGAGCTGTGGATCCGGAAGCACAGCTCTTCCATCCGTTCATTCACTCAGGGTGCCAGCTGGAGCTGAGCATGCACCATTTTAAAACTGGGAAAAAATTGTGTCCTCAATTGCTCCTGTGTTGCCAGCCAACGCAATCTCTTTCTGCATCGCTGTGTCCAATCTCCCACCTGGAGAGTTGCACCATGTCATAGGAGAAGCATTTTTCTTCAACTGAAAGGATTTTCATATATTTCAATGAACTGTGATTACAAGTCCTTAGTGTTGAGTTATTCCTAGCAGATTATAAATTACCAGAGGTTTATGTGTCTTTCCCACCATATCTCAGCATCATTTTAATTAGCTATGCACAGCAATAAAGAGAGCTATTTGTGGTGAAAGAATTGATGGTGCCAGATTCAGACTTTTTTTCTTCCCGGAACTTCCATGGCCTGTGGCTGTGAAGGCTGAGAGAGGAGAGTGGGGTCCTTGGGCTGGCAGGAGGCACAGCATACTCTGTCCCCCACACTGTCACAAGACTGCCTTGTAGGTCAACTCAAAGTGATGCAAGGGCCGTGCAGACCATGGTCTGTGGGTCCCATGGCTTCAGGGTGCCCTAGAGATGGCTTTTGCTGGCAGTGGAGACATATCCTCTGACTGGAGTGTGAGCAACAGACCCAGGAGTCTCACTGCACTAAACACATGCCAGTCTCAGGTCTCTAGGAGCTCCTCTCATTTCTGCATTTCTTTTAGCCCTTATACTCAAGCATTTTCTTAATCCCTATAGAATTAAGGTGGTCCTGCCTCATGACTTCCAGAGCTCAATGTTCTTATTAAAGTCAGCTGGACACTCTTCTTGTCTCCATGTGCCCCATCAACCTCTTCACTTGTGTGTGGATGAAAGAGGGAAAACAGGATCAACTGAGAAATGGCCAAGTGTGGGGCCTCTTCTCTCACATCTTAAAGAGGATGCAAGCAAATGCCCATGGCACCCAAAGTACCCAAAGAGCTGGAAAGATTTGGAGCAGTACCAGTAGTGGACTCCAAAAAGAGTGGTGCAAAGACAAGAGGAAGTCAGAACAGCTTCCAGCCTCTCCCAAACCACAAGGGACTCACAGAAGCAACTAAATATGGCATTCACCAATACATAAACACGTGTCCCAGGCAACAGAGACAGGGTTTCCTGAGCAGAAATATTTTGTAGAAATCATGCCTAAGTAAAGGGTATGGGATTTCACTTCTCATGTAACAGGTAACAAGAAAAAGTAACACTACTGCAGGGGATAATGCAACTCAAACTGCTAAACCTGGGGGTTCCAGCAGCACTCCCCATCTTTGGTGCTGTCCCTCACACTCTTCCAGATTTTCCTTATCCTAGAGATGAGTGACACAGAACTCACACTGCTGGTGATGTGGACTGTGGAAGGACTGCTGAAGAGGTGTACAGGGAGCAGGAGGAGTGGTTTACAAGCAGAAAAGAGACAGAGCTGAAGGTACTTTCTAAAACACTCTTCTTTTTCTAGTTCTGCTGCAAACATTTTATACAGCCCTGGCCTTATCACTTAGAATAAGCTTTTCACAAGTGATCACTATTTTTACATGATACATTTTTTGAGTATCTAATGTGAGAAATGAAGCCAGATCCACACCAGTGCTGAATTCTAAGCATCTCCTGGTTGTGCTTTCCACAGAGGAGGCTATAAACAGTGCTGAAAAACCAGTCCCTCGATGCTTCAAGACAGACACTGAAAATTGATAATTCTGGCTTTAATCTTGGTACACTCATGCTAAGGGGAACATGTTTAAAAATGCCCATTTGGAAACGAACAGTTCTTTATTCATTGCATGCTCTGAACAACACACCCCAAATATGGCATAGGGCCACATCAAATGGGGATAACAAAAAGAAATAATAATCACTCATTCACTGAATGCAGCAGAGGGCCTGTAGAAAATTTAATAAAAGGGCCTCATAAGGATGAATTACAGTGCCCTAGCTCAAAAGTGTACAGACAGTCTTGATGCCAAATTTGTCAGAGCCTGTCCTAGCACCTCATGCCCTCTTTAGATGCAAAGATTATGTAGGTTAAGTATCAACAAATGAACAGTGGTAAGGAGTTCTTCTGGGAACAGTCCAAAAACACTCACTTTGTCCCTTTTCCTGGCTGAGAGCACGCAGTAATTATGAGGAAGTTTCACATTTGAAACCCTCCTGATGGCCAAGACCCAAAGCATGACCTACAGATGGGTGGGCCATGGCAGCAGCTCAGCACAGTGGAGCAGCACTGCTCCTGCCAGCCAAAAATCAAACGGGTGCAGGGGCAAAATATCCCCCTGTGCTTAGTTAATACCTGTCATTCACTCTGGTCTAAACAAAAACTGAAAAACACACACAGAATGCATAGAGGATTTTTAAAAACTTCCCTATCCATTCAGGGTGAAACTGGCCCTGTTGAAGTCAGGAACATTCACCTGCCAAGATTTCACCTCTGCTTTTTGCTTGTGCTTGTGCATGCATGTTTATCTCTCTGCCTGCCTTTGTCTTCTCCCTGGGGCTTTGTTCATTAAACTTATTATATTGTCTCTTTTTCCAGTTTCTGGGAAGCTCTTTTAAATCCTGGTACAATATCTGTTACACTTACAGGATGTTTTCCCCTCAGGATAAAGAACAGTAGTTTGATTTGCAACACTGCAAGCCCTTAGGTACCAGAAGTTTATCACTGGGAGTTGTTTTCTAAGTCAAAATCTGGTGGTGACAGGTAGAGGTATAGAATATATTCAGGCCATAGGAAAAAGGCTTTGTGGGTGAGTATTTTCAAGGCCTCAGGTCTTTCTCTGCAATCTCAGACTGTCAACCCTGCCACGGCTTTTCAATGAGACAGATGTCCTGACCTTGAAAGGGATGCAGAAACTAACACAAAGGAAATAAAAGAATAAGGCAAGTGACAAATAAGCTACCCACCAGTATCAACCCAAAGGAAAATACACACTAACTTACAAACCCAAAGGAAAATACACAGTAACTTACATTACATTATGTAGATAAAATAAGATTTGAATGCTAATTTTTCTCATCAGCATATCACAGAGTACAGAGGCAATGCTAGAAATGGTGATAACCATTGTGTGTAAGTCCCTACATCTCTCACAGAGACCATCCTCTTAGACTTAATGGAAATGTAAATATAAAACATTCACTGCAATAAATGTCTCCTGAGATAGAGTCTAAGTAGCGTGATTAGTATGGAAAATGCTTCATAAATCCCAATTCCAATAATCTCTGGTAGCATAAAGGATTCATCTCATTATGACTTTCTAGCAGAGCCTTGTTAATTCTCACTTCACTAATCCGTGACCTTGAAAATTCCCTGTCTGCATTTCAGGGAAGTGTTGACAGCCCAGGGAAAGAGGGAAGTATTCCAGCAAGGGCCACAAGTGACAGAATATACTGCAAAACACTCACTAGATTTATATAAAATACTGTGCCTGACAAAATTAAATGAAGTAACAAGTCTTTAATAAATTACCATCCTCCATTTTTATTTTAGCATTTGAAATCAAGAAGCAGAATCTATCAATTAATTTATTACATATTATATTTTGCAAGGCTGCTGCCATGGGAATAAAAGGAATTCTGTGTTAAGGATACTATTTCTGACACATCTCTGACATTAATTATCTAAATTTGGGACTAGTTCCTATTGACTGTAATCTTTTCAGGCTGCTATTAGCAACAAAAATCTTTAAGTCACATGCACACACACATAAACACATATAAATATATTTATAGACCACACACATTACTACAGTCTTGTAGGTGCACATCTCCTGGTACCACTAATATGACTGCACAGTTTACTGAAGAGTTGCATAATTCTCTTTATGAGGTGGTGTGGGTAAGAAGATAAAATGACTGAACAAAAGAAATTCTGCCCAATTTTCCAGGCTTGAGAGCTCACTTTGCTTCTACTACTCCTGAGTGTATTTTGAAAAACATTAAAAACTCTTCTAAATGTAAACATACCTTTAAAAAACAATCCTTTCTTTTTTCAAAACTTGGCAGACAGCAACTTACATAATTTCTTGCCAAAAGATACAATTGATCATAATTGTGTATTAAGATCTAAATTGTAATCACTACACCACCAGAATTATAAAACCCAGAGACTAAAAACATTTGTTGCCATTACGCAAAAACCACCACTATCAAAATATTAATTAAACTACACTGTCAAATGCACCAGAATTTTTATCCAAAATGGGTTAGTGCAGATGACATCATCAAGTGTTTCACATTTAATTAGTTTTTGCTAATTTTACAACATCTCTGCCAATATTACTATTCCATTACTGCAAAGTACACCCTCCAAAAGGACCCAAATTGAGATGTATTTCAAAACATGCTCCTTTCTACTCTTCTCTGTGTGGTTTACCAGTGAGCATATGGACAGATGGGGTACCCCTGTGAGGCCTGACTGCCTCTGAGATCCTACAGAAAGGAGAGAAAAGGAGGGAAAAGCGGCACAGGGGCACCTTGGAGCCATGGAAGCTCCTCAGTGAAGCTGGCAGCAGTATTTTGTCATACACTGACTTTCTGTACACCAGTCTCAGAGAAAACACCTGTCCATCTCATCTGCATTCTCAGGTGGAGAAGCCACCATTACCTCTCCCTAACCCTCAGTGGCAGAGCTCTGTCAGTGAGATGTCCATGGGAGAAGTAGGGAGAGGGCAGAAAAGTAGGAATTTATTTCAGATTGCAAAACAAAAAGTATCTGAGGCAGTGGGTAGCTACCTGGGCTGTACAAGGAGCACTGGCTCTAGGTGGAAGCACTGAGTGGGATAAAGCACATTACACTGAATGTGAACCCTGGCACAGGGAACCCACAGTTTCTTACAGAGTTAAGGAAACAAAAACTAATCCTTTCTCTGCTTTATATGACTTCTGCAGGGTGTCATGTTTACCTCCTGCCTATTCCATGCGCTGAAAGCACATTAACAAATACATCAAGCTGCCCCATTTGATGTTAATTTCCTATTCCCTGTACTTTGATACCAATTCTGTAAGGTTATGAATGAGTGGTGTTGGAAGTTCTTTCCCTCCTCACACCAGAACTCTGCCCAGTTCTGTGGTGCAAAATCAAAAAGCCTTCATTAAACTAGTCACAATTTCTCACTTCAGTAGTAGAAGAACCATTTAAGAGCTTCAATAGTAGAAGAGCTAATTCTTCCTTCTGCCTTCAAAGATGAAATATCTTGAGGACTCATCACTTTGTTACTACAATCCAAGTTACAAACCTTTGAAAGTCACAGAAGTGTCGGCATATTTTGTTTTACTTCTTAACCCATTTAACAAACCTATATGCTGATATCTTACTGCAGTAGTTCTCACATATTAGGCAGTCTGACAAAACTTTAAGATATTCTAAAATAAGAAAAATTAAAAGGCAACCAAGCTTTATTATAGAGATTAAAGATAAGACAGAAAATTAACATACCAACAGCCATCATGTAATCCCAGCGGTCTACGAGGCACATATTGAAGATCAGATGGTCAGATGTTTGCCCTTGACCGATGAGTGGAATGTTTCTCTCCAGATTTTGGGTTATTGCAGAAGTCCAGCCAATGAGAAACCAAAAGACTACCAGAAGAATTACAGACAGCATCCTCATCACTCTCCCACCTGTCATATATGGAATACGCTGAGCTGTTCGGGACAGGAATACCTTCAAAACCCTGAAAAATTCAGACAGTGCAGAATTAAGAAGAGCAGTAGTAGTATCACAGGAATTAGACTTTCATTTTATTTCAGTACCAGATTATTTAAAAAACAAATCAACAGTCCTTCCTCTGACAGTATGTACAAGAACGAAGTTTGGAACATTATTACTTTCATATTAATTATATTTAAATGGAATTGATTGCTGCCCAGAGAGTGTTACATAGCAATAATAGAAAATATTAGCTATGCTTATGTTAGAGATGCATTTACAGGCTGTCTTGTCAAGCTGTTTTGTACATTCCATCTCCCAGTGGAAGACTTCTGTCTTTGAAAGATGGAAGGTCATTTCCATAAACCAGCAACCATGTATGTGAGATTTTATTCTGTTTTGATGCTGTCTGCTCATCCCCAATCCTGCTATTTCCAGAGAACAAATTAACACTTCTTAGATTTTTTTCCCCGCTGAGTTTGATGCTGCTGAGACAATAACCTACTTCTCATAGAAGTAACTATGGAAGGCACTTTGCTAATTAAATGGCGTTTGATTTGTTTAAAGGCAGCAACATGTTTTTTGAGCTAGGACAACCATCATAAGAAAAGCCACACCACACATCAAGCACTTGAATCACATAACAGCTACTGAACATGTAACACTCACTTTAAAAATAATTGCACTTATTATTAGGATAAATTCACTGCCACAAGAACTGTTCAAGGAAATAACAACTGCATTTTCTATCCATCACCACCTGCTAATGCAGAAAAAGGTCCTCCTAGGAGCATGAGAGCAACCAAAATTTGAGGAAATCCCCTGGGGAAGAGGGAGTAGTTTGATTCTTCATGTAGCACAAAATATCCCTCTGTGCTGCCTGCACCATGGGATTTGCCAGAAGCATCTTCTGGGAGCACTGCAGTGCTCCTGCCTTGGCCCTGCTAAGCTAACAAGGAGGAGCACTGAGGAAAGGCTATAATGGAAGTTTTTATGTACCCAGACCATTAGAAGCAGATGAGCTGAAGTTTAAAGGCTGGTTTAGACACTGGGATGAGGAGTCTTTCAAAGTGAAGAGTTCAACTGTTTCAGTGATTTTGTCCTCTAAACTACAGTGGTTCCTGACTGCTGAGCATGAGCATGCTTGATATCCATGAAGAGACAAATTATCACCGAGGTTTTGGGATCATAATTATTTTTTTCCTAAAGTTGATTTTTCAAACGTCCTTGTCAGCTCTTAAGTTATTTCAGTGTACCAAGCATCAAGCCACCTCCCAAGACATTCTACAACCAGGCCTGCCTTTCTAGTAATACAAAAATCACACTTCAGATTACCATTTTTGTTTATATTTGTCTGACAGAAGGCAGAAGCAACCAGTGTTGCCTCTCAAACAACTCATAGAGCAGTGTCTTTAAAGGCAGAAGCACAAAAGGTTTTCCACATCCATAACAATGAATCAGCATTTGACTACAAACACAGCCTTCACAGTGTGCATTAGGTGAAGCCAGAGATCTGAATATGTTCAACATTATTCAGCTGTTTCCCTCCCAAAGTCACTCCACAGGGAGTCACAGTTTTTGATCTTTCCATGTTTGATAGATGTTCTGCTCTCCCTTTACAGACACTAAGTGCCTTATGTTGGAAGCAGACTCCCAAAGACTTCATCCAGGAGAGACAGAAAACTCCACAGAGGCAAGGCAGCCACTTCCCTCTGCATTGCTCAGCCACAGCACTACTGTTCCAGGGCAGCACTGGTGAACCCTTTTTTTCCTAAGCACTAAATTCCTGATTTTTTCTAAAGCCAGGAAGCAAAGGCTTCCCTTCTCCCTGTTGTGAATGCTGGTCAATAGTTAGCTTCTCTGAAGGGAAGAAAAATGTATTATTTTTGTAATGAACTGGAAAATTTCACAGCTATAGTGTGTAATTTGAGAAAAATCTCATTGTACATGTTTATGAATGTTGAATTATTAGAGAAATCACACAAACCAGCTGAGAACTATTAGAAACCTTTGTATTTTTGCTCCAAAGTAAATTCTTGATGATTCTGCTTAAAGACAACATGTGAGCCTATTCTGGGCATAATAAGGCAGAATCCATTAGATTTTTTTCATTACTAGTTCATTAACTGCTGCCTGTGAGACAGCTTTCTAAGGGAGAGGTGTGGGCTGCTGTTACATTATTTACCTAAGCACAGTGAAACAAATAATATTTTGCAATACAGCAGTCAAACCTGTTCCAAGTTGGATCAAATCACATTTCCTTTTTTCTCCTCTTTTTCTCAAAAATAAGCATCCCCCACCACAATAATTTCTACCTTGGACTCGTAGGCTTACACGTAAGCCAACCTTTGCGCTTCTTTTTTCAAAGATGATTTTTCTGAAAAGCTGTAAAGAAAGCTGTGTTCGATCAGTAATGTTGCAAATCTCCTTTTCAGAGGTTGTGGTATAAAAGCAGCCAAGCAGAACACAAGCTCCCAAGTTGCAATTCCCTCATTCCACCATGTGAATCCAAAGCCTCATTGTTCACCACCTCAACACTGACTTACATGCTCTGTCTGCTCTCATCTTCTATGTATTATTGAACATGTATCAAAGCAGAGACAACTGCCCAGGAGTTCCTCTCCCAAGGGCACATCATCTCACCATACTGGAGGGTCATTATCTTTCCTGTACCTCTGACTCATACAATCCAAGTTGACTGTAAAAAAGTTGAATTGCTGTAGTATGAGACCAGAGTCCCTCAGCAAACACATGGTGTTTGATTACTGGTACACTCTGGCAGAAGACAGGGGAATTCTTGATTCAAATCCCTGCTCTGATTTCTGGGTAGACAATGTTCAAGGCCACCTTTTCCACTCAGTTCAATATCTCTATGTTGGGTCAAAGTAGCTATTGAACAAATAAAAGAGAATTCTAACAGGGAGGCAAGAAGTGGGGCTGATGGGCTGCATTGCTTCTAGGAAATCAAATATGCCCTGGGTCATCCCTGGCACTGAAGCCAACTGTCAGAGAACAACCAGCATCCATACTATTATCCTTAGCATTACAATTCAGCAGGACAGAGGATGGAGTCCCAGAGCCCAGGAATGTTCTCAGATCTATTTAGTTTATGCATATAGATGTAGCCCAAAATTCAAGTTCCTGAGCAAATTAATGTTTAATTATGCGTATGAAGTAAGGCAAACTGGATAGATTCCTCCTCCTGTCCTATCTACAGCCAAAATTACTGGCAGCACCAGTCAGTGGCCTGGTAGAAGCTCAGGGGCCTGTTTGAGACATATGGTCTCTGATCTAAAGCAGAAGAGAAAACTTAGCCTGTTCCTCAGCACCTTCTAGCTCTACTGCCACCTAAAACCACTCAGCATATGCAATCCACTTTTCTGCACTGTTGTTGGATAATTGAACAATCATTTCCAGTGACAAGTCATCAGCTCTGTTTACAGGCAGATCAGACAGAACACTGCAATGTGTTTTACCTGCTTTTCTGGAAGACACAGCTGCCTTTGAGCAAAGCTTTGACTCACAGACAGCCAGGATCAAAGCTGATATGCAATAGCCATTCCTTTTACAGAGTAAAACAGAAGGTGCAGTTCAGGCTGAAGGAACTGCCTGGAGACCGCGGCACGTAACGCCCAACTCTGCTGGCTGCACCATCAAGTCTGGGGAGGATTAAGCTATATGGTCAGAGGATTTTCTTTGGGGTGCCTGGCTCCATATAAATGGAGAAGGGGAGGGCTTGGCTGCAAACACTGAGAGCCACGGGAAGCCCAGCAGCTGGGAAGGGAAGTGATGCTGCAAGTGGATCTGAAGGAGAGGAAGGGAGCATGCTGGTTCACAGGACTGGCTGAGATCACCAGCTTGGAAACATCAAGTGAAGCACATGGCTGCTGCTGTAGTTATATCCTATGATGCAATGTGTAATCTTAGAAAATAAATAAAACCATATTAAATTTTCATGTCATATCAACAAAAAGATGGCCCCCAAACTACCACTGACTACATAAACAGCAGGAACTACAGGTGAAGGATCCTGCTTTGACAGCAATGACCTGGCACAGTTTATTTTTTATTTCTAGCATCTGTCATTTTGTGACTCTACTGAGTCATTCTGTCAAACTGCTCTGTTCCAGACTGGTGATTTTTATTATGATACAAAAGCTGCGTCACAAAGATAATGGGTCAAGCCCTTCAGAAGTATATTGCCCTCCTACAGTGCAAGGATTATGTCTTATCTACTTTTCTGGACTAACAGTGAATATGCCACTAGTTACTTTGAGTTAGCAAACTGATGTGATTCTACTAAAAATAAAAAGGTACCAGTGGGACATGTATGGCACCATGTAGATACAAAGGAGTGCCTACACTTCACACTTGACACACACACATACACAAATAGTGAGTGCAGGTATGATTTTTGCATCAGGAAAAATGACTGAATTAAGAATATCAACACTTAAGGCCCAAGACCTCAGAAATCATATTTAGATAGACTCATACCATCACTTACTGGCTCTCACTGGAAAGAATAAAACCCAACTGAGAAATGAACAGCATTCTAAACAACTTCCCAGCTGAAAGCGTCCAAATTAGTCATTGTCTGCTTCCCAAGTGATTTCTCAAGATCAGCACAGAACAAACTAGAAGTGCACCACTGAAGAGAATACTCTTATGGGTCAATCTTTTGCTTTATTGATTCTGACCACATTGAACCTGAGCAAACCTGGGCTGAGAGGCATGAGCCATGTCAACAGCACGACAACAGCAGGGCAAGACCTGCATCATATGCACCATGTCCTGTCCAGTGAAAATATACAACTAGAAAAAGAAGTTTTGGCAATTGTGTGCATGTATGGATACTTCTGAGAGCCCCCATCTTGTGTGTAGCCAGCAAACTTGGCCACACATCACTGATAGCCATCAATTTATCTCAATTCCTTCACACTACGCATGCAACACCTTACAGTATAGACAACAGGAAATCTCCCACATTTTTTATTTCAGAAAAGAGTTTTGTGATAGCACATACATGTCAAGAACACTGCCATGAAAGACAACAAATGCTTAGAAGAATTGACTAACCCACCCAAATGCACTGGATTTTATAATAGGTAACAGAGCACAAGTGTGTTTTTGTGGCAAAGAAGGCCAATGGTGTCCTGGGATGTGTGGGGCTGACAACTCTGTGCCTCTGAAATTTCCTAGCTGCAAGCCTGCTGAAGTTTTTCTTCCCAAGGGAAAACTTCTCACTTTCCCAAGAAAGATTCTAGACACAATCTCTGTAAACTATGTTCTTTCTCAAAACAACGGGTAGTAGTTTTCTACTCTGTTTTCCTAACATAGAAGATATTGTCTCTCTCACTTAACCAATGGTAACAGAGAGGTGTCATTGTTCATAACCAATCACTTTTAGTATTAGCAAAACACATTATAAAAAAGTGTTCCATTTGTATCAATAAAAACCTTCTAATATTTTAACCTTCTAGATTTAGAGTCCTTTTGTTTCTGTTCGTGAGCAACAGAGACAGGGATGCATTAGGAAGAGCTTGCCAACAGGCTGAGGGAGACGATCCTGCCTCTCTGCTCAGCCCTGGTGAGGCCACATCAGGAGTGCTGTGTCCAGGTCTGGGCTCCTCAGTACAAGAGACACATGGAGCTCTGGGAAAGGATCCAGCTGAGGGTGGCAAAGATGATTGAGGGACTGGAGCATCTCTTTTATGAGGAAAGGCTGAGGGAGCTGGGCCTGTTCAGCCTTGAGAGGAGATGACTGAGAAGCGGCCGCATCAGTGGCTGTCAGTATCTAAAGGAAGGGCATCAAGAGGATGGATCCAGGCTCTCCTCAGTCGTGCCAAGCAATAGGACAAGAGGCAACGAGCAGAAACTGATGCACAGTAAGTTCCACCTGAATACAAGGAAGAAATTCTTCACTGTGCAGGTGATCACACTCTGGAACAGGTTGCTGAGAGCGGCTGCAGAGCCTCCCCACTGGAGATACCCAAGAACATCTGGATGCAATCCTGTGCAATGTGCTCTAGGATAACCCTGCCTGAGCAGGGAGGCTGAACAAGATGACTTGTTGAAGATGAACAAGAGGACTCTGGTCCCTTCCAACCTGGCCCACTCTGTGATTCTGTGAAGGCTGCTCTGCACACTGAGGCCACTAATGGTATCATAAGCTTGCTCCAGAGTTATAAGGTAAACTACAGGTACCAACAGTACGGGGAATACAGGGAAGGAGATCCTGCTGTAGGATTGTTTCCTCTGTACTGGAAGTGTACTTGATTTCTAATCCTTACCTGGAGGTCTGTGTTTAATAAACAGCAATATTAATATGTGAGGATATCTTAATGGTACAGTAAAAATTCCCAGTCAGATAATTTTGTGTATTGAGTAATGAGAGAAGCACTGCTGTTTCTGAAACATTTTCTCCAGTGTTTCTGCTGCAGAAACATTTTCTGCAACAAATTGTATTTACTTTCAAAAATGTGATTTTGAAAGTAGTTTCCTTGACATCTTCACTAGTTTTACAGTGATTTGCTATTTGTTTAAAAGAAAAAAAAAAAGGAAAATTAATGCAAAAAAAAAAAAAAAGAAATTAATGCAATACAGATTTATAATGTATGGCTACAATAACAAGCTGTGAAGATGTATTTTATTTCAGTGCCTGGTAAAATCTAGCTCTAGTAAGCAGAGACATGTGTCATGACTTAATGCTAACCTACTCCACACAGTAGTTTCCTAGATTAGTTTTAATGCTATACATATAAAGGTAATCCTACAGTGCTTGAATGAAAGTTCCCTTTCTGGATAAACATAATTTCCAGCAGTTAGAGCAGACTAAGGAAGGTGGGAGGGAAATCACATGCAATTCAAGGAAAGACTCTGAGTATTGGGAGGCAACAGGACAACAATACATTCCCCACTGCAATCAGAACCACGCACTCACTCACTCCCATGTGAGCAGCACTGGACTAACATTTTCTTGGATATTTAGTAACATGTAAAAGGTCTAAAAGTATTACTTGCTTTGATGAAAATTTATTCATTTCAAGTAGCTTTTGTCTGCCAACCTGTAGTTAAGCCTGGAGTGAGCAAACAATGTTATTTCTTTAAATGTAGCCAAGGATTCTGACATTTTTCATGCTATGCGTAGGTTTTATTTTCTCCTTTCACCTGCAAGTCTCAATTCCCACCTGAGAAAAGCTCCATTTCCTGGTGGATTATAGAACAAAAAGCTTTCTCTGCCTGCAGCCTATTCCAAGAACTGCAGCTGGAGCCTTTTGACAGACCAGCTGAGCTTTGCTTTTCCCCAGTGCCTCCTTGCCCCCAGCTCACTGCCCTGCTGCCTGCATCTACTCCAGCTGCCTCCCAGCTCCCATTGCAGGAGATACTGAAGATTCTGTCTGTGTGTGTGTGTGTTGCTTTTCAAAGTGCTTTTGTTTATATCACCATGTCATCCAGGTAGGTCTCATCAGAAATGGCCACTCCTGAACAGGATTTGCCCATCCTGAATGTGTGCTGGTGGATGCACCAAGCACTGGGGAGCTGAGAGGTAAGAAGGCTCAACAAGGGGACTTTCCATGTCACGTAACTAGGTTTCAGTGATGCAGACCAAGTCTCCTTATTTATTAAATCCTCATCTGCTTTGTGCTAATTATCTCTTCTAATAAACCACTTACTGCACTAATACCCCCACGAATCCTGCAGAGATTAGCAGAACTACGGAGTGCCAGTGAAACGTCTGACACTGCGCTGTCAAACTCTGACGGGGCAGAGCTGCCACAGAGCACACCGTAAACCACTAAATAAAAAGCCCATCAATCTATCCCCAGACAACCAGCAGTGACATATCACAGAATGGCTAGGTTTGGAAGGGACCTTAGAGATTATCTCGTTCCACCCTGGTGACATGGGCAGGGACACCTTCCACTAGACCACTGCTCAAAGCCCCATCCAACCCGCCCTTGAACATGTTAATGTCTCCTCTTCATTGACTACTTGGGCTTAACTTACATCACACAGAGCTCATGAATACAGAATCTGATGCCTAAAGTTCTGAAAATGCCAGGTCCTTGGGATAGGCACAACAAGTCTGCTACTGAATGGTTAACATAGCCATTTCAATACTTTCCTCCTGGCAGATATGTTTAAATAACTACATCCCTCACTCAGTGAAAAATGAGGTCAGCTCCTCAGACAATTTTCTCCGTAAGCAAACCAATCTTGTTGAAGTCTTTCCTTCATTCAAATTTGTAGTGATTTTGCAACAAAAACTAGATTCTCTAGACTCCTGCTGCTAATAGTTTGGTCTAAAGATTAGAAATCCTCCAGCCTATGTAAGGTCTGGCTAAGTTAATTATTTGCATTTTAAAATTCATCAGGTGGTTATTATCTTTTTTGCAAATCCAAAGCCATTGAGTTCTTTACCCTTATCAAAGGCTTTCAGAACAGGCAGTACAAAAGATCTCAAGGTCAATATTTATCAGGAAACTTACACTGTGGAAACAGACACAAGAACTGCCTCCTGATCATCTTTTCCTACAACAGGTCAAGAACATTTTCAAGGCTTTCATTCCAAAATTTCCTTCACAGACTACTGTGGAGTTGAATGTACAAAAGGCAACTCCCCTCATGAACCTGGTTCACAATGTTTCATTTAACAAAGGCTGCTGAGTAAAACCAGCTGGGATGAAAAATTCCCCTCCTTGTTAGTGCTGCTCTATCTAGCAGTGCTCCTCTACCACTGAAAACACTCACAGGCAATTTCAACAACCTTTTTGATTTTCAGAGGCATTTTCTAGCATCATCAATAAAGTAGCTGGGCAAAACCTCATGCCAAAGCTCACACTTTTGTTCTAAACAGTCATACTATAAACAGGGAAAGTCTTGAAATGAAAAAAAACCCCAAATCCAAATCAAAGTAAATTTGAGAGTGGCTATTTATATTAATGTAGACAGATCATGGTGCTAATAACACCAAGGATGGGGTTTGTTTCCCTCATGGGCCATTTACTTAAGAGCTGGACTTGATGATCCTTGTGGTTCCCTTCCAGCTGAGAATATTCTGTGATTTTCTTTCCTTTCTTCTCCTCCTTAAGTTCACTGGCAAGCATTGTACTTCTGACTGGAGAATGATAAGCCCCACTTAAAAAAGACAGTACTTTCCCAGCATTTTAATGTGGCCAGAAAACCAAAATACCTCACTCCTTTTAAACTAAAGATGGTAAATTTATGGTCCATTTGCATGATGTGAAAAGTTGCCACTTTAATAAAGATGTACTAATCCACTGCAGCTGTAATGTGTTTTTCACCACTTCTATGAATGTATTAGAATAATTTATTCAGGTACTATATAAGAAGAATCCAAGGCTTTTTCACTGGATCAAAAAACAGTGAGCAAAAAATTCAGTGGACTTGAGTGAATCATAATTCACTCTGCTAGCAGTTATTTATTGTGAGGACTGAACTATATATCCATAGCATATTTAGAGATCACTATACTTTGTTTTTTGAGAATGGCACTAAACAGTAGTCAGCAGCTGAAGGAAAATAATCACAATTTCACAGATAAATTACCTGTTTTCATGTTTACAGAGAGACATCATATTGTTTTACTCTTTGTATCCTACTTCACTAGTGGTTAATGTAATTCTGTAACTGTTAGTTTGGGTGTGCTACATTATGGGTTTGAACAAGATAAAAAGCTTTCAGTAAAATTATCTCATCCTTTATTAAGTTTTAGTCTGTCACTATATCACGAGCAACACAGACGAAAGGACACGAGACGAATCTCAGGACAAAAGAAAGAAGTTTATTGTGAGTTCTAGTATTTATAGAACTCTGTAAAAGAAGTGTGATTGGAAGGTGAAATTACCACCTCTTCAACCACACTGGTTATAAAATCAATCATTCACAAAATTATCTATGATAGAAATATGTAAACAAAAGAGATTCAGTTAGAACAACCAAGGCTTATTTACAAAAGCCTAGCGTGAGAAGACTCCATCTAAAAATGAAAACATCAGAAGGCTAAATAACAAGGCGACATCAGTCCTAATTACATAGCAGGTTTCTACACTAAAGCAGAATAAAATGTAATGTATTGCTATGTGATCCATTTTGTCTTATTAAAATTTAATTTTGTCTTAACAAATTAATTTTGTCTTAACAAAATTAAAAACTATCTAATAGTGTTCTAATAATATCATACAGCTATGAATTTTCTGGAGCAGCATCTGAGATCCTGCAGCTTGCAGGGCAGATGTGGCTCTTCATCTCCCCGAGGCTGACAGGTCGTGGCTGACAGCCCTGGGAGCCCAGGGAGGCACAGACCAGCACAGGCCTTTCCATAGTCTCCACATCCCAGCAAGGAGGAGCTTCCAAACCCTGCTCTAAAGGAACAAATACTCTGATTTACAAGATATAACCACAGAGTCTGGGCTTGGATTTGTCATTGCAGAAGATTCAGTGACCTAATGATTTTTTTTAATATTCCACTTGCAGGAGATGAAAAGCAGGAAAATTGATCTATTCTTGGAAGTCAAATTGTGTTTCCTTTACAAAGTTTCTCATGATGATGAGATTTTCTTGTGGATCTTCAAACTCTGTGTGACATCTGGCATTATGTATATTTGTAAGATATTAAAGATACAATTTTTTAAGGAACAATGGGGTCAGTAGACTTCTCTGATCGAAGTGTTATTTCTCTGTTGATCCTCAGACTGCTGAGCAAGCTCAGATCTGGGAGACAGCAGCAGGTAACAGCAGGAGACCTGGAGCAGATGCAGGAATCTGGAAACAAAATTCCCAAGAAACAGAGAAGATTGTGGAGAA
Source organism: Dicaeum eximium (assembly GCA_013396995.1). NCBI lineage: Eukaryota > Metazoa > Chordata > Aves > Passeriformes > Dicaeidae > Dicaeum > Dicaeum eximium. Next base: position 128,864 of record VWZP01007103.1, read on the forward strand.
TTTGATATAACTTCAAAATTCATGAAGCTGGATCAAATCAAAACTACCCTGCAAGAGCGTGGCACACGAATCAAGAACTAGGCACAAGCACTGCTACTGCTGGTCTGATGCATCTCATTGCTTTGAGGTTTTTCATTAAAAAGTAAATTGACCTGATCGACTTGTCAGTGAGATGTTCTGAGTTTTCTCTTTGTCTTTTCAGAGGAGAATCCTACAGGAGCAGCTGCAAACAGTGCAAAGGTGTCACTGACCGTGGGCCCAGCTGCATTTCAGAGGATGTTCAAGAGAAGTATTTTTCAAAATAAACTCGTTTAAGTATACTGCGCTGAAAAAAATCCAGTAAAAAGAAGGAGACTAGGAAAAGAACTGTATCTGTGAAGCACCATACACAAAATCTTCTGGCACTAAAGTGTCTCCTCACAGATTTGCTTGCAGCACTTACTTCCTTTTCTGCTGTGCAATGGCGTTCTTATACACTACTTTAAAATGGCAATTCATTATTAAAGATGCAGACAACAAACATCAGCAGTTGAAGGGACAGGAGCCTGTCCTGCCTTTATACACTGCAACAAGCCACCCTTTTTATGTCCTTATATCTTTTGGAGTGTGTTTTTGCTCTTTCACTTCCCTTCTGTCAGAGTGTTCCAGTGCTGGAAGTTACCATGAACTGGCTAAATTGCTTCCATTTTGAATGACCAGAAGAGTGTGCATCTTTACATATTCAAACAGGGCCATCTAAATGTTCACTTTTTTAACACATGATCCTAATCTTATCACTTCATTGATAATCGTAAATATACATTTCTTTTGAACCATGAGCACACAGGAGGAGGATAAACTGAAAGGTACAGCCTTTGATGAGTTGTGCTCTCACTTAGATACTTTCAGGGCCATGCCAGATAATTAAACAGTTTAGATGTAGCAGAAAGAACTTGTCTTGACTATTTTACTTCCTTTAGGTGTGAGAAGGAGTAATAATCACACCCACTGGATACAATCCTTCCTTCAGATCCATGATGCAGACTGCTGTACTTAGCAGACCTCAGAAGAGGTGCTGGGCTGCCAACACCCTTATTATATAAAGCTAAGTGTACAGGAGTTAATGAAATGTGGTACAGAAAGACACATAACTGCATTATGTAGTTATAATATTTGTTGCTAATTTTGTTCCCATTTTAATAAAACAAACATTTACCGATTTTTAATGTGATTGACAGGCAGCAGTGTTTTATATCAACTCTACTGCAAAAGAAGCTCTTTATCAGCATTGTGTTCTCTTTCCACTTGTGGAATAAATATTAACTTTATCTTGTGGTTGTGCTTGCAGGTGTCATGGCTAACCTTCATGTGTATTTGCAAGGAAAGTTTATTCTTCAGCTTGCCTGCAAAAGATAAGATTCAGACCACTATTATAACAGATAAAATCAGGAACATCTCCACCTGTCACAAGATAGAGCAGTGTCAACACCAATAGAAATCGAAACCATAAACAATGTTAATTTCATTGAATAAAATTTCTATGTTATAAAATCTTGTTATTATTAAAATATTCCTCTGTAAATGTGCACCTGGAGTAGCTTACATGGAATAGAGTGAAAATGCTGGCAAGGATGTTAAAGCTCATCAAGCATTTGGGGAGTTATTGCATCTCTGGTTGATGAACTCACAGAATAGGCAAGGTCAGAAAAGAGAAATTGAGAAATTCTCTTATACAACCCTGATCCAAGCCAGATCAATGACAGCAGGTTACTGAGGACCTTGTATAGTTGGGGTGTGAGTTATTAGAGTATGTCAAGGATCTTCTACAGATGGGAAAGCAAGAGGCCAGTTGCTGGCATGGAGGAGCAGTGACCCTCTGTAGAACAGAAAGTTGAACATGAAGTTAAATAGCAAAGGTTTCCACAGAAGCTTCATGTCTTTCACTGCAAGTGCCTGGGTCTCAGAAGATACTTAACATGAAGGAACAACATCATATAAAAATATGCCTCTAATCTATCAATATAGGGAAGCAGCTATGGCTATTAGAGGTTGCAGTGCTACTACAGACCTCCCCTTGCTTTGCTAGTTATCTTATTTTACATTCTCCACTCTCAAAAGCAACAACAACAAAAGTTCTGAGCCTTCATATTTCCAACTCCTGTCTTTTCTTCTAAATACAGATGATGCAGAAGACAAACAGACATTAGTTCATAACCAAACTGAGAGTCACCAAACTGAACTCCCAAACAAATTGCCCAACTTACTTGTTTCCTCCATGAAGAAATTAAAAAAAAAAAAATCTACAGTAAAGGTAAGCAGACCAAAATAGAATTTTTTAGGTATACTCAAGTATGCCAAACACCTCTCCTGATGGAAAAACAAGTGCCTCTGTAAGAAAATGAAATACTTGTGCAAAACAGTTTCTCAGCTAAAGCAGAAAACAAGTTCTGGTCAGAACAAAGTCAAATACAGAAGAAAGAGAAGAATGCACTTCTTCAGTTTATAATACCATAGTAACAAGACAAATAACTAGAAAATCCAGCAGTCAAAAAGCCCCAGTTGTACAAAACTGACACCTGATAAAATGCATCCTTATGTCTTCCTGTGCTATGATTAGCTTTAGCTTGACTTGTGCAAGCAGCACAGTACACAGCACTACAAAAGAACCCCTTGTCTTGGCATACAAAATAAAACATACAGTTTTATAAGAAATTTAAAGAATCGTAGCCAGGAATCATTGTATAGTGTCAGCGATATCTGATTAAAATTAATTCTTTGATAAGCTTCCATGATCTATTGCCAGGTAAATCCTCAATCAACTCTGCTTACTCTCAGCATGGCAATCAGAAAAAAATGCTAATTCGGTTTATCATGAGTACTTCTGAGGAAGCTACAGTTTCTTGGAAACTGGTTTCTAAATGTCTGTCTAAATTGAAATTTTTTGAAAACAATTAAAGTTGCATATCTTGATAATTACTTGCTGGGCAAGAACAACCCCACGCAGCAGCACATTCCAGGGGCCAACAGGCTGGAAAGCAGCTTTGCAGAGGATGACCTGGGGATACTGGTGGACATCAAACTGCCCATGAGCCAGCAGTGTGCCCTTGTGGCAAAGAAGGCCACCAGCCTTCTGGGCCACAGCAGGCAGAGCACGCTCAGCTGAGGTGGGGATGTGATCCTGTGCTTTACTCACCGCTGGTGGGACCAGAGCTGGAGCGCTGTGTCCAGCTCCAGGCTCCCCAGTCCAACAGAGACATCCATGGACATCACAGAGATAAGCCCTGTGAAGGAGGACTGAAGGACTTGATCACCCTTCGAGGGTAGAAGCTGAGGGCTGGGACTGCTCAGGCTGGAGAAGAGAAGCTCAGGGAGAAACCTACAGATGTATGTAAATACCTGATGGGAGGGAGTAAAGATGATTGAGCCAGACTCTTCTGAGTGGTGCCCTATGCCCACATAAGAGGCACTGGGCACAAACAGAAATCCTGGAAAATCCACATAAACATAAGGAAAACCTTGGAGAAATTCAGGACCTGATTGTACATGGCTCAGAGCATTCTGATTCAGCTGAGCTGCTCTGAGCAGGCGAGTTGGATTCTGATCGCCAGAAGTCCTCCCCAGCCTCAGCCTTTCTGTGACTCTGTAAACTTTGAGCAGTTTATATACAGATGTATAGATGGAAGAAACTATATTTTGTTGGTATGCTTTCTGTAACAAGCTTTTTAATCAGACCTTAAATCTTAAGATTCAATATGCTTTAGAACTGTATTAGTATTAAAAGCTCAGTTAGCAGTAGAAATTCTTTTGTATAATTTGTTCTAAGATCTTCTGAGCTTTGACTGCATACTCTAAAAAGTATCACAAATTATGTTCTCAGGGGCCCACTAAAGTACACATTTTCACTTTTAGTTTTAAAATTTATTACTATACAGTACTGTCACCCATTCTGATGAAGAGGGCAACGCAATTACTCAGACTCCTTTGCATGATTATATACATCACTGCAACATACAACTTCAATAAATAAATTAAATATTCTCTTTATTTGTCATTCTGCAATAAAATACTCATGTTAAAAAAGCCAACTGCAAGAAATACTAACTCTTATCTTCTGTGTTTTGTCTCACAGAGGAAGAAATAGCATCATCTGACACACTGAATTCCACAAACTGTTGTATTCTGTTTTCGCCATAAAATAATGAAAGAAATTATAATTTAAATTGCAGTCAAAGGTTTAGTTGTCACGAAAAACAATAATAATGACAGCTAATCTAAATGCCACGATTTTCAGGACAAAAGAGCAACAGTTGATTGCTGTGAGATAGATAAAACACTCCTGTATTCTCACTGAAATCAAATGTAAAAGATGTAGAAAGTACAGACACGGGCAATCTACCCACAGACAATTTAGAGCAATGAGACCCTATTGCCAACAACATGGACTGAACAGAATGGGAATAAAATGCAGTAAGCTTGAAGCTCCATAATATCTGCAAATATAAACTAAGGGCAGAGTCCCATCTTCCCTTTTGTGGTCACATACACATTAGAAGTGTTGATAGCCAAGCTGTTTTTTAGAGAGTAGGTGTTTAAAAATAAATATTGCAATTAGACAGACATCAAATAGTGCTAAGAAATGCAGTGGCAATGACCTTGCTACAGAACAAATAACCGAAGGAAGAAAACAGGGGGAAAAGGAGGGGAATTAATAAGACTCCTTTTAAATTAATGGTCAGACATTGACTCAAATTCAGACTTGATGACACCCATGCAACACAAGAAACAGATTTGGACTCTTGAATATAACAAACAGCTTAAATGTGGTGTTTCATGTAGCATGAAGATCAAAATAAAACAAATAAGCCTGGTCTAACTGAGCATGGAGACAAAAAGGAACAGAACACACACTTTGTTTTCACTGAAAAGAGTCTTGATACATAATTTGGTTTCTGTATTCTATCTGATAAGTCTTGCAAATGACACTGATGCCTCTGAACTTCATGCTAATGATGCATGATGACAGACCTGAGGCTGTGCAGGGCAGGGTGTGCTGCCAGCTCTCCACACATCCAAGCCTGCTAGGGCTGCATCCAGGCTGCAAGCCCAGGAAACAGCTAAGCTTCAATGCTCACTGCACTCTGAGAAGACAGCTACAAAACCTGCCTCCCTGTTTTTGATTTCCAATATCTTTCAGGGTACTCATTTTGCTGCTCTTGACACTCTTGTGTTTATTGCAGAAACTGATGAGCCTACCCAGGAAACTCTTCTGGGATTTGGGATAAATAGTATTGTTTGGGTTTTCAGAATGACCTTTGTCAGTGGCTTTACTACAGTCACTATGCTTCAAGTAAAAGGAAAACAACTACAAAGTTCATTCACTTGATTTATAAATGTTACCTTTTTTGTTACAAAAAAGCCTCATAGCTGAAGTCTCAAGGGCTTTGGGTTGGGCTTTTTGTTTGGTTTGGTTCTGTTCAGAAGGCCTGTGCACTCTGGCTGGACTGCAGATGTCACAGACAGGACATTCTGGCTGCTCTGTGACTCTGTCTGGCCACTCTGCTGCAGCTGGTGGCTGTGCCCCTCCTGCCACACAAGTGCTGGATTGTGCCCACTGAGTAAAGCAGACTTTGGGTCTGCATGATTTCTGAACACTGCGGAAGGAAAAAAATGAAAGGCAGACAACTCCCAGCTCTCTGTAGCCAATGTACCTCTCCCAGCTCAAGCAGCAGTTAAATGTTCACAGTGCCTGGAGTTAAACCCAGGCAAGCTGTGCATGTGCAGCCAGGAGCACTGAGCCACGGGCAGCAGGCACAGACAGTGGCAGCAGCTGCAGAACTCGTGCACTGATGTTTCAAAGTGCAGGACTTCCTTCACAGGAGTGGTATTTCAAACAGACAGCCCAAAGAAGGAGGACACAAGAGAGTTTGTAACATACCTATGAGAAAGAATTGGTCTTGTCATTTGAGGTGGAGAAACTGAGCGACAGACCTGGTTGTGGCTGACATTCAATTGAAAAATAATCAGAAAGGAATTACTGGGATCCCAGAATTAGCCCTTCAAACAGCCACTAGAATTTGTCTAGCAATTAAATTACCCAAACAGAACTTGGGATTAGAAAACCTGTGGGGCAAAAAGGCATGTGAAAAAATCTACAATAAACACTATACTGCACCTGATGGTGCTAGACAAGGAATCTATATTCTTCAAACACCAGTCACAGCATTTCAAGAATAAGATGTCTTACCTAGGGCTATGCCTGTTTGAAGAAAGACTGAAGAGTGACACAAGCCTGCCTGCTCTTATGCTCTGCACAGGACTAAATCATCAAAGCTGCTGGCTCCACAGGAGTGATGAATGAACCAACAAAGTATCATAAGATTAGGTTTAGGGCAACCTAGGGCTCACAAGTCAAAATGGCAGCTGAAATAATGCCTAGTGCTCAAAGTAAATGCACAGCTAATGTAAAATAAGTGTAATTTCAGAGTTAATTAGTGATCAAACATCCTGTAAACTGGCAAGTTAAATATACATATAGATAAATAGATAATTGGAAATTACTCAGTTTACAGCTTCTACCAACAAAAACATGTATGAATTAGGAGGCTAATAGCATGCCTCATTCTTGGTCTTGCTCAGATTTGGAGAGGCAAGGAAAAAACAACTGAGGAACATCCTGGCAGAACACAGCACATTCATAAGAGTCCAAATGACCTACAGTTTTATGGTGATTTACGCTGCTTGCCACAGGGCAACAGCTTGAATGGAGAGAGTCACTTGGTGTTCTGACCAACAAGCAATGAAGTAGGTAGTTCTGGTTCTTCAGAAAGAAAATAAAGACAGCTAAATGTGCAACCCTGCCTCTGTAAGGCTAAATACAGATACAAATTTGAAAGAAATATTTGGGTACTCTAACCAGGGAAAACCTGGAGGACATGGATGAGGCCAATGCTAAGGCAACTGTGCAATACTCTCATCTTCAAGAGACATTATGGGTATGGCACAGAAATGCTGTATTAGCAAAAAAGCACACCAGTATCAGGACTGGAAGCACCATCCCTGTGCTGGTGAGATGCACACCTCATCTATTTAAGAACTAAGTTTTTTCTTCAGTTTGGCCTCAAGTCGTGCCAAGGGGGGTTTAGATTGAATATTAGGGAAAATTTCTTCCTCAAAAGGATTGTCAGGCATTGGAACAGGCTGCCCAGGGAAGTGTTTGAGTCACCAACCCTGGGTGTATTTAAAAGATGTGTGTGGCATGCAGGAACATAGTTTAGTGGTGATCCAGTCAGTGTTAGGCTTATGCTTGGTCTCAATGATCTTAAAGGTATTTTTCAACCTAAATGATTCTGTGTTTGGCACACTGCTACAGGTTTCTACAGCTTTTAGGTATCCACATGATGTTGTACCTTGTGGAAAAAAGTCAAGTAATAGCATTTGTTTGGTAGACCTGCCCCATGCTTCTATGCATGGCACATACTCACATTCTCCTTTGGGCAAGACAGTTTATCTTTGGTAAACCAAAGTTTTCAGCCAGAAACACAAAACCCATTTGTTAGCACAAAAACCATTCAGGAAGAACTCCAGGGCAATTATAATAGTTGTCCAAGACCCTGAGAATCTCTGATGAGACCTAAGAGTCCTGAGCAAAGATAAACAAATACCAGAATGCCACAGAAACAGCAAGCACAGAAAGAGAGAGAGAAACAGCAAGCGCAGAATCAAAGTTCAAAGACAAGTATAAATAATCAGTGGGCATCACCATCATGTTTGCCACCCAAATTAAAAAGAGCATGAAAAAACAGAATGGTCAACACAGATTTTGTGTCTTGCTCACACCTGTGGTCCTAATGGCGCAGCTGTGCAGCACACGTGAGTGCAAATCTCAATAAAGAAGGCAAAAAACAGTAGGAGTTTGTTGATTTGGCTTCCAGACCTGATGCAACATCTTAGGAAGCAAACAAACTGAGCACCAGCCAGTATTTCTAAGGATACACACCGAAAAAAATTCATTACAAGAGATTGAGCCAGAGACAAAGTTGAACATTACTTAGTGTATGTTCTTGCAAACTCCTGCATTTTCATACATTCACACATGGCAAACCAGTCAATGACTCTTTTTCCTGGATACAACAGTGTCATGGTTTGCCAATCAACAAAAATGGGCTTTTGCTCCTCACAGGCCAATGGCAGCTGACACTCACCAGAAGCCATCAATTGCTACTTTAACACAAGATTGACAATCACGCCCTACAAGGATCCCAGAGCAACACCCAGGCCATTTCCTTAACTAGCAAAGTATCATTTTCAAATTGAATAGAAACTTAGAACTGAGATTTGGTTATTGCAGCCACATTCTCCAAAGCATTTGAAAAAGTACAGAGGAGCAAAGTCCAGAGCTGGATTATGTTAATCCGATTTAAAAGAAAAAAAAGCCTGTCCAGTCTAAATAGAAGGAAGACTTATTGCTGAGGCAAGATCCTGCATAAAGCAATTAAGGCTTTTACTAAGGGATGGCTGGGACAGTGTAATTCCAGCTCTTTTATCAGTTTCAAGCCTCTGAGCACTATATGGAGTTTTGCTCAAAGCCAACAAGAGAGTGATTTCTGAGGTGCTGGAGAAATATCTCAGGAATATATGATGATCATTTACAGACTGAAGGAAACCATAGGGGAGCTAGAAAATACATGGTTTAGGAAAAATTATTTAATATATTAAGTTTTAATATATTAATACATAACTTTTATGTATTTTACATATAATACATAAATTTTAATACATAACTTCAGAGAACAGTAGCATGAAAGGAGTTCTAAAAGCTTATCACATGCTAAAACTAGAAAAGCAAGTCACGGAGAAGAACGGAAGATCTGCAAAAATGTGCTCACAAATTTGATTGCAACATCTGGAACTAAACAGTTCATAGATTTTAGCCTTGTTTCAGTATGACAATGGTACCATACATGCTTATACATATCAACTTTCTTATTACTAGCACTGGTGAAATTGCCACAGTACCTTCTGAAATTCCTCTTTGTTTAGAGGCCATGAATTTATGTAGTTTGAACTGAAGTAAAATTTCAGACATGTAACGCCTATTTGCATTATTCACAAGTGAACAGTAGAAAATAATGTCAAAGAAATGCTGGAAAACATCTATGACAAAGGTTCTGATCCCCACACAGCAACAAGGCAGAACCAGTGAATCCCTGGTTGCCAATGCCTGACGTTTTTCAGAACAGAATGGTGAAAACAAGAATATATGCACTGGTGAGGACTGATACCAGTCAGAGAGGCTTAAGGGTGGTATAAAAAGACAGGCAAGGAGAAACAAAAAGCTTAGTAAGATTTGTGGTCACAAGAGTGGCTGCCAGTTCCCAACAACTCTGTGCAAGCCAGTGCTTGAGGCACAGTCTGCTGAGAGCAGGGGCCTCCCCACCAGCACTCACACAAAGCTGTAACCTCCCCATGGCACACCTGGGAGGGACAGGGAGCATCTCCCCAAAAGCCCAGCAAGGGGGAGAAGGATTTTTTTCTCAAGAAGATGTCAGAAGAGCAGACGTTGCTGTAGCAGAGCCAAGAGCAGAACATGGCTCCACCAGGACAGCTGTGCTGCCCTGAACCACCAGAGCACAGCACTGCTGATGGCTGGGGAGAGATCCTGAGTCAGGGAGCTCAGCATTGGAACTCCCAGCTAACCTAATCCACACATTGGAAATAGGCACTCAAAATTTTACACTCATTATTAACAGCTAGAATTTTTAGATTTGCCAGAAACAGAGGCTCCAGCTTGAACCATATACAGTAAATGCAAGTACGAACAGAGGCTCACAGTGTGCACACAAAGGAGACAGGACTCAAGAACATTCAAAACTTGTCCTGTAATACACTAGAGCAGATAAACAGTTTTAATTTTTAAAACAATTTTTTGGTAGTGAATATTAAGTGAAAATGTAACAGATTAGTTCTAAAAGGAATAGCTTAATCCTTACAACTGAATTAATACTGAAACTTTCTACAGGGCATACTGTGTAAATATTCCCAAGCTTCAAGCAGTCAAGTCAGCATTATCTTGATCTTTCCAGCTCAGATCATGGATCCAATATATTGCATGTAAAATTCTTAGAGGATCTCATGCCTCTTTCAGAAAAGCATCTATGAGGATAACTCACCAATGTGCAGAGTGGTACAATGCTAAATGAGCTTTACCCCTGTGCATGTTACAGCAGAGCAACACAGCATTTTATGTCACCACTGGTTGGTTACCACTGATCAGATACTCAATTCTTCAATAACATAATGGCAATTTTTTGCCTTCATAGAAATCCAGAAAAGAGCAACTAGTATGTGAGAATATTGGGACTGGTCTCCCCAGTACTTAAGATCTACATTAGAGTAAGTGATCAGGAATAAAGAATGTCAAAGCAGCTGGTACACTCCAACAAACAGTACCACTATATGTCATTTCAGTCTATAAATATGCTTAATATCCTAATAGATCTATACTAGAAAGAATGGTTAAATATAATTTTATTGCATTTTTGTAAAATAAAGGCCAAGTATTGGACTAACCACTAAATTACACAGCTTGATCAGTTGTATAACACAGACCACTACACTTTTCTATTGAAACTCCTGCCATTTGCAGTAGTACTTAACCACAGAATCTTCCAAGAGAGGAATCAGTCTAGAACTTTCTGCAGCACAAAAAATTTCTCACTGCTCCTCCAATGCATTTGGATTTTTCAATAGCTGAACACCCTTTTGAGAAAAATGTATGCCAGATCGCTCATTTGAATTTCTGTGGCTCTGGCTTCCAGGTACCAGATCTTATTAAGCCTCAGTCCAATAGATTAAAGAGTCCTTTGTGACTACTTTTCCTCTCCCTGCTTGTTTGTACACCACATAAGTAATTTCTCAATCTTCTTGTGGATCTAAAAACCAGATTAGCTTCCACAGTATCAAGAATTTTCCCAGCCCTCAAATACTTTCTGAACTACAACCACCTATTGTATACCTCCTGAAAAATGCATCTCAAGAATAGGACATACTGTATTTATATGAGTTTCAAAGATGTTGTCTCCCATCGTAAAATCAATTCCCTACTGATTAAACTCCTATTCTCTATAACTTTTTGTCTTTCAATAGTCCCTAGTTACAATTTGCCTTTTGGCCGCACTCAAATGCATCTCTTTGACTAAGACAGTAACTCCATGGACATGGACATGGCAGAGATGTTTAATGCTTTCACTGCCTCTGTCTGCAACACCGATGATGGGCTAAGAGGGTTTCAGTGCCCTGAGCTGGAGAACCATGGCTGTAAAAATGAAAAACTCCCAGTTGAGTCTGAACTTCTACAGGATCTGCTGTTCCAGCTGGATCCTGCTAAGTCTATGGAGCCTGATGGGATTCATCCAAGAACACTCAAAGACCTGGATGACTCATTGCAAGGCCTCTTGTAATGCTTTTTGAACAATTTTAGGAATGTGGGGAGGTCTCAGTTGATTGGAAGATGGCTAATGTTGTCCCAATGTCCCAAAAAGGATGACCCCAGAAACTACAGACCTTTTAGTATCTCTTCAGTGACTGGCAGAATTCAGAATAATCAGAAGATTATTCTGTTATTGAAAGACACCTGAAGGACAACATGGTCATGGGTCAGAGCCAACATGGCTTCATGAGGGGAAAATCCTGCTTTGTCAAACTTAATTTCCTTTTATGACAAGGCAATTCACCTAGTTGATCAAGGAAAGCCAGTTGATATAATCTTTCTGGACTTCAGCAAAGCTTTCAATGCTGTCCCTCACAGTGTCCTTCTGCAGAAGATGTCCAGCTCACAGCTGGATAAATACATCATGTGATGGGTGAGCAGCTGGCTCACGGGTCTGAGACTGAGAAGAGAGAAAACTGCAGTTACAACTTCTCTGTGAGGGGAAGAGGAGGGGCAGACACTGAGCTCTTCTCTGGGGCTAACAGAGACAGGATCCAAGGGAATTGCCTGAGTTTGTGTCAGGGAGGTTTAGGCTGGGTATTAGGAAAACTTTCTTTACTCAGGGGGTGGTTGGGCACTGGAACAGGCTCCCCAGGCCAGTGGTCATGGCACCAAGCCTAAGTTCAAAAAATGTTTGGACAATGCTGTCAGGCTCATGGTGGGATTCCTGGTGCTGTCCTGTGCAGGGCAGGAGTTGGACTTTGATGAATCTTGTGGATCCCTTCCAACTCAAGATATTCTATGACTCTAGTAAAAAATACTTTTCAATTAGTAGACTTTCTGAAACAGAATTTACTATTTCACCAAGCTTTGTTATCCAGAAATTCTGTGAGCAATCATTTTGTTCCTGGATGTTCATGGTTGGAACTAAAAATGCTAAATAGTATCAGGCTTACTCCTCATCCTTCACAGCAGCCCACCAGAGGCCTCCTTTCCAGTCATGGTTCTTCACTGACAATCAGTGTATGTGATCTGCAAATCTCTGCTTTCCACTGTGATCAGCCCTTCTGTGAGTCACCTACTTCACTCCCTTCACCATGCTCCTCCACAAATAGCTACAACTCCAGTATTGCAGTGTAATGCCTGCTTTCTCTGTTATGCCATAATCCCACCCAGCAGAGATGCCTTGTTCCACTGACCAATTCCATCCTTCCCACGTAATGAGAAAACCAGTCTGTAGAGCTGTTATTACGGGTATTGCAAATGCATGCACAATGCTCACCTACCTGGAAAGTATTGCCTCACAGCACAAAGTTTCACTACTTGAGGGAGGTTCTGGACTTGGATATCCTTGGAAAGGATAGATTCCAGCTCCAGCTCTGAAGCCCTTCTGCTGTCATGCTAACCTGATGTGCAAAACCAGTCCTTTGTCACAGTATCTGCCAGGGTGCCCTTGCATGCCATCAAAGACACCTGAGAGGCCTTGTGATACCTGTGGATCATTACAAAGTGCCTTCCAACCACTGCTGCCTTTTTTCTGATATGATAACAATGTAACTGAATATTAAAACACCAGATAATTTCTTTATCTTCTCTCTGAAATTTCCTAGCCAAACTCAGTCTGCTATGATATAGCAGAATGTTTGCTACGTTAAGGTGATTAAAACACCAGCCCATGGAACTCTACAGCTGTATCTACAACAATTTATACAAATTAAATATTAATAGGAATATGGATGAGAATGTTTTCCAGTATCCCAGTGCCCTATTAATTTTAAATACATTATATGCTGCTGATTTTCTTGCTTTAAGAGAATGTTTATTAGTCCCACTTCTACATGGTGCTCCATCAAGATTAATTCTGCACTGTGTTTTTTAACAGCCGTGCTTCATTTTGCTAGTTTATACATAAGAAAGAAGATATTCAGAAACATGAAATGGAACCATTATACTGTCTAGTTAAGGCCAGTTATTGCTTGAGAATGGCTGGGGTACAAAAGAGCTAAATAGGATTTTAATAATGTAGGTTTTATTGAGAAAAAAGCCACAGTGCAACAGAATGTGACTCATTTAATCTAGAAGAACTGCAAGAATAAGAATTTCATCTTGAATGTGCATCATGCAAGAATGCTATATGGACTTTACTGTCTAAAGCCCTGTTTTGTTGTATACCATAAAAATAAGTAAACTAGCAAAGGTTTGCAGCAGACATGATGCATTAATTATACTTATGAAATTAATTAATTAGGTTAAGGCATGCTAACAAGAAAACAGATTTTTCCATGACGGTCTAATTAGTGAAACTTCATTCCTTATGAACTCCTACTGCATGTGCAGACACTTCTTCAGCAAGCCAAACTTCTTCCCTCCCTAACCTGCATCCCCCAGCTCTTCACTCTGCACTCAGCCCCAAAAATCCTCATTTCTCTGCCATTTTCTCCAGCAGCCAGGCCTGAGGCACAGTGTGGGAGCCACCAGCACAGCATGTCCACTGGCCACCCAGGGCAGACAAGGCAAAGAAGGACCTGCTGGTGCTGCAGGTTTCAGCCACTGCTCTGTGGGAGCATGCATAAGGTCTGTTTTCTGCCCCAAAACTGTTTTTCACAAAGCTTTGTAGGACTCAGTTCATACAACCTCAGGTACCAAAATATGCCACTTCTATGGAAGAAACAAATGTTTGGAATAGTTATAGAAAGCCTCTACAATGTAAAAAATCTCTACAGTTTGACCAGACCGCTCCTTTTCCTGTATTGCAAACAGACTGAAATCCTGTGAGTCAAGTTAAAGCAGTAAAAACCCAAACAATTCAACAAGGCAGTATCGGACCAGCACACTGGACACTGCATTTCTGCAACAGTAACATCTGCCTTGAAAACATTTTTCCTCCTTTTGTTTCACTTGAGATAACAACAACTACAGAAACCACTATGGACCACATCCAGTGGCAAAATCCAACAGTGAATGCATCTCTCTAAAGGCATTTCACTCGCATCTTCCACAAAAAAAAAAATAAATTCAATAGGAAGTAAATCCTCCACTTTTTCTGAGTGCTCAACCAACATAACCACGAGGGCCTGACTCATTTCAAAAAAACAGGGTGGTTCACCAGTACAGCCACGCTCATCTGACTTTGGTTGCCAATTCAAGCCGAGTTACACAGTAACCACTTCTCCAAGGCAAAACTTCTCCCTGCAGTGCTTCATCACTAAGTGTCCCATTTCCTGGAAACTCTGGGGAGTGGTGTGTTGGCACTATGGAACTGTCACCTATTGGCCCTATGACCTGTGAAATATTGGCCATGAGATAATCCAGCCATACAGGTTCCAAGGTACCTTCTGCCCCCTTCTGCACCACATTGCCATCAGACCCTTTTTTAGACAAGCTCATCTGTATCCTCTTTCCCAGCCCTAGCTGATCTAGGGGAGGTCATATATGCCATGTGTTGTGGTTAGGAATGGTATTCCCAAATTTAGTGCTCCCACTGTAAAACCCCAGACCACATGCTGCTTGTTCACTCCCCCCTACCTCCTCCTGTGGCAGGATGAAGAGAAGAACTGAAGGCACAAAAAGGTAAAGCTCACAGGAATAGAACAATTCAGCAAAACAGCAATGAAACAAGAAAAGAAACAGTAACAACAAACAATACTAAAACCAGAGTGTACAAGTTAGGCAAACGATTCACACGTGAATGGTTCCCATGAGCCACCCACCCTCCACCCTGCACATGGTGTGAGGCAAAATCCAACAACCCCGGGGTCCTGGCTGTGCCCCTCCAAGCTGATGCTAACTTTAACCCTGTCCTGGCTGGAACAGGACACCATGTCCTCACTACTGATGCTTTAAGAAGCAAACTGACATCTTCTTTGGGTTCTATGCTAGCACAGTCTCCTCTTCAGTAAGATACTGAACAACAGCCCAGAGAACCACAGAATCCTTGAGTTGTTTATGCTGGAAAAGACCCTTAAGATCATCAAGTCCAACCATAAATATAACACTGCCAAATGAGCCACTAATCCACGTCCCCCACTCAAACATGCCTCTAAACACCTGCACGCTACCCACACTGCTTTTCTCCTCCTTTCTTTACCACCTCCCAAACCTGTAGGAAGGTCCACTACTTGCTCCAACTGTACCAGATGGTAAAGCACAGCAATATAATCTTAGCACAGCATTTAGATGAAATGCAGAATTGCATCATAGTGTTAACATCTTGTTCTCCCACTAACACTCCCATCCCACCATCACCGCTAGAAAAAAGCGTGGATTATGTCATTGTCATGTTTCTCATCACCTGAAACATCACCTTCCCCATAGCTTCTCATTCTCCTCACTTTCCTACTCTCCTCTGTTTCTCTTACTAATACAAGAAATGGAGACTCCCATAAACTAGAGACCTCATTCTTGGGTTTCCTTTTCCTAAAATATCTGAAAACTATCCTATGTATACACAGACAAGTGCATACATTTGTCTGTACGTATGTTACTTTGTTTCATTCTCATGCTTTAGTCCAGAATTAAGGATTCTGTATTAATCCTGATGTGAAGATGACAGAAGTTCACACAATATTAAAAATAATGAAATAACCTGTTCATAAAATACAGGGCTTGAAAAAGGACAAAGAGTCTTCAGTTACAAAAATATACTGAAAGGTACAACATGAGTAGCTCCTTTAAATCCAAAAGGTTAAATTTGAAACATGATTATTTCTTGAGAGAATTATTTTGAAAAATTCATTGTTAAGGAAAGTATTTTATTTTATGTTCATAGCTCTTCAGCTAGATTTCTTAAATTAAGCTCATTTCCATGCCCCCATACTTCCACCCCCATAAACATCAGCTCGTTATTTTAAAAATGCACAGTGAATAAGAAAGAGGCAATTAAGGATGAGGCACTGTAGAAATCGACTGTGACAGGTGTTCATAGAATGAATCAGTACATGACTTCCCTGTTCTTTTACTCTTCCTTAAGCATCTGCTTTTGGCTTCTTTTCTGATTTCCCCTTGATGCTTGACCCCAACAAAACCTCTGAGACCTCCTTAGGAAGCGAGGAGCTACAGGAAAATTACAAAAGCTACAAAAGCCCCAGGTGTTTCCAGTGACTCCTACCTGGCTTTGGTTAACCTTCATGCTCCAATGCCACTCAAAGCATTTCATTTGTTGACAACTATAGCATTAGACTTTCTCATTATCATTAATAGCTACCTTTACACAATATTGGTTTTCCCATTTTAACTCAGAAAAATCACAAGCTCCTTGTTGGCAATTGGTTTTTCCCTCAGGCAGGACACAGCCTACCTGCAGGAGGGAACCAGTACTTGCCAGGAGAATTTGTGATGTCTGCAGTAAGCCATTCCTCAGCCTTGTAAGACCTGTGGATTGAATTAGATCTGACAAAATTTTCTACCAAATTTCTATTAACATCACATTGTTCCCAACAGCATAATTGCTGTGAATGTGTACAATAAAATAGATATCTAACTTGACTCAGTCTTTTCCAAGGCACACTCTGGGACTGAGATATTCAAAACCAAAAAAGGCCACAATATCACTGATGTAGGAAAGGAATGGTCAGGATATCTGGGTGAAAACAAGAGATAGATTCCTAGAGAAAGTAATTCTAGATTAACGTACAAAATAGGTTTTTTCCCTCTTTATGTTACACAAAGAAACACAGAATTATTCAGAGCCAATGCTCACAGCAGGGTTAACAGTGAATCCAGACCAGGCTGCCCAGGGCTTTATCCAGTTGGGTCTTGAGAACCTCCAAGTATGGAAATTCATAACCTCATGAACAACCAGCTCCACTGCTTAATCACCCTGAAAATTCTTTCCTCGTGTAACATTGAGCTTGATATTCATTCATACTGTATAATGTTGAAATCTCCTATGTCAATTTGTCAGTGTCTTCACCTCCCTGTAGGTGTTGGATAGCTCAGGTTAGGTCCCTCCAGTGCTATATTTTCTTCATGCTGAACAAGCCCTGCTATCTCAACCTCTCTTTGCAGGACCAGTGCTCCAAGCTCTGACCATTTTAATGGCCTTTCACTGAACTCATTTAAGTTCACTGACATCTGGACACATCATTGCAGATATGGTCTGAGTACAGGAGAAAAATCACTTCCCTCAGCCCTCAGGCTACTGTCCCATTGATACAGTTCAGTCTGCTGCATCCTTCATTGCTTTGTGATGAGCAAGATGAGGATACAGTGCATTCTTGGCTTCTTGCTCAAGTTTGTCTTGTTTGCTGACCCTGTCAGCACAGGTGCCAAGTAAAACCAAACAGCTGAATGAGGAAAGCAGAAGACTTTCTGCCCAATTTTGCAGCCCATCCTGACTTACTATGAATGGAAGATCAACTGTCCTGTCAGGAGAGATGCTTCCTCACATCATGTACTATCATACAAAGAACCTGTTAGGATAGCAGAACTGCAGTGACAACATGAGCCACCCACAGTCTTTTTATCTTTCTGAGCTATAGATAACAAAGCATCCAAGCAAAGTCACCAGCTCCTTCTCTTCTCTACTGCTCTACTTGTTTTACTTTCTGCATCAGAAATTGTTCATACCAGAAGATATATGGGAGTATGGGATTTTCTGGGCCATTTTCAATGCAAAGATGTGGCCAGGCACAGCATTCTACAATTACAGTTTAGTAGCCTAAGTGTACAATTGTAACCAGGGATACTAATTAAAGGGAGCTGCAAGAAGTTCTGTTTTAATGGGAAAACAGGGGTTTCCACCTAAAATGTGACAAGTCAATAATGCATCATAAAACACAAGATATTTTTAGTCCTCATTCAGTTTAACATCAAACCTCCTCTATCTAACATGCCAACACAGTAATGAAACTAAGATAAAAAGATGAGTGACCATAATTCATCCAATATGTTCAAGTACCAATATACTGCTTATCTCTTTGCTTGAATAAAAATACTTACAGAATGTAGCAGTGATTTTTTTCATTGAAGTTTAAAGAGGGAAAAGTATTAGGATTTTATCCAGCATACACAGAAAAGGCTTCTATTTTTAAGGGGACTGTAGAAGTGGGAATTTAAGTTGGGCCTCTAAATCTTAAATCTCTGAGTCATGTGTGAATGCAGTGCCAACCCCATGGAACCCCGAATTTGCCTCATATTTTTGCTGGCAGGTGCTGATGCTTGTGAGTGTGTAGCTTGTCTGCTACGATTGCCTGAAGAGAACAGCTTGACTAAGAGCCATAAGAAAACACAGTAACTACACACACCATAGAGTCTTCTGCTTTACCCACCATTGCCGTGTCTAAACACTTCAAAAGCATCTCTCTACGAACACTTCACAGGGAAACTTTTGAACACTCTATGAATACTTGTGTATTTTTCATATTCAAGGAAAACACATTCACCTCCTGTGAAAAGGGGTTCTTGCACAATTTAACAGGTAATGTACATATATTTTTAATCAAATCCTGTCAGCATTCACAGCTCTCAACTCAGATTAGTAGCATATAATTTGAGCAGGAAAATTGAGGAGAAATACACAATGGGTTTAAAATCAGAAATGGCACTTGTTTATGATAATATTTGCAGCTCTTCCATCTAAGTACCCACACAGATTGCACATACCACCACAGAGATGGAAATCAATATGTGAAATACCTGTGCAGCTTGAGTGTCACAGTTCCATAAACAGTAGCAAAGCCCAGAAGACGAACCCATCTTAGGAGAACACAGCGAAATATACTTGGCTCAAAATACAAAATGACAACCTATAGAACAGAAAGATAGAGAGAGCTTCAGTACTGCTTTCATGAGAAAGTAGTTCTTCATTCCAATGCAGAATAGTTGCAAAACAGGACAGCAGACACATTTCAGCTCGTACTGCTGTATATTTAGATTTTCGAGTAAAGCGTCGGGATGATCAAATCAACCAGCTGGCACAGTTCTAGGCACCAACTCCTTTTTGAAGGGAGCTGGCAAAAACCCTGTGACAGACTGTGAAGTGACAACACTTTTAAATGCAATTCCACTGACTTTTCTTAACTGAGTGAAAACATGTACCCAGAGAGGAGGATAGAACAGACAAGGACTTTTTCCTTGAGCAATTCAAGTAATATGCAGCTGGTTTAATAGGCTGTATTTACTAGGTTACACTTCAAAGTCACTCCTAATAAACCCAGCAAAATGATAGCTGCTCATTTTTCTCTGCCAACCTAAAAATGATTGCACTAGCCTCTCTCTATCCAAAATATGAAATATTTATGACACATTTAGCTCTTTCTTCCCCATATATTTCACCTAAGCTATATCAAATCTCCCTATGCATCACCACTTTCTTACGGAAAATAACCCTTTTGTTCACCTGTGCATTTCTCTAATCACAATAAAAAATGTCCTACCAGCCTTTCCACCTGTCTATCAAGGACCATGCACAAAGACAGCACTCCATAAGCAGTAAAAGAAAAGTGCTTCTGTAGGTATAGTGCATATAGAAGCTCCACTATCAAGTTAAATACTACTCTGAAACAGGGTTGCTCATTGAACTCAGTCACAATTTGAATCAGGAGTCCATTTCTCCTCATTCCAGCAGACATTGTCCCTGGTGTCCTGGGGGTTGATCCCATATTCCTTCCCACTCACGCTATCCCAGGGATTTGTTGGAAAACTGCCCCTACCCCACCTGTAGACCCTGCTAGTCCAGCAAACCTAGATCCCATACATTCAAAGTGTCTGACCAGAACCTGGTAAAACAACCCAATGCACCACAGTACAAATTAATTAGGTAATCCTGGTCTAGAGAAAGCAAGCACTGAAACATTTCAGGCCATCTGTCACAGCTTCATTTACAGTCAGTACATTCTGGCAGCAGAGGTAGTATTGTGCCTACTGGCTGCCACATATTATTTTCCTAAGTAAATGCTCTTCTGTGTGGGAATTCAAGTTCAGGATATTGGCCAAAAGCCCAGGACTACATCCTTTGGGTGACATAGACTTTTTTAGAAGAGTGGGGGCAAAAATGGCAGATGTGAGCTGACAGAGATGGAAGCTGCTGTGCTTCACTGGAATGCTTTTTTATACAGCAGAATCAAATGATTCCTTTTAAAAATATGATTTGCTGAATCAAACTGTGCTGCAAAATTTAATCTGCTTTTTTTCACTGTTATTAGACTGATATAGAATCACAGAATGTACTGAGGTATAAGGGACCCACAAAGATCATCAAGTCCTACTGCTGTCACTGCATAGGACACCCCAAGAAACACAGCATGTGCCTGAGAATATTGTCCAAATGCTTCTTGAGCTCTGTCAGGGTGGTGCTGGCTGTGACCACTGCCCTGGTGAGCCTGTTCCACTGCCCAACCATCCTTTGGGTGAAAAATTTTTTCCTGATTTGACATGCTTCGATGTTAACATTTTCTGGGATTCTGACAAACTGTGCATGTAGGAAAGGCAGCAGCTTTTCTCCTTAGAAAATCAGCTGGAAAACCAAAATGCATCCACATATGCATGGCCATGCTTGGGCAAACAGAGCATCCAGCAAAAAGTTTCTCAGAAAGACCTGAATGGCAGCAATGACCTCTTATCCTAATATATACTTATATACATTAGGACAGTTGCAGAACCTGAGCAAAGTCTGAAGTGACTTGTCCCTGAGGTTTGCCAGCTTCATCTTTGATTCTTCTAAACAAGAAAAACAATGTCAAAAAAAGACTGGCATACAGAGACTCTGAACATTTCAAAGTTGATTTGAAAGCAGAATTTTTCAGATAATTGAAAGGGGAAGGTCTGAAAACTCTCCAGGCACAGAATTTCCTGAACAAGGGCAACAGCTCTCTTTGCCATGCAATCTGACACAGCAGTTTCATCTGCTGCTGCTTGTTGAAACATTAGCTGCATGTGTCTAGAAAATCTCATTGATTTGCACTGAATCATTTGTATGAGCAGCTGAGGCATTTGGCTAGATATCAACCAAGAAAGCAGCACTTCAAATGCAGCCTGGTGTGAGCTGGCCTGGTGAGCCTGGCGTGGCAGCTCACCATGAAGGCTGCAGAGGCAAGGCTCTCCTGGAGAAAGCTGTTCTCATTTTCCCATTTGAAATAGGCACATTTGAACTGCTCCTTCACCCTGTGATGAAGGATACTGCAGAAGTAAGGGTTCATCCAAGTTTGAGTCTCTTTTGGATCTTCCTGTGTTTATATGATGGAGAATTGTAGCAGTGCCTTCACAAGGGCCAGTGTCCATTTCTACCTGTTCTTGCACCTGGTCTGTCACGGACTCAGGCTTTGAAGAGACAGAATTGCTAAATGTTCATGTTGCTTTCTTCTTAAGCATTGGAGAAGGCTATTCTAAGAATATGTCATTCCCATTCCCACCAGGGCTCACCAGGA
Source organism: Dicaeum eximium (assembly GCA_013396995.1). Lineage (NCBI taxonomy): Eukaryota > Metazoa > Chordata > Aves > Passeriformes > Dicaeidae > Dicaeum > Dicaeum eximium. The sequence continues at coordinate 150,635 of VWZP01007103.1, forward strand.
TGTTCAGGTTACTGCCCTCTCTAAGCTCTTGGCAGAATTACATGTCTTATAAGCACCACAAATTTGAGAGGCAAAATTTTTAAACAGAACAATCTTTAATGGATTGGAGCCAAGGGGCTATAGAAACACTACCCTGGAAGCCTTGCTCAATTTTTTAATCCAAGTGGAATACAATTCTTGCAAAGAATCAGGTCCAAATTATGACTGCTGCACTCCATCCCTCACTCTCCCTGGCAAAAAACACCCAACAAAAAACCAAAAGAACAAAAAACAGAACAAACAAAAACCACAAGCAAACAAAAGAACAAATCAAAACAAACAAGCAAAAAAACCACAAAAAAAAAAAACAAAGCCAGAAAAAGAGGAACATAACACAGAGAAGTCTTGAGTTTGTTTCATATCAGCCTCTTATCAAAACCCCAATTCCCTTCTGTTATCCCCAGAGTTAAGTCTTCTTCAAATGACAACAAATGTGCAGCAAAAGGTTGCTGAGCTCCAAGTGAGGAGCGTAGGATGAGCACCAGATTCACCCACATATCCAGGCTGCTCTCAGCAGAACAAGGGAATCCCTCAGTTCTAAAAGACTACCCTGCCCACCAAAAATCTGACAATATTTAATTTTCTCTTTTTACATTTATGATGCATTAGATCATGATCTTCTTAAAAGTACTGGGAAGTTTTGCTGATGGATGGAACAAAATATCTTTACTGTACATAATGAAATGTGTTATCATCAGTTTTGCCAGCTCCTGGCATCCACTTAAATACTAGAGATCAGTTTCTGCTACTTAAACAAAAAGATCAGGGGAAAATTATTTGGAAACCAGAAGAAGATAAGCCAAACAGTGCTGTTCATGTCCCAGTTACTGCAGCTGTGCGTGAGACTTCATGAACTGTGACTCGTCTTTGTCATTTGGACAAATGAGTTTAGATGTTTGCTTTTAAACTCAGCGTGGTTTAAGCCATTGCTGTCCTTGCCAAAACATTGTTCCAGTAGTCACGCTACCACTTGTGGAGTCAGAGATGAAAAGACTTCCTAAGGTCACCAGCTAACTGTCAAGTGTGTTTAGGGCTGGGGAATTACAGACACGGAACAGGGACTTAGCTTGCTGACACAGCAATCAGCCAGCTCAGTTATTCATCTGACATGATGAACAGACACACACACACACTCTAAAGACAGCAGCTGAAGTCAGTAAAAGCACCTCACACATTACAGCAAATTTTCCTTATCAGGACAGGTAGGAAAGCAAAAGTGCAAAGAGAACTGACATTGAACAACTGAACAATCAAAAACATAACAGAGTTTGTCCACACAAAAAAATTGGAAATTAATGAGTTTTATAGGTTCACTGCCATTGCTTCTTAAAAGATAAACAGCATTTAGAAAGATTCTTAAAATAAAAATCCACCTTATTACAACCCTGTAATATTAATAGTGAGCAAAACTGTGCATCACAAAATGTTCTTTTGTCTTTCAGGTTAACTTTACTGTGCACATTAGAAGATGGTTAATTCTGCCCTTCACCTTGGCACCAGGTCCAGGTAAAAATACTTTAATACTGTGCACTTCCCCGAGATGCACTGACTGCAATTCAGTCTGCCCAAATCAAACATGTAATTTCCTCCTACACTGTTTTAGGGGGTCTAATAAATCAGGCCTACTAATGAGAGTTCCACACATAACCCAGGGATAAAAACAAGCACTTTAAAAAAGCTCAGCTTCAGCTACTTGGACAGGAGCTTGGCCTAAAGGCTTCAGGTACACATCTCCATTGACTAAAAAGGCACTACAGCATTTATTTTAGGGAATTTGCTTCACTATACGTCAATTAATAATCTGTATTAGGAGGACTAAGCCAAGCACTTTATAGCCAGCTGTAACAATTTTGTAATGTATTTAAGACAAGTACTTTTGCCATCAATTCTTAAGCCATAGAAGTCACATGAATAGATCAAAAACTCATCTTCCTCTACAATCATCAAATTGCTATACTTCATTTTGAGAGGAAATGGGCAACACTATAATGTCTCAAAAGGTCAGAAGCCAAAGAGCTTAAAAAAAATACATTTATTGCCAGTGCTAAAAATCCTGAAACATGAAAAAATTTGAGCAGGACCTTAACTCCAAAAGTCCCAAAGTGTTCAAAATTTTTGAACTCTCCTTATTTTTGCCCTTGGTTGTAGAATAATACTAAGGTTTAGGTTGGAATGGACCTTTAAAGATCATTTAGCTCCTAGTGCTGTGGACAGGGATGTTATCCATGTTATACAGATGGAAATGAAATTCAGAGCTTAGAATTTGAGCACCAGCATCATCTGCTGATGCAAGTCACCCACTTTAGACAAATGTGAAAAGTAATATTTTTTTTTCTCATTTGCAAATAACCAAATTAATCTTGAACTTGTGCTCACTTAACCCAAAGAACTTCACAGGAAAACTATCTATTTTTTTAATTGAACTTCAGAATTTTCTGTAAGTACGCTGCACAGTTCAATGCAGGACATGACACAGCCATTCAAGATAATGCCTTTTGGGCTAATTCCATTAACAAGCATCTAGGAGATACTGTGAAGAGATCCATATGATCTCTTCCACTGCCCAACACCATCTGCCCTTGACTGACTGCAACAGCTGCCTAGGGCTGTCTCTAGGCAATTCTGCTATGGAACAAGCCATCAGACACTTCCTCCCACTATCCTGCCGTGCTGAGGGATGGGCAGCCTTCCTCCTCCTGCTGTGTTTCAGGAGTTTCTTTCAACAAACCAAATATCCTCCAGGGTACATCAAGTCACCTATTAATGCCTCAGTCCTAACACTGAGAAGGGATTTCCTGAAGCAGAGATGCTGTTTGCAGTGTTAGATAAGCTTGCCATCCCAACTCCTAACAGTCTGGCACTACGCTTCCTAGGAAAGGGACCAATCCACATCGATGTGGGCACGGTGCCATCTGAACAGATGGGATGAATGAAGGCATTCATGAGCCTGTGCACACCACAGGCACCACACACCACTGCTCGAAACATGAGTCACAGCTCAGATCATCTGCTTAAATATTAGCGAGGGCACAGATCCTTATCCTGCCCTGGACTATCCACAAGTATTTCCGGTGCAGCTACACACAACATTTTAGAGGTATGATAACAGCTGAACATATTAGCCTAATTACATAAGTACATTTCCTTCCATTCCCATCCCATTTTTTTAAACCACATGTGCTTTTTAAGACATTACATTTTACTGTAATAGGCCTGTGAGCACACAGTACCATCAAACCCTGCTATCCTTGCAAATCTCACCATTTTAAAGCAGAGTTCTACCGGATCATTAGCTCAAATGCCTCTGTAAAGCACACATGTGCTGCTCAAAACCACAGTACCTACTCAGTAGGTTTTATTCTTGCCTCTGAATGGGAACTGAATCAACCTCCCAGTACACAGCACTGGAAGCACTTTGCTGGTGGGGCAATGCATTTCTGGTAAGATGTATGTCACAAGCAAAATCCTTGCAGCCATTTAAGTAAGATCTTCTGGATTTCTTCATAAAAGAAGACAATTTTTTCCTCATCACCCACACAAAGTCCAGCTTGAAATTCTGCCTTCTGAAATCTTTTCTCTCCCACTATATTTTCAACTGCAGACATTGGTGTTTCTTTCACTGCCTATCGTATAATATCTATTAATACATATTAAACCTCTGTCTATGTTTCAGCAAAGACATCTCTTGCCTGTAAAGTCTTTTGGAAGATCATGATCCAGTATAAGCACATAACCACCAGCACCAGTGTAAAATAAAAGGGCAGACTTCTAGAACTTCATTCATGAGAATGCTCTGCTATCACTGGGTTTTATTACACTATGGATTCAGCCCCATCAGGCAGTAACAACAGATCTCCTAAGTTCTTTATGGAGCACATATTTTACAGCAGAGCCCATTTAGCCTCCTGAGAGATTTAACTGGAGATTAAGCAAACACAACCTTGAAGATCATTCTGGTTTGACAAAAGGCTGCATACTTAGAATGTCTTTTTATGGATATATCTTCAATTATTTTCCCTCTTTTTTTTTCCTTCCTCTGTTCATAAGGGACATCTCAACTAATTGTTGACAAGATACCCTGAATAGGTTATCTTCAGGAATATAAACATCCATGTGATTTCCAAGATACTGCCATGTATTTCCTCCAATTTAAAGAGAAAAAGTGGTATGCCACAGATCCTACCAGCTCTGGAAATATTTACATATAAATTACTTGAACACATGGCCTGAAAATACACTTATTCACCATAAATTCTAGCCTTTGCTTAAGTCTTACTAATGATCCAGCTTCACTGTTCCTATTTCCTTTGGCCTAAAATCAAATAATAAAAAATTAACATGTAATCCACAATGGTTTTAAAAAGAGATATGCTTGCACTTTGTAGACAGATTTGATCAAAACAAATGAATATTTAAGTCCAACAAGGCCCACACAGTAGAGAAGAGCCATCCAGGACTTTTTCTTAATAAAGGATTAAACTTTCTTACAAAACAGTTCATTAACTTATGAGAGACATCAACTGATGCCCGGCTGAACTGGTTACAAATGGTAAGGTTTGAAGGTACTCCAAGTGTCAATTCACAACCAACATGAGAAAAGAGAAACAAAGAAAGACAGCACACCAGGTCTACACCCTCTTTGAGGAAAAACAGAGCATAAAAACAAGTATTACCAAAAGGACTAGACCTCTACCCCAGACTGCTGCAGGAACCCTGTGAGGAACTGAGGAGAAACAGAAATCACCTTAAAACACTGGATTATCACATATCTTCTCTGCATCTATTTCCAAACACAGAGATCATGCTTAGCTTTTCAGTGTGATAGAATAAACTAGTTAACTTCAGCTGCAAAATCCTCAAATACAAGGAGAGATTTCAATGGTACTGGCCCAGGAAGTGGAGATACTAAATATGAAAAACATGATCATTCAGGAAGTATGAGGTCTCCCGCTCTAAGGGGCCATAGGCACTGAGGTGCTGGAGGTGGCAAGTCCAGTACCTTAGGGGCAAATGTTTGTCCAAGAAAGGTGTCTTCTTGACCACTGATGGTTCTTGGATGCTTCTGTAGAAGCAGTACAAGACAGGGATAAGGTCTGAGGCTCAGAACTTCCATTGAGACCATGCCTAAGTGTAGCACAATGAACAGATTACCTAACACTGAAAAATCCAGGCTGAAAAAAAATCTATTAGCTTTAATCATGTCCCATGTCAGGCAGAAGAGAAAATAAAGTCTGAACTGCACGCTCTGCTTTCCCTGTTCTCACTCAAGTGTACTTCTAACTCACCAGTACCATAAAGCAAAAGAAGCAAATAAATACTTTTCAGGGAATCCAAAAAGTAATGAGCTTGGTTGGTCCAACTGACCTTCTTGCCCATCTGCTTGGACGTACCAGCTATTTCTCCGGCTTTGGTAGATGTCTATCCCTCACACATATGTTTGCTCCCTCCTGACAACCCCACAACTTTAATACAGTTACCCTAAAAGCAGCCTGAACAGCCTCAGAAGTCAGTCCCTGACTCAAGAGTTGGCTCATCTCACCAATTCAGACACTTGAGCTGGCCAGATGTGGACTTGGCTGGATGTCTGAAGTTTCCATTGAAATCAAGACACTGCCTCAGAAAGTTTAAAATGTGTTTAAAGAAGATTCTTCAAACAACAATAACTGTTGTGTTTGAAAATTTAAAGCCTACCAGAATCTACCTAGCTAACTGTGTACAGAGCAAAATGCTTTTCCTGACCCACGTAGGTCGCCAACCACAGCCTGAAAGCACAAAATTAATGCACAGTAATTGATCTGACTTTAAAGATACTTAGGGGCTAGTAAGAGAGTCAGGAGCTGTTGACTTCACTGAAAGACAACTACCCAAATATTTTAAAAATATCTGTCTTCCTGTCTTCAAAAAGAGTCCTAAGAGCAGTGTATATAGTACTGATGCTCTGCACTCTTTCCTTTGATGTTTTTAAACTTATACGAAAAGGTCTTCAATTACTTTCCAGTTAAGTACTGAAAGATACATGAAAACGTGGGTTTCCTGATCAACCAAATGGTCAGGTTCTGAGTGAAGATTATTAGATGTGATCTGCCAGCAGCAACACTAAAAGCAAACATGAGCAAATGGGGCATTCAAGGCTCCAGCCTCATGCACACTAAGGCTGAGAAGAGAAGCACAAGTGAAATACAGAGGAGAGGCTGAGCTCCTTAATCATTCAAAGCTTCTATTTTCATAGTTTGCATTACATTCAAAAAACATAATTCAAAATTAATAGAAAGAGTTTAATCAGGATGTTTTATCTCAGCAATGTATAGGCACACCAAAAAATGTTCATGCTGATGCAAAATTTGAAAGTGGAAAATCACAGGAAGCTGCAAAGTCAAAATATCTTCTAAAATATTTGCTTCTTCTGCCAGTTAACTTTTTAAATCCAGTTGCTTCTTTCATCTGTTCAGATACATTTTCTTCCATGTGACACACCACTTGGGTAAATCACAACAGTCAACTGAATGTTCTAGTTTACCTACTTCATATGTGCAAAAAAACCCCCCTAAACTTACTTATTGGGTGCATTACTATCCTCTTTTCTTAAAAGAAAGGTGGTAACCAAAGAAGCAGAAAGAGAAACATTTTAATGAACTGAACTATGTCTAATGAAAAAAACCCTGACATCTCTTCAGCCCGTTTATTTGCCAAACCACTGACACATTTTAATAATTGTTTCAAGGATACGCATTTTCATTATTTTATTAAAACCAAGGAAAATCTACCAATTAATTTTAAGACCACATCTGTGATTTTAGGAAAAAGGAATCTTTTAAAAACATAATGGTAAAGTAGTCTATATTAAAATAAATCTTGCAAGAGCTGCAGCTAAATCAAGACATAACAGATTAAATTATTCAGAGCAATTTGTCAAGTATACTTAATGCGAGACACAGGTCATAGAAGAGACTCACAAAGACTTTTATATCTTGTTACACTATAGCTGAAATCCCTACAAATATACAATGTAAGGTGTGTGTGAGGGGGCTATTATTTGAATGTTTTCAAATAGTAACTCCCACCTGGGGAGAAAAAAAACATGCAGTATTTAGAGTTCCAAAAATACTTATCTCCTTGTCTTAATCTAACAAAGCCACAGAAGTATTTAACACAAACTTTGTGTGAAAAAATAAAAAGCTATCTGATGGTTTAGGTTCTTCAGAAATACCTTCTCCCTTGCTGCACATGCTCTCTCTGAACTACATGATGGCAGGTTCGTGAGTCAAGGTAGGAATTTTGTTGACATCAACTATTAAGATGGTTATTTGGAAAAGGTAATGGGGACACACCAGGACTTTGAAATACCCTGCTAAACCACAGCAAAGAGCAGGACAGAACTGTCTGCTATCCTCCTCAGGATAATTTTTGTTGGTATTTATTTTGACAACAAGCAATTTAGAAAAACTCTCCCCACAAAATATCAGCCGGACATCTCAATCCAGCCAGTGCTGATTAGTTTACTGCAGACATCTCTGCTGGAACTATTGACTTTTCATTTTCAGCTTATGTACCTGCAGCAACAACAGCAGTGGGCACCAGCCAGAGCCCACGGCGTGAGCAGCCTCCAGAAGAAGTGCTGGGAACACTCCATCTCCTAATGCTCCCTAAAGAATACTGGATGTTTGTCTGATAAATCTGCTCTAGGTAAAGTGAAGCTACCGGTAATTGGATGAATTGCAAAAATGAACGACATACTCTGCCGGCACGATCTACATTAATCTTCAATCTACACTAATCATATCAAGCAAATTGTGTTATTAACATAATTAATTCATTATGGGTAATTAATGAAGTCCAGAAGAAGCCAGACACATCAGCAGACTCAAAATGCACTCCACAGTGGAAACTGTGGAAATAGGAATGAAACACTGTTTTTCTTCCCAGTAGGAAGATATTCTTAGAGTTGTTAAATCACACGGATATGAACATTTTTACCTTCCAAAAGAATTGCTTGGACAGTTTGCTTGGCTAAGAGGGCCAGAGTGCTCATACTTTTTTGGTCTAGTCAAAAGGGAAAAAAATGTTTAATAGAAATCTATGCACGAAAAATATTTATACAGTGTTGAGCAGATATTGAAAAATTATTATAACTGAGAAATTAAAACAAATTTAGCAAAATAAATTTCTATATTCAAGATGATTAGGTTCTTCTGTCATTTTCTTTCAGTCACATATTCCACCCAGGTGACTTTTAAAGAACATCATAAAATTAATCCCATGCTTGTATAAATATTTGAATACATATACTTAAATACAGAAATGGATTTGGTGCATTTGTTGTGATTTCTTTTTTGCCTGTAAAATTCTCTTTTGAAAGTTAGTTACTTTTCATGCACATTGATTCTAAAGCACGTGGATTCCACTTTATTACAGAACAATTCAAAGGGCATCTCCATAAGCCATACAACACTCCTTCACACAGCACGTGAGAAATCTAGGAATTTAAAATAGAAAACTAGGAATCTGGAGCAGACATTCTACACACCTGAGCCAGGGAAGACAAGTGAGTCATTAAATTCCAAGACAGTCAGCCCAAGCTCCCTCTGTATTCAATGGGGAGCACTGTAGGCAGAGGGCAAACCACATCATCCTTCTACAGGCACCTGAGTGCTGTCCTCCAGAGGTGCCTACTTCCCTCCAAAGGCTAAAGGGAGCCTACGGTTAAATCTGATGTTCAGAGTTAAAATTACTTAAAAAAAAAAAAAATCCCTGCACTGCAAATAGCCACTCCAAAGTTTTACTCAGAGTTTAAGAGTTTTCAGTACTCCCTCTTTCTCAAGTGCAGGCAGCACCTAGTAACCTGTCAGACCATGTAAGGCCTATCCATCAACTCTGATATACTTGAGAAGAGAACAAGCTGGAAAAACCTTCAGAACTATTTAACCTAATTTAATATTTATTGCTACTTTAAGCAGGGTTTCTCAAAGCAAAGAACTTTAGAACATTGAACTGATTTGGAATGAAATGGGCTTAGAACAAAAGTTATGTTTCATGGATTTTAAGGCTACTCTTGAAAAATGCAGAAACACAGAAATAAAGTAGAAAGTAACAGAGACATCAGCACATTGAGGGCCATGTTCTTAATGGACAGGTGACATTTTCATTACAGAAGAAAAATTAAAAAGTCTTAAAATGGAAAGCACTGATCTCAAGATTAGCCATGGAGCAATCTCAAGCAATGCATCAGCACCAAAGCTGGATGGACTGAGAGGAGCCTGAGTTGAACTCTTCATTACAGATCTCAGAAGAATATTTCTTTAAGAGTTTGAGAACAACATACTCAATTCTGAAAGAGCAGTCTTCAAAAGCTTCAACACATGTAGGTGGCAAGCAGCTAAACAGAACAAGTCAGAACAGAAATCTCCCCTTGGAAACATGGCATGGAAGTGGAAAGTAGGAGATGAATCTTGAAGTAGATTTTCAGGAATTTGACTGTAGGCTTGAAAAACTTTAAAGAGTCTGTGGAGGTCACTGCACAGTTGATCAGAAGCCTGAAGTACAATGATGCAGGAAAGAGAGGAATCAGGTTGCACAATGTGAAATTATCGATTGGGAGAAACTAAGGGTAGTAAATTCTCCTCCTCTTGGAAACAAAGGTTCATGACACCTCAATGATCTGCATAGCTGCTCATGACCTGAACAATCAGCAACAGTAAAATCCCTTAGGCATAACAGGCACATCTCCAAATATTGCATTTTCATATTGCATTTTCTAGTCTTGCATGCATTCAGGTTTTCCAGAAAACTGCCTTACCAAATGCACTTATTGATGAATTCTTAATTGTTTGACATGGGCAATTTATTTTTCAAAAAGAAAGAGACACCACAAACCCATTTGAGATGTAAGGTTGAATTAGACAAGCATATATTTGATATTTAATGTCTTTTTCAGGTATCATTAAAAACCTGATTAATTTTCCTCACATGATATCAAGTCTTTTCAGGTCCTAAAGATTTGAGCTCAGACACTCAGAACAGCCCTAGGACTTCTAGTTTGTTTTGCTGTATTATGCTCCCTCTGTAACTTAGGGTTTGTTTAATGTGATTGTAACTGCCACTTATTTTAAACATGTACAATAACTGTAGAGAAATTAATTGCGAATAAGGAAAAAACCTAAGAGGAGCAATTTTGTATTGTTTTGAGAATTTAGTGTGATTAGACAAAACAACACACCTGTCTGCAGTGCAACAATTAGTAGGTTTCTGAGGAAAGCTCTTGATAGTAAAGGATTTAACCTGGAGAATGACCAAATTCAAGCTATGTTTTTTCAGTGACAACAGTTGAGGCCCATATGCTACTTTCTGCTCATACCTAAAAATAACTTAACCATTCCCCAAAGCAGTTATAAAGCCAGGTCACCCCATTTTAACCAATACCTAATCTAACCAATGGGTACAACACCTTTCCTACTGCTCTGTAGTTGGAGTAATACTTGTGCTTATACCCATTTACTGCTGCTTAATGGAGCAATGTGAACTGGAACAGTATCAGCACAACAGGCTGAACACCCCCCATGCTATGGCATCCTCGAGACAAATCAGTAAAACTTTCTTCAAAGTGGTACAAGTTTGTATCTTCTGAGCCAAAGAGGAGAACAAGACCCAAGTGTCACATCCAGAAGGAAAACATTAACAAGTGGGATACTGAATAAAAATGCTGTCTATAGGCTGGGGGTTTTACCACCTGTACTTGGTGAGAAAGTGAAGACTGCATGGTGTAAGAGTTCAGGTCTGCAGCCCTGGTGAAGGAGGATGTTTTCCCACGCAGAAAAACCAGGCAGATGAGAAGCACAAACCCTTCTCTCTCTCTCCAGGACATCCAGCTGCCTGAGCAAGCAAAGCAGGCGTGCTGGTGTCTGTGTCCCTGACTGAGCACACAGCCCTCTCATGTAAAAAGTGCCTCACTTGACCTCAAGGCACCAAAACTGAGCACTGCAATCTGGACTGCAGTGCTTACCCAGTGGTAAGCTGAGTGCTTAAAAGACTTGCCATGATAAAAAATTGAAGGTGTGTGAGGAAACATGTTCCCTACTGATGGCTAAACTATTCAAACATCTTTGGTCTCCTCCTTTGAGAGACACCAACCAAAATACCTATAACCAGTATCTGCTGGTTCCCTCCTGTTGCTGCAGCTGCAAAAATAAGGCATTAGAAATAGCAGCCTTACCAAAGAAGATTGCTTATTTGCATTCCTGGCACAGCTCATTTGCATGGTCCACAAAATGCATTCATTAACAGATAACAAAACAGCAGAAGGAGGCTTTCTTCTAATGTTCCACTCCTTCCTGAGCACAGGGGGAGTCCTCCAAACATTTCACTGATTTATCAAAGAAAAGGCCCACCTTCTAGCAGGAGAGACACATTCCACTGCATTTTGTTGCTAGGCAGTCCTCTGCTTTTAACTGCAATTATTTATTTATATGAACTTCCTTCTTCACCCTCCCTACCAAGATGCTTGTGCTGTTTAATAAACAACTGTACAATAAAAAGAGCATAAAAGCAGAAGGGGAAAAAAAAGAGCAAAATTAACAGTTGTCACCAGAACTAAGAACGAGATGGCAAAGAGAAACCAAAAATAACTGAACTCCAGCGGGCCAAGGAGAAACACAGCAATTTTTAAAAAGAGAAGTCAGGTTGCTAAGACAGATAGATATAACAATGAGATAAACCAATCAAGTGATGAGACCCCGTACGTGAGACTGCCCAAAACAAACATTTCAAAACTCATATTTAGTTGCAGAGCTGTGAGTACACAGAAGGCCATGACCTTCCTTTTCTTCAAGGTTGTTGAACATCTACTATATATAACACATGTATTTATGATTTAAAACAAATCCATTCAGGCAGATTTTGACAGGATTGCTTGTGACATGTCCGAGAAAAATGCATTACTTTAAACAGTCTGAGGAAATAAACCTAGCAGATTCAGTGTATCATGCTACAAAATGTCATCTACTTTATGAAGGATATACATGGAGGGTAAAAAAAGAACATTTCTTTGAGCTTGCTTAGATAACTCAAGGTAACTCAAAATCCCAAGAATGTCTGCTGTGCTCTCTAGACCAATAAACCACTCAGTGTTTAGCAACAGGGACTTCTCTGTGCTCTATATAGCTTCCTCGCTTTCACACTCAAGGCTTTCAACTTTTTTCAACTTCTTTCTGTTTTCTAACCTATTTCTTAATGATTTAAGACTAAATATTACTTGAACTTGCAAGGTTGCAAACTTCTTGAATTTGTTGAAAGCAACAGAGAATTTTTCTCCCCTTTACTGTTGTCTCAATAATTCATTTTGTAAACTTCCTTGTTTAATCTGATCCATTATTATTATTATAACTATAAACAGTAACACATACTAATTATGGTATCAAATATAATTAATCTATCAATTTCACATCTACAAGTTCTTGATCACATCTGATGTCGGCTATACACACTGGAGAGTCAAACCAGAAATGAATGCCTTTCACAACCACATCATTTGATATGAAAGGCTTTTGATGTTATCAGGTTAGCCCAGTTCATAGACACTTGTGAAAAATATAATACACTAGAGGTTTCCTTTTCAAATGTAGTAAGCACTGATGTCCCTTATCCTAAACAGACAAAATATCCTGTCTGAGAAAAGAAATGCTCCTTATTATTTGTTAATCCCACAACCAACAGCAGTAAGTACAGCCCATATAAAGACATCTCAGCTCAGGACCAAGACAGATCAAGTTTCTTGTCCTGCAAATCTAGTAACTTGGAATGTGTTTTGGTTCCAGAGAAGTCACATGAAGAGCAGCTAAAAGAGAAATTTGGATTTTTTAAAATGTATTCTTGGTGACATCTGAAATTGGAATATACCTTATTGTTGCCAATAATTAACTTACTAATCTTGTTTAAGACTTCATGCTAAGCATTTAGAGTATGTTTCTGATACAGCTATCTTTCAAAATTCCTGGGTCTTCAAACAACTGAGCATATGATATTCTAATGTTGAATTAATGGTTAATAAAAATGTTCCTTAGGGTTTTAAAATACTTGTTATGACAGCATTTTGCCTTCTTGTAGAAACAACAGGTGATCACCTGAACAGAGAGTGCCTGCCACTATGGCAGTAACTCAGGTTAATTATGATTTCAAAGATGTAAAGATGCCTTAAGGCTTGGAAAGTAGATACAAGTTTAATAAATATGGATATAAATAGCTGACTCAATAACCCGCCACACAGACTTCTACAGATCAGTTCTCTACAGATTTCAAGTCAGTGCCATCAATAAAGGCAGAAAAAAGGATGAGCTGACTCTAGGGGCCAGCAAGCCCCATCAGATTTTTTAAAAAACCCCCACATTTCAAGTGTTCAGCACACTGGTGATGCCAGATTAAGAATTTGAGAGAGAGAGTTGAACATACTTGCTCTGTATATAGCACTCCAGTAAATGCTGGGCATTAGGTTGTTAACAAATCAAGCAAGATTTATACATTCAACTATATACTGCTGGAATATATACAATTTTTTTGGCTCTGACTAATGTGACAACTTATACACTTGGATTGACACAGAAGAAGAGATCTGAAGGTTAAACCATAGATCCATGTTTTAAAAACTGTGGTTATTCAGAACAAATTATTTCCTATAGAAAATTCCAAAATTTAAAAGGAAGATTAAAGTTTAAACAAGATACAATGCTTGAAGAAAAAGTGGAAAGGACTTCCTTATGCCAACATAACTTCCTTTACCTTTCTTCCTAAATGTCACAGAATCACAGAACCACAGAATATACCGAGCTGGAAGGGACCCACAAGGATCATTGAGTACAACTCCTGTCCCTGCACTGGACAGCTCCAGAAACACACCACGAGTCTGAGAGCATTGTCCAAACACTTCTGGAGCTCTGCCAGGCTTGGAGCTGTGACCACTTCCCTGGGGAGCTGCTCCAGTGCCCAACCACCCTCTGGGTGAAGAACCTTTTGTTAGTATCCAATTTAAACCTGACCTGACACAACTTCAGGCCATTCCCTTGGGTCCTGTCACTGGTCACAAGAGTGAAGAGATCAGTGCCTGCCCCTCCTCTTCCCCTCACTAAGGAGCTGTAACTGCAGTGAGGTCTCCCCTCAATTTCCTCTTCTCCAGGCTGAACAGACCAAGTCACCTCAGGTACTCCTCACGTGGCTTCCCCTCAAGGCCCTTCACCATCCTCGTTGCATCTCTAATAGTTAAATATCTTTCTTACATTTTTCTTATCTTTTTTATATTTCTTGTATTAATTTCATCACAGTCTGCTTAAGTACCTGTATACATGTAACAGGTTTAAACATTTCTTTCAGTGAAAATTATCAAAAATGCTTTAATCATACAGGAAAAACTGTATCAATACAAATTTAACAGAGAAAAAATGTTAAACAAAGAACTAGTAAGATCCCTTTACGAAAAAATATTTCTTATCCAAACTTTGTACACACCACAAAATGGACCCAAACCTCTTTGTAGCAACACCTCAGTCAGCAAATGCTGTCAGAGATGAAGCACTGCTGCTGGAATGGCAGCAGCCATGGGAGCAGCACAGGGAACGCTCTCCTGTCAGAAATTCCTAACACAACTGTATTCCACCCCAAAGCACCAAGATTGCAGCACACCCAAGGAACACACTCTGCCTTTGTGGTGGATCTGCCCACGTGCACCAGTGTAACACTTTCAGAATATGGCAGAATTTATGTGTGTGCATGTTATGACTATGGTTTGCATTTCCCAATGCATTTGACCCTTCAAGATTACTTTTAAAACCAATGACCCTGACACTGATAAAGTTTCCAAGTAAATGCTTAGGTTTACTTTTGCTTGCTTTTTGGGTCACTGCCTTTCTCACCAGCCTTGAGTCAATCTCACATGGGACATACAATGCAAGGACCCTCTACTGTCTGCAATATAGAAGAGAAAACCAGACAAGCAACCCAGTAATCATTACTTGCCAAAGGGTCTAAGGACTAAAGCTTCAAGACTATTTGCTGCTGTAAATCACAAACCCCTTGTCTAATCCAGCATGTATCTGAACCCTCCCATCTGATGCTGGTGCCAAACTGTGTAACACTTCACTCCCTTCTGAGCCCTCTGCAGCTGGGAATGTGTAGGATCCAGCCTTGCTGGCAAGGCCAGGCCAAGGGACTGAGTAACCCTACTCAGACCATGGAAAAGCAGTTTTAAATCCCTGGATAGTTTGAGTCTGAAGTCCTGTATGTGTAAAGGCACACCCTGGGAGGCAGCTCAGGGATCTGAAACTGGCCTGGTTTCAACCCAGGCCAACAGAGCTGCTCCAGTTTACATGGAATGCCTGAATGCATTCCCTGGGACAGTCTGTCCCTTACGAGCTCAGGTCAGGCCCCTAAAATGGACAAATTCAACACGCTGTGTCTATTCAGAAGAGGACAGAAATATTCATTTGAGTAGAACTGGGACCTCTTCTTGCTGCTGCCCCTTCACATTGTCAGCTTTTCCACTGTTCCCTCTGTCACCTTAAATCCCTCAGACTGATGCTTTCTACTGAGTGCAATGAATTTTCTTCTGCTATTTCCAGCTGCTTTTTTACCATCTAATGCATGTCTTCTCATACAAGCTGGGTGTAGCTCCATAGAAATTAGTAGAGCAGTTTCATGAGTAACCAGTATTAGGCTTTTTTCCTATTAGTATTTTTATGGTTTAATGGTATGGTTAATTTTTTCTCAGATAATTCTCATAAAGTACCTATACTCTCTAGAAGTATAAAAACAGTTGCATGCTACCAGTCCTCTGAAGGTATGAGAAATTCACCATTCACTGTGTCCTTGCTAACACCTTTAATAAAATATTTTTAAACATTTTCACTGTTATTATTAGTAACAGTCATCTGTAATGTGATTCTTACTCATTGATCAGGACCCTTCTGTGCATGGTGCAGCAATGCCAAACATCCCTGTACCAAAGGGTTCATAATTTAAATATGAGATGAGAAACCACACATCAATACAGAGGAAGCAAAAGGAAAGAATAAAAGATTTATCTTCTACAATTATGTAAGCAGTGTTTTAGGAAAGGAGAAAAAAGCTTGCAAGGAGTAGTGAGAAATAACTGTATGCAAGCAAAGAACAAGCACTGGATGTACAATCTGTGGTTTTGTAAATATTTGCTATAACATGTAGTTGTGACAATAAAAGACCTGGCTGTATTAAGGTACAAGATATGATTTGGGTCTTGTTTTAACTTCTATAATGTTTTGTTGCTCAATTTTGGTTTAATTTTCCAGTTCCTATATTAGACTTTTTGCTGGGTTTTAATTCGTGGGGAAAAGTTCTCCATTCTGTTTTCTCACGATCATTCTTTTCCTTTTCTCTTTACATTGCTTTTACTGATTCAGCCATATGCAATAAGGCTCTGGCATCCTCTCTTGTTTAAAATATTAACATCAAATAGTAATGAAAATTGTGAATGATTGAAATAAGTTTAATAAATTATCATGCAATGATATGTGAGAGAACTGCATAGAATGTTATTTTCTTCCACTTACAACCTTTTGTGCAATGAAAGACTAATTTCATCCTTTGTGCAATGTAAGACTACTTTCATCCTTTTGTTTTCTGTAGGTATTTTGTCCATATGTATTACCTTGGAATTTCTTTAAATTTTTTTAGCTTTGAAATCCTGCCATCCATTTCTGACATGAGCTGTGATCAAACTGACATATTTCTCTTTGCTTCCCCCCCCCCAAAAAAAAATGTACAGAACTTACTTCATGGTACCATGCCACTACAAGAAATTTACTTTGGATTCATATTTCAGAGAGATCAGTACATGCACACTGCATATTGGTTATGAAGGCCATGATATTTCCTAATAGCTTCCTCCAAACTTGCATATATTTGCCAATCTTTGCTTAGTCCCCCAAAGGCAGAAAATCTAGAAATTAAAGAGTTTTTATAAAACACTGTTTGCTGAAAACAGTGCTTTTTGTATGTGATTCTAATAAGCAGAGTAATATCTAAGAAATAAGAAAGTTTGTATCACATAGGAAAAAGCTGCTTTTTGTAATGACTAATTGCTTGCTCTAATGGACATCTGTTGCATCTGCACTACTGTTGTTACTTTTAAGAAGAGAAATCTCATCTCTCCCTACTTGATGTGATGTAGATTTAGACCCAGGCACTAGCTGAGTGTCTCATTTTCAGAAATCCATCTGGCTCGTTACATGGCAAATTTTTGACCTCCTGCCCCCTAACTCTTCATTTTTTTAACCCTGGGAAACTAAAACTTTTATATTTCTGTCAGATGACTCTACTATTATCGATAGTAGCAGAAATACAGAATAGCTTGTACAGTGGTATTTGTTGATGTGTTTTGATAATTTCATATTGCAACTTATATGTTATATAGTAAATTTGTCTCTACTCTCATAAGTGTTTATATTACTTTTTCCAGTTCTCCAGTACAAGCAAAAAGCTAATTTCCTATTTATATCAGATGATATGTGGTCTTGGGTTAAAAGCACTGATTAAAATTGCACTGATCTCTTATCTCATAGTTTAGAAGGGAGATGTTTAGAAGTGCTACACAGTAATAAAAGCTTTGCACTATCAGTATTATAATTCTGTAGAATTTTTCCAGTGCAAAGATATCACTAGTTGCCATGTACTTTTGCCTGCAAACTGCCAACTGAATAACTTCTAGCAGTTGATATTAAAGACCATAAAGATGCCATTGCCTGCATCCTCTCAGTTCTCAGCTTGTAGAATGACTATGAGCAGCCTCATCTCTGATGGATGAAGTCTCCTTTCTAAGGATCTCTTCCAAAAACATCAACTCTTCTCTTCCTCCATTGTAATGTATTGGATTTCTTACCTCTCCTGATCATTAACCATTAATCACCCTTCATGGTGCAACACAAAATCTGAGTAGATGGTTAGGAAATACCTAATGCATTCATACATAAAAGAAGAGAGACTGAGAAGAAAAACCAAAGGAGGAAAAAACCCCATAATTCAGCTCCTGTATTATTCACAGGAACAGGCTTTGAGATGGAGACTCTTGTCTTTTCCTCTGATGCAGGTCTGTCAAGTGACATGGAAGATGACAGGTAGGATATCATGTTTTATCACTCATATTATACTGGTCAATGTCTTATCTCAACCTCATATTACAAGGCATGGTGAGTTATAATATCACCAGTTCCCCCTGACAGCATTGGTTAACAACTGCACCCAATTTCACACCAGAAACAGCATGGTAGTATCAGCTTATCTAACTCAAGTCTCCCTTAAGCATGAACTGCTTCTTGCTTACATTTGCTTCAAATTCTTGTTGATGCAGATCACAACAGCCACAGAGCAGGCAACAGCTGAATCTTGCAGGTTCAGCAAGACTGAAGACAACCTACAGGCCCTTCACTTGACTATGGGTGCTGTTCCTTGGGTCTTAGGTATGAAAGCACAAACGAACAAAGAGAAAAGGCATTTGATGGAGAGTAAGGAACATGCTCCCAACTTTCACTGAAAGACACTTGGGTAAGTGGAAAAGAATGACTGAAATCTATCTCCCACCAACATGCAGTCTCTCTGGTGCTAAACTAATGAGAGAAAGTAAACCACTGATGCAAGGGCTATGCCCTACTGAAAGTATGTATGTGGTGACTAAAATTCTTAATATTTTTCTTTCTGGCACAGTTCAATCCTGGCTCATCTAATACTACGAAAACCTACTGCCTCTTTGGTTTTACAATTTAATAAAAACGTAATATTCTGTCTTTCAATATCTTTCCTGTAAAAGTTCTATCACATATTTTGAACTAATACATGAGAGTGAGTTTTTTTCATGTGTCAATTTTTTCAAAAATTTAAGTCACTAGAGTAAAATTCAAACACATTCGAAGCATCTTGCTATTGACTCAGTTCACTTGCCAAGTGGTCATCAAAATGTTTGACTGAGCAAATTATTCCTTTCTAGCTTATAGGCACTGAGACCCAACAAAAATTATATAAAAGATATAGAAAACACTAAGCATAAAAGAGTTACATAAAAGACTTCTTTCCTGTTTTCTAACTTTAATTCAGCAGAAACAGTGGGCCAAATGAAGGCTTTCACTGATTAAATGTTTTCAATCAGGTGTTCTTCAGTAATTCTTTGGCCTGGAAGTGGCCCTGCTGAGGTCTCCTGCTCGAGTGCTTGCCAAGCACCAAGTTGCTCTGCTTTAGAGAGCAGAGCAATGAGGATGGGTTATTACAGCATGGTTCCAGGCTTTAGTAAGGAACATACTATGAATATGTCCCAGCACTATTTTCCTCCATTTGAATGCACCCACGTTTTACCCTCTGATAATTTCTGTGTTTCAAAGCTTTTTATGATCAGAAAAAGAGTTCCCCACACTTTCACTTTTCAAATGTAGCACATTTTTAACTTGTGCATGTGTTACTGCTCAAGTTGTATCAAAAAATTTTTAAATCCTCTGGCTAAAAATTGTGCACTATTTTCCAGGACTGTAGTCTGGTTTTATGTCACTTCTTTGAAAAGAGTATATTAATGTAGAGTTGTATCTATGAATTGTTATACCTGTAAGTTTATTCAGGCAAGTTACTTCAGTGGAATTATGGGTAAAGAGGAAAGACCACAAGATCTTGCTCTGCTCCCCTCACTACAAGATTAATTTCTCTGAATGAAGGGCTGGCAAGACCGTACCACATAAGTGCCTGCAAGCTGGCAGTGCAAGATATTAATTTAAAATAAAAAGGTCAACGAAAACGCAACGTGGCAGTTGGCTCAGGTCACTGGCTGCTGTCCTTTCCTCTCCTACTCTCAAGCCCTTCACAATTATACTTGGCTATTCAGTGAACCCAGACTCTGACAAATGTGCCCTTTGAACTTAGCTCTCAAAAGAAGCTTTCAGAGTAGCAAAAATAGCAATGCCCTCCTACAATATCTACTACACCTTCAAATCCATGGAAAGAGAGATTGAGTTTTGTCATGGTATCACAAGTAATGCCACAAGGATGAGCATGGGTGTCGTCTGGACATTTTGTGAGTTTCCTGGGGGCAAGTCCGCAGAAGTTTTCTTCCCAGGGAAAAGCTCACTTTCTCAGCACAGAATTCTATAAACATATCTCTGAGCTGTGTTTTCAAGGACAGGTAGTGTTTTTCTGCCCTGTCTCCCAATATGGGAGATGTTTTTTTCTTTTTCTTAGACAATGGTGTAGAGAATTGTTACCACTGAACTGTAAGCATTTCTGGTATTCTTGTACTGAGCATGAAGAAGTAAGCACCTAAGCTCTGTACCTGGGCACATAACAGCCCAAGCCTTCTGAACAATGGAGTCATCTTAATAAATCATAATAAGCCTTCTTTTACTGGAGTCAAAGAGTCCTGATTCACCGTTGGGCACAACAATACGTGGGAGTCCAAGATGTGAAAGCATAGTAAAACCAGTACCTGTACCTTCACCGACCTATCTTCAGCCTGCCACGTATATCAAGTCCCATGATATGTTTCAGCAACATCCCATATTTTATCACTATCCAAAAAAACTACAACCATGTGACTTTATTGCATGCTTGCACACTGCCTGATTGGGTGGTCTCCATCCCTGCAGGTTTTGAAGACCTACTGGATAAAGCCCTCAGTAACCTTGTCTTTATATATAAAGTCTTACAGCTGACGGTCCTTTGTGCAGAAGTTGGAGTAGAGGCCTCCTGAGGTCCCTTCCAGCTTCAGGTAACCTGGGAACACAGCACACAGACATACACAAACACAGAGAACATACACAAACATTCCTCACCAAATTCCACCTGTATAATTTCTTAGAATTTATGATGTCATAGCTCTACTGAGTTTCCCATACCCTAAACTTTTGTCATATACACAGAGATGCCAATATGTAACTAAGATCAGGAGACATATAGCTCTGCCTAATCACAGTTCTTAATGTGGATAATCACATATACAACAGCCTTTAGTTATCTCCCTGCAAGTAGCTGCTAGAATTTTTTAGGATAGCTACGTAGATTAGAGACAACAGAACCATGAAGAATTATCACATGTATCTTATTTTTCTGATACAACTCACATGTATCTTATTTTAAATAAGCATATTCAAAAAGCAGAAAATATTCAGTGCTTGCTTCCTATCAGTAAAAACAGTCATACACATTTTTCTTACCATGGTTCAGGGCAAGGACACAAGTGTTTCCAGTACTTATGAGGTTTCTGTACATTGTAGCCTGTAATGCAGAGGCTACACCAGCTGACTTCTGGTTTTTGCATTTAAAGCAAGCTGGCTCTCAAAAAAAAGATATTGGTTTACTGGTTGCATGTTAACTCCAAAAAGTATGTTCATCTGACAAGGACATTGACCAAGAGAGACTAACTACTGCATCATCTTCTGCCTGGTTCCCTCACCTCATTGTATGCCCAAGCACACAGTGTACATGTAAAACCTTTGCAAAGGTATTTAAAATCAGCCTTTTGCATTGTCTGGATATCTAATCCACTGTGATCAAAATAAAATGAAAAGACTCTTTCCTAGAGTACTATGGAAAATCTATCTATCTGGAGAAGATATTTACACTATATCCTTAGACTTCAGTGACATGAACACCAAAGACAGGCATGTTCATTCTAAAAGCTTTAAACGCTATTTTGTGAGTAAAGGCAATGCAGTTATATCCTGAAAAAGAATCAGCCTGAAACATCTGGGGTATCAGAGCAGACTTGCAGCACTAAATGTGCTGGAAAAAGCAAATTTTTCAGTTGGCTTCAGTGCACATCAATATGTATGGACTAAACAGCGGCTGTGCTTCTGTAACATATCCCTTATTTGAGGGACAAATGCATAAGAGTATTTTGCAGTGTTCTATTTTCACACTCATTAATGTCAAAACCAGAGCTTTCCAGTGACCTTGCTTTGCTCAAGACTGTTATCACTAATGGACCTACCACAGTCTCATGCTCCCAAACTTCACAGCTCGTTTCTTCCATGCTAACACGCATACAGATCATTTGAGGGGAAAAAAACCCATATCCATATTGAAGCTCCATGACTCCCCACTTTCTATTACTCCTCAGAACACAAAAGGGTAGGTGATTTTAGCTGGAGTGTGAAAAAGGGAGTAAGACAACCCCAGAAACAGATCTTAACACCTAACACATGCAACAAGATGTCTGAACACAAAGTTCATTCCAGGATTCACTACTGAACTATTTCATGAGCATTAGAATGTCAATACCCCCCAACCCACAGCTCCATTTCTCTAAACTGATATCAATATTGCCTTTTTATAATTTGCAGTTTGGAAAAAAGAGGGGAAAGCTGTAATGAATTAGGATTTTTTTAGCCAAATGAAGAGAAGACGAGTGAAAGAAAAAAAACTTATGTTTTTAAGAAGATACTCTGCAGCCTCCAAAGCTAGTCCATCTTATGATCTAACTGACCTCACTAACAACTTTCACTTGGAAATTTAAATTTGCTGGAATTTAAATCTAGTACTTCTTATCTGCTATATCAGGAACATGGAGAAGAAATTATTCCCTTGGTCTTTGCATCATCATACTCACTTAACTTTAATCACTGACCACAGAAATTCTATCATATCATTCATTATATCATGCAATCCATGGCATGTATTTTGGAGTTTCAGTTAATGTAGACTAGCAGTATGTGAACTATTTAATATATCAGGTAATCCTACTGCCTAGGGTGGAATTCATCACCATTTGAGGCAAGTACCTCAGACTTCATTTACAGTCCATGAAGTGTTGGCCATGATGCACCTCATCTTCAAGTCCCAAGCCTAAAACAAGTCAAAAGGCCCAGCTCCTTCAGGATTTGGTGAGCACAGGGTGACTGTCTCAGTGATGGATGCATACATAAGAAACACAGACTCTGAATTTCATTTGCAAGGGAGCTATGGAGGTCATCTAGTCCAGCCCCCTGCCCAAAACTAGGTCATGTTGCTCAGACCTGGGCCCAGTCAAGTCCTGACACCTTCAACAATGGATATTTCATAAACTCTGTACAAAGAGTTTCGGTAATTGAAAATCCTCACAGTTTAAAAAAAAAAAAGTTGCTTGATATCTTATCAGAGTCTTCTATTTTTCAACTTGTGCCCATTACAAATGTCTAAAATCACCTGAGGTCTGACCCCTATAATGCAATTAACAGGCTACTCCCTTACAACATTGTGCTACTGCTCACTTCATTTGAAGGTCTTCCTAGCAAGCAAAGACTCTTTAAACTTGTGGTAGTGTGTTCCAAGCATCAGCAAGACAGGAAGCTAAGAAAAGTCTAAAGGTTTCAAAATAGTTAGTATTTCTGGAAAAGGAAAGTAATGAGATTCCTCTCCTCAGATGTCAAGTACAGGAATTAAGGGACTCATCCGTAAGATGGCTGGGTTTTGGCTTTCTGTTCAAAATCTAAGAACAAAGAAATATAAACAAAATCAATTAGAAAGTCTAGTGTTCATCTGGAGGAGATCCACTGATAATTGGAAAGACTAAATAAAGGCAAATTAGAGATGTTACTTGGAGATTACAGAAAATATAAGAAATGAGAGCTTCAGAAATGTGAGCTGCCCAGCAACTTCTGAGTAAAATCTATGCATTTGTAATAGACAAAGCTCATCTGCCTGCTTATAATTCAGGAAAGATCAGTGTTGTTATGAGTATAGCAGAACTTGAATAATAAATTTAGGTGGAGACCATCATTTGCACTTCCCATTTGGTTAGAAGGGCATTGTAACAGCTGTTTTTCTCACCAAAAGCAGCTGACTGGTGATATTATTTTTCAATTAATGATGTCACACTATGAATAGATTACTGCATGTAGGCATGAAAACAACAACAATTAGTGAAAGAAATTCGGCAATGTAACAAAGTAGGTTTTGGTTTCCATTTAATTGGAGGGTAGGGAGAGTCAGAGATGCAATAAACCCCTTCTAGACACAGTGAAATTTGTATGCTGAAGGCTCTCAAAACAATCAGAGACAGACTGAGTAAACAGATCTAGAAAAAGAAAGAATTAGGAAAGTGTAGAAGAGTCGAGAACAAAGATGCCAAAGACGTAAAGCAGTGTTGAGAAAATCTAAGGGGATTTTGTTTTTAAATAAGAGTGTAATTTTGCACTGAACCCTCAAATGAATAGAGATTTCAGTTATATAGAACTGAAATGCCATTCCTTAATATCTTTACATTGTTACATGCAATAAGCCGAGCTGTGCAATTCCACACTTGGTTGAGCGTGAAAGTAAAGCTTTTTAGTTTTACATTCCAAATCACAATAGAAGGAGAGATGATACCAAAGGAAAACAGCCTTATGTTAAAAGACAACACCCCACTGCAGTGGTGCTTATGAACTCCATTCCATATGTTAACTTACATTTCATACTATCTGTGGAAAACACAGCCTAATTTGGGTGTGTAAGATGTGAAATCTGTATTAACTCGTCTCAGAGTTCTAATGTGCTCCTCTAGCATAAATGAGGACCAAAACAAATAGCTGAAACAATGACTTCTGGGCACACATTACTACATCTTTAACCACAACTCTAGGTCACAAAATATTCCCAGTTCTTCTCAGAAGAAAATAAAAACACCAAATAACATAAAGGGGTAAATAAATATGATCCAGGAAAAACAAAATCTGCTTTGCAGGTACATGACTTATGACCAACACCTACATTGATAATATATGCTCTACACCCTGCTATGAATGAATATGTGTGTGAATGTCAGCTGGTGAAAACAAGACTCTCTTAAAGCTTGGGTCTTCTTTTTGTGTCATTCTGCTCTGCTTTGTGCTCCCTTCCCAGACAATAATCAGGTGAGCACATTTAGATTCTGTCCATGTACAGCAAAATATCAAGAGTTAACATTCCAAGGACTCACCCCTCATAATTCACACCTCGCAGCTTTTCTTTCTTAGAAAGACTATGCTTTATAGCTTTCACACATTTACTGTTCCACTGTCTTGCCCTGAATCAGAAATTGATGAAAACTTCCTTGCAGTTGAGGGACAGGGATATTGGAAAGCTGATCTTTCTGATCTTCTTTGATTTTACAAAACCATATTTTTATGGTTGGTGAAATCAGGATTAATTTCTCTGTCTGAAAATGCAAAGGACCTCCCACTATCACATTTGCTACATCCCTCCCCTAAAATCCTCAAAATAGAAATGATAAAATTGCTCTCTTTCTTTTTCCCAAGTCTGTAGGAGTAACAGCCCGATTAGTAATTCCCTGTATAAGAAAGAGGAGTGCCCCAGCAACGAGCGTGGGAACATAAAACTGCTGCAAGAGAGAAGCCAAGCTGTACACTTTGCCTATTCATTTCTAATAGGAACCAGACAGTTTTATATAGTAGGAGCTTGAAATATGCTGAGAAAGATAAACTCTGGTCAAGTATCTACATCCCATCTGAGACATGGGCTAATCAGGAATTTCCAGCAAAACTTTTTTTCCTCATAATACATCAAACTGTCATTTTGCACTTGGTTACATTTAACATCCTTAATACCAGTGAAAAAAAAAAAAGTGGGGGCTTAAATGCCAGTGGAGAGCTGAGGAGACGCCTGGGTTATTGAACTGCTCCCTCTCAGGACCACTTCCTTTCTTCTCCCTCTGCACTTAAAGGTTGTGGATGGTCACCAGCTCTTGCATCCAACAGCATGGTCCTTCAAGTCCACTGCCAAGAGAAGCCTTTCTCCACAGCCCCAGGTGCTGAGCACCTGAAGTCTGAAGACAGCCACCAAAGGATGTTCATCCTTTGTGGAACACAACAAATGGAGGACCAAGACAAGAACTGGGAAATGACCTGAAGAATGTGTGATGGGTGAGCAGACACAATTCTGATGAGCTATGATAAGGCTTCTCACACTTTGGAGCTGAGGCTGTACAGACACTGACTGGTTCTAATTGAGCATCTGCCTGGGCAAGCCATTACCTGGCCCTAGGGTTCTCTGAGAAAGCAAAGAGGAGACAGCCATGGAAAGGAAAGCCCTTGCATAATGCTTTATGCTATGAATTTCTGTAAATGCTCTACAGCACCAGCTGAGGAAGCAGTGCATGGGCTTTCTGTTCTGTTCACTGGAAAAAAATATGAAAGAAGCTCTGAAAACTCATGGGAGATGTATTTGATGCAAGTCGTAAAAAACTTTTCTCCAACATGAAAAAACCAAAAACTTTAATTTCCCTGACTTCTGCAAAGTGAAAGATGAAAAAATACATAAAACTATACTAAATATGCACACACTTTTTCTTTAGAACTTGAAAGGCCCACAGATTCAAAAAAGAATGTATAGAAATTCCACCAGAGTTTGTGTTTATTTATAGTATTCTTCACACATTCTACTGCAGTTTAATTCCTACTTGTTCTGCAGCTACTGAAGAGTTTTGTTACCCAGCTCATCTTTCAGTAGCTACATGATGGTCTGTAAAAGCACAAAAAATTCTGACTACTGAGGGAAAGAGAACATAAACATATTTTAAAATAGTCCACAACTCCATCTTTGATTGTCTCCCAACCTGGATGCTTTCTCTCAACTTAATTCAATATACACTTTGATGTCTTGCTTTGTCTAGTAATTGTTTGGAGTTTATGTAGCCATTAACAAACTCAGTTTTTCTGTGACTTTTCGAAAGAGAATGGACACATATTTCTATGAGTTTTGTGATATATATCTCACTTGACAGTGAAATTACTTTTTGTTTTCCAACTTTCAGGGTAAGGATAATGCAATCTAATTTTCCCGAAGACATGGTATTGAAGATGCCACATACCTTCAGAAACATCAAAATACATTCCAGTAATGCACTGAAATAATTAATCTCCTTTATACTACATTCCAGAGAAATATTTGGTATCATCAGTGTCTTCCTTTTACATACCTTGCTTTTTTTCCCCCCCATACCATAGATTAGAGAGGTACTGTCATTAAAGCAAAACCTCATCTTAACCCAGAACACCTAAAAACTTCCAATTAAACCACTGGCAATTTTTAGCAAATTGAAAATGGATAATTACTACAAATATAATAAAACAATTGAGTATTTTTAAGAATATTTGAAGAGCACAGCACATTTTGTAGTCAGATTAAACTAATAATTAATAAACAGTTTTTACATTTATATTTTCATCAGAGTCATTCATACAATGTTTTAAAATGTCAGCAAGGGTATAATTTTTTTAAAAAGTTTTAGTTTGACTTACTGGGAAGTACAGAAGAAGTGATCCAAAAAGAATGGTTTCCAACAGCACCAGCCCTGAAGCCCTGATACTCTAGAAGACAAAAACCAACACAAAATATTAGAAAATTCTCTCTGTGTGCAATTTTCATAAAGGTATCTTCACTTTCATCAGTGTAACACTCCCACAGTAATGTTTATTAAGCTGTCTGTACCACTTGCATGCTCCACATTCTTTAAATCACAGGCCCATTACAATGGTTGAGTTTTACAAAATTAAATTTATTAAAAATATCTTTTTCCTAGGTGAAACAGTATTCAACAGACATTACCTGAATATGATTTGAAACTGCTAAATTTGCTCTCAAGTGCCAAGATTTAGGGATCATGGGAATTACAGACATGAATTTAACTGTAGAATTTGTTATGCGTTGTTTAAATTTCAAGAAGTCCCTAGAATATTTTTGTTCATTTAATATTAATGACTTGACTTCCATAATAAGTATGAATAATCTTCAATTCCACTGAATATAGAGTCTGCTCTTAGACTGCAAGTGCATTTACTTTTCCTGAAATTTTTGAACAAAGATGTTGATTTATTAACTTGTCAGGATTGTAAAATACTATGCCATTTCCTCACCACACGTTGTTTAAGGAAACCAATATGGCTTTCAGAGATCTTAAAATTAAACAAAAAAACCAGCAATTGTTTTTCCTAATACAAAGTGTATTCCAAAAAGTTGATGATTTATGTACAGTGCAACTGTGCCTTATCTTAGAGACAAAACATCAACGCTTGTGAGAAACTGAAATGTTGAGGGTTAATGACTCAGAATCGACCACAGCAAAAGCAGGAGAGCTCTGCTGATATGTGCGAGGTACAGCCCAGGTGCAGAGGCTGTGAGCACCAGAGGATGACCACAACAAATCAATCTTTGTTTAGCACGATGCTGGGTTTGAGTCAGATAAGGGAAGAGGCCAATAAGAAGCAGATCCTGAGAAGTGGGATAATGCTTTTCATCATGCCAGTGCCCTCCCTTACACAAGTGGCTCCAGCATCATACAAGACACAACACCACACAAGGCAGAGGTCAGTGAGCTCATGTCTCTCATGACTGAGAAATACTCAAACCACTAAAGAATATTTTTTTTTTCTTATCATGCACAAAGAATCCCAATATACCAGAATGACCAACAAGGCAACTGAAATGAGCTCCATATAGAGAAGACAGAAATTATCTAAAACATCTAAAATCCTTTTAACTCCCATTAATTCTTTCTTCCGGACATTCTTTTCTAAACAAGTCTTTCACATCCTGATCAGTCTTTTCTTATCAAGCTTGTTTCTGGGCAGCATGATCACAAGATAACCTGCTGGGACAAAGAACTTCAGCATTTCCAGCTCTTCTTGCGTAACAATAAAATATCCCATGATTTTCTGCTCACCTGTGTTCTGGTAGGGACCATTCTCTACGAATTCTATCTGTGCATGTCTGCTTCCTGCCCTAAAAGGAGTGTGGCTTACAGAGCAATCCTGAAATTCAAAATGGGCTTGAATCCAAGTTTTGACTGTACTTTCACCTCAGTCCTTGGTACCAGGAGAATGGGGGTTTCACCTAATGTTTAGAGTTTAATAATGTTTATTATAACATTATATAATTATAACATTAATACCTAATGTTTAATGTTTAATATCACTGCTCTTCTAAACAGGATTCCTTGGCAAATGGAACAGACATTCTAGCAGAGATGAGTGCTATCCACAATGATGAAGAAAAGCTCAAAACTTCCAATACAAGACAGTACAACTATTTTTACATAAGTGTAGAGAAAATTTTTAAAAACGGTTGGAAATGGAAGTATAAGAATTCTCCCAAACTACATTTTTGAAACTGTTGGTTTTCTTTACTGCAAAGAAAATGAGTTATTTTAACGCTTGATTTTAAAATATTTTTACTTCTTCCATAATGACCACTATAGCCCAAGAAGTCCAGGAAGAAAAAAATATCCAGCACAGAAACTTTAATAACAGGGACTAACTAAAGAGAAGAAAATCAAATTTAAGCAGAATGTTTCAAAATTAATTTATTAAAAATATTTTATTAGATATACAGGCATTTTCAGGAGTCTATGAGTAATAGTTTTTCCACCAAAAGCTGAATCTTCCACTAAATCTTCCACAGACTTTGCAAATACAGGTCCCTAAGGCATGGCTGGGGACAGGATCACAAATGCTTCACTTTTTGGGCATCTGCAACACACACAGCAGTGAATATGCCCACACACCCCAGGAAAAAAAGCCCTTGCTCCTTGCTCCTGTAAGAAAATAAATGAAAGAAAGGAAACTGATGATAGACCAAAGTCTCCACCAGCTGGCGTCCACCTATACAGGCTGCACAAATAAAATTGGACATTTAAGGACACAGCCCTGAAATTTCATGCACTGGGAATTTCTTCCCTTTGGGTATAATATTTGAGCGCTTTTTTTTCCTCTTTTTTTTTTTTTGTATGTGTGTATGGATAAGGGCAGATGGGAAGAAGAATGGAGCAACAAGGCAATATCCAATTTCAGAACTAGAAATTAGCAGTTAGTCCCAGCCTATCATTATCCCACTCTAAGTCAAATACTTTGTCAGCACTTGAATCTGAACACATGATATGGAGAGCAGGGGGACGCTCCTAAAAAGCCTCCACCAAGCTTGAGGAGAGTATGACTGGAACAAGTGTTGTTTTTTGGAAAAGGTAACAAGATGAGGCTGGTGTTGACTCTTCTGCATGAAAGAAATGGCATTAGGAGACAGAAAAAAGCTCATGTGGGAGATGAGAAAACCAGAGATCCACAGCTCATGTATGATGTCAAGGGGGAGATGCAAGGAGGAGGACAGGAGTGGCAGAGCAGTGAACCCGTGCAGCATCCTGTCGAAGAGACGGGAGCCGGCCACGACTGCGTCTGCCAAGGCCAGCTGAAAGGACAGCGCCATAGCCAGGACACAAGGCACCAGCTGAGAGCAAACTCAGGGCTGCAGACTAGCAGAAAACATTAAAAAGGAGCTCAGGAGGAGTTCAGCACGGCTAACACATAGCCAGAGACACAGTGATCTCCAGAGCCCAAAAGGACGATTGGTAACCGGCAGGTTGCCACAGTAATGATGAAAGCAGCAGCTGGGATGTCCTAGAGGGAAGCAGGAGGAGATCAAGGCTTCTTTTCTGCTATATTGAAGTTGATGAGAAGATGTCAGAGAAAAATGTCATGATTTTATTCCAGATAGGGGGAGGCATGGCTGGGACAAGGAAGGCAAAAAGCAATGTGACTGTTCATAGCACAAAGTCCTAATGAGAAGCTGACAGCATGAGCCTGCTCCTAAAAACCTTCGACTTCTACCCAAAGAAATGAAGAAAAGAATGAAGAACAGGAAGATGTTTTAGTCTGAGTGATCTGTGTTCAGCTTGTACCACGTGATATAGCCAAAACCAACCAACCAACCAAAATATTAAAAACAGCACAAAGTTTCTCTGAACATTCTACCATTAACTAAAAGTTTTGCAGTTACAAATACGTAGTAAAAAATGCAAGACCTTTCCTAGAATAAGGTTTCCAATACAGTTTTATTTCTACTCTTTGAAAGTTCTCATTATATTTCTTTTTTTCTGGTGTTTTCTTTCCCTGTTTCTTAATTTACATTACTTCTTTCTTCTCTCTGGGTAAAACTCCTAAAAACCCCTATTTTCTCATCTTCATAAGAGCTTCTCCTTAGTTAAATTGGTTTTTCAACATCAAAATGGGGTCTGCTTCAGACAAAAGACTTCTCTTGGAGAGGGAGGCATGCCAAAGACCTCATGCAAGCCACCAGGGACTTTGCTATTGCTATTGATTGTACAAGGAAGGTTCACAGCAGGATACAACTCCAAAACAAATTGCAGGATAAATAAATAATGTCGCCGTTATTCTGCTGACATGATAGGAAGTCTCTTCCCAGCAAATCTGTAAATGCCCATTCAGGAACCCAAATGAAACTTCAGATAAATGCAACTGTCCTGAAGTTACTGCATCAAAGAATCAGTGGGGAAAGCTTATTACCATGTGACAGACCATTCAGTCTACTCAGATACCCTGTAAGGGCTATAAATATGAGACTCAGCAGGAATCAGAGAGTAACAGACAAGCAAAAATCTTAGCAGTTTGCTCAGTTTAATTTATGACTCTGAAACAACCTTGGAAAAACTTTTCTATGATGTAATAGTTGTCATTGTTGGAAAATACTTACTGGAATTCAGAAATTCAATTACTTAATTTTTAATATTTTATTTTTAAAGTGAAATCATAGTGTAATATAATTAAATGAACATAGGCCTTCAAGGCTACAGCTTTTTCTTTGTTGATAGCCATATCCTTGCCAGCACCCTACACTGAAAGTGCACCACCAGCTCCATTCATTTGAACTTTGGAGCTCTGTGTTGCAGAGTTCTGTTGAATACTGGTAGAACAGAAGGTAACAAAGACTCACAGTCCACAAGGTCTTATGCAGCAAAACATTACGATTAAGAAAGCAAAGGCCAGGAATCAGTTTCAATGTCAAAGTGGAGCAAATGTGTCACCACAGCTGATTGACATCACATTGAAGGCAGTGACAGTCCTTGAAAAACCATCAATGTTTTCCAGATGGGCCCTCTAAGGTGTTCTGCAATTCAACTTTGTAGAGACAAGCATTGGCTTAATATAAATTTATACAGAGAAGATTGCAGCTTTTGAATCCTTAGAGCTACTGCTGAGTATTGATGAAATGTTGTTTTTATGACCTACCTTGTCCATTAGGAGTAGACTCTATCTCGAGCACTCTTTTTTGCTTCCCACCACCCTGCTCTTCTCATTAGCTCTTTATGAGGCTGAACTGAAATCAATGAACATATTTCATATCTAGATCGTTATTTTCTTCATACTTCAGTTCTCATTAGGCCTAAAGTGTCTGTAGTTTATTTTTCTATTCACAAATACTTGATGCCTCGAAACTCTGTATTAAAATACAAATATATATTCGTGTGAAACCTCTGGCCTTATGAAGTGAATACACACAATACCCTGCAAAAACTGCAGTCATGCCTACTGTCTTTGGGAACTCCAGCAGCCAGTACATCCTCCCTGAGACTCAACTAACAGCCCCTCCACTTCTTATCTAGCCAATATGGCACTCTCACATTATTTACATGGGAGTTAAGAAAGTACAGCATCCCAAAAGGCACATCTTAACTGAAAAACTTACCATCTTAACACAGAAAAATGGGAAGAGACATGCAAATAAAGGAAATGAGAACTCCACTAAAAACAATAGTTTTGAAAACAACATCGGCAATGTCTTTAAACTTGCACACCTGAAGACTACAATAAACTTCCTGAGAAATCACAAGAAACTAGATTCTCATCCTAGGATAGGATGAAGAAAGGGTGTCTAATGCACTGCACAGAAAGTGTATCTGCTGAGTGAACTATCAGGTATGCCCACCAGCACAGCATGTAAATGCAGCTGCTCCATCTGCGCAAGATCTCTTCCCTCTATCAAGTTTCCACTTCAGCTGAAATGTCAGAAATTGTTGTCTAGGGAGAAAAAAGCAGAATGTGCACCAAAGCTGAAAGCCATCCAGGCATAAGCACATCAAGATGCCACTGTGCAGTCAAAAATATGGGAAAAAAGATCAGCTGATTTACATTAGAAAAAGAGGTATGTTTGCAAAGCCAGCATGCTTTAATATTTAAAGATGTATCACACATCAATAGCCTGTGATTACCTCATTCTGAATTACTGTATCCTATTGCGGCTGCAGTAAGGGAGAAAAGACATTCTTGATTTCTCAATATTAGAAAGGGGAACTACAGCATAATTTTGCATGTTGCCTTTCCATCTATGTGCAGTTCTGTGCAGTGTTTAAAATTGCACTGCTTAGGGACTATCTTCACTGTTTTGAAATCATATTTAACAGAACACCTAAATATATTTACACTAAATAAAAAAGTGGGACAGTGGTGGAGAAGTGTATCAGCCACACTGAACTCCAAAATGGAAGTCTGTATTTGACAGAATAAAAACCATATTAAAACAGTCTGTAGCTATTATTTGCCACATTTCCCTCAAGAGAGGGAAAATTACTTTTTCCTGTTGATGATTAGCCATACGGTCCTGTTAACTGTATTTACCTTGATCAGTGTTCAAGATGTATATTTTCTTCCTCTCATTATAAGTATTTGTATTTCTGTATTTCCAACAGTTCCCAAATGTTCATTAAAGGTGGGGGGGAGAGGTTGGGGAGGGGTGGAGAAGGCCAGTACAATAAAATGTCATTTAGGTAAAAATTTCTAATATTTGAGATTGGAAATGGTCTTGAACAGGACGAAGCCCTTCATTCCAATCAGCTCGTTTTTCCACTATTTTTCAGAGCTGAAAACAACCTTTTCCAAGTGTGCTCACTGCCACCAATTTTACCTTGACATGCTGGATTTACATCCAGAGATGCTGGCCACAGGTGCATCAGGAGGATGGAAAGACCAGACCCCCATGCTCGCTCTCTGTTCCCCCATTTTCAGAGCCTGGCAGCACCGCAAGGTGGTGAGGTGAGGGCAAAGGAGTTTGGCTTTAGTGCAACTCCTTTAGCATTGATCTGAATGAGAATTCCCAGCAAACAAGACCCTTCTGAAAAGGTCTAGCATGAGTCAAGGCTGGCAGCACATTCTCATCTCTCCTTCATCACAAAGTAGCAATTAGTCCCTTCCACTCTGTGGCTGAGATCAACTTCTCTGTTCTCTTTGCCAGTAGAGATTCTTGGCATTTCTTAAGGGCACTTACAATTCCTCACAGCAGCTCTATTCTACCTGAGAGCTCCCTGTTTGAGGTGCTATGCAAAGGTCAGTTATTTTCAGCTCTTCTTTCCGATTCATCTGAAAAGGCAGCCTTATAACTGATGAGCCTTTTAGGTTCTTTGCAGGTAATGTCCTTCCACAGTCCAGTGCTTGTACAAAAACACGATTACAACACAGCTGGTTTTCTCTTTAAGGACCTGGTAGATTTTTAGCCTTATGTTAAGCCCAAAATTTAAAAAAAAAATCTGATTTTTATTAATACTTATTTAAATGTTCAGTTTCCTTCCAGTAGCTTTGCTACCTTTACACTGCATGGAATCAATGCTGCAGTTGGTCACTCAGTTTGAGCTCTCCCTTGGTCCATACAGCACTGCTGGCACAGATGAATTCTACTATTTTGTTGATGCTTTTTCTCACAAAATCACTGTTCAGCTTCTCATTTTTGAGAATACTTGTTTTAATATCCATGATTTCTGTCCCTGTCTAAACAAACTTAACCTCATACTTTTTGGACGTGTTTTTTGTAGTGATGTTTGCGTTATTAAATCAATAATAATGCCACAGCACATAAAGATGTTTTCTAGTATCACCTTGAGCTGTTTTGTTCCTTAGTTGTTCAATTTAGAGAATGTTTTGCAACTCAGTATACAGCCATGAAAATCTGACTTGGTAAGGCTGAAACTTGTTCTGCAAGATCCTCATACTCAAACTCTGTCAAACCCTTTCAAAGGTCAAAGCCTTTGAAAATCAAGGAAATAAGAGGAGCCTGTTCCTTTACAGACTTCTTCCTCTGTGATTGCTAAGACACATAACATGACCATCAACAGCACTGAACCTGTTCCTTGTTTTGCATCCAGTGTCCCTTTACTTCTCTGACACTGGAGAAGCCTCACCATCTTCCTAGGTCATATTCAGGAAAATCACTCTGTCAGAACAGTCAAAATAGAATTCCAACATTTTCACTATTGAGGAAAGATCTCTTTTCCCAGGCTTCATCACACAATTCCCTCAGTGGCATTAAACTGGTGCTGTCAGGTGCTGTCAGCTTTTCTGATGTAATTTCACAAATTTTCATCTCCCTTGAGTTTTTGAGCCTCTTTCACCTTGTGTCAATACCAGGTTTGTGGCTTCCAGCTTTCACTACTGACTGGCACGAGGGCTGTCCACAGCAAGGATTTCTTTTAAGTAATCCACACATCTGATTTCCTTTCTGTATTAGCTATGAATAATTTTTCCTCTTTTCTCTTTGTTTGGCACATTTACCCCATTTACTCTCCTGCTGAAATGCTTCGTCTTTTCCCATTATAGCAGTAGCATCTCCTCTTTAGCTATTATATTTTTCATCTTTTTCTGTGTTTCCCTACAAAGCTTTTCACTAGTGGTTTTGCTTCTGCTACTCCTTCTGTGTCTTCTTCCAATTTTTATTTTAGTTCTCATAGTTTTGGAGTTCTTCCTTCTCTTGGCAATGGGCCACCTTTCCTGCCTGTGACTTTCTCCAGTTATGACTCTTGCAGTTAAATAAAATTACTGCTGAGCTGATCTCAGGGCTGCTGAGTCACTTTCACCCACATTTGACAAAGCCTCAAATGAATCCCACAGCACTGATCAGAGCTTTGTCACAGTATCTTTTTGCCATTCCATTTTGTTCTTTTGGCCAATTCCAACGACTGCTTGAAGTCACTACTGTGCAGTTACATTTACAGGTTGGCACTGGTCAGATTGGTCAGTGGTACCAGTAGTTTGGATCAACTCTGTTTTGGATGAACGAGCTGAATTTTGTTTTGTCACCTATCAAATGTGCAAGTCCACATGAGTAACTACAAGGTTTTCAAGAAGAGACATGAAACCTGACTTAATGACACTTTGCCAGGAGAACAAAAGATATTCTGGTTTAGACTCTAGTGTCCTACCTTACTTCATGGCCTGTGCTGCATTATTAAAGAAGCAGAGAGTGATCCTTCCTATCTATCCTCCAAGTTTCCAACAATAAAATTATGGCCTTGAAGCACCAGATATTTCACCAAAACCACTGTGTCTAAACACCCTAGAAATACAGAAACATATATAGAAATATATAGAGAGAAATATCCTCCATGATTCCTTCCTATCTGAATTGCTTTATACTTTGGGATCTGTGATATTCTTTCCCAATGAGTGACATAAAGCAACTAAAAGTTTTGCAATGCAACTACTTTTTTTAAAAACATGTGACAGATTTCTTGAACATTTGAGAGATCCCTTGATCCTTAATCCCTCTCGTGATACCCTAAGAGAAACCATGAATATATATCTAAATTTGCACATCAACATCTCACTGCTGTACATGATTTTATACCATATTTCCTGCCCTGTCTTTTCCTCTGCCACCCCTTGGTTACCTGACTGCAGCTCACCTAAAATTTTAAGACCTTTTGGTGGCAGACCTTGGAAAAAGTACTCTTGTATCTACGTGCTCATAATCCCCCTTCACAGAACTACAAATACATTTGTAGGGCATCACATTCTCAGAAAAGAATGAGATGAAAAACTTCCCACACTTAGCCACAGACCCAGTAGTTCTATTATTTACTACCATTACTCTGAATTTGCGAGTGTGAAAGTTGGACCTCCCGGTCTTTAGTTCTTGTCACTATTATAAGGAGTCTTTATAAATACAGATGTCAGATTTCCTATCTTCCATTGCTCCTCTACTGCTATTAATGCAAACTTACTGCACAATAAATAGTTCAGCAGTTCTCTAGACAGAAGTCTGAAGAGGATTCTTCAGAGGAACCTTACGAAGTTCTAGAAGAAGAGACTTAAAACATCAGAGACTTATAAAAGTCCTTCTAAAGAGAAGCCTGGCTTTTAAAAGCCAGTCTTCTGGCTTGCTGTAGGCTTTGCCTATTTATTACCATTCATTTTGTTAAAATCTGAGTGGGAACTCATGAGCTGGTATTTACCAGCTTTTCTGTAGAGTCTTATTATCACAGCCTAGGTGAGCAATAATGATCGTGTCAAAATGAAAGTTGTATCATTACATTTTGTCAGTAACACTTCAGCAGCAATTGTCCAAAAGGTCTCTGTTCTCATGGCCATGCTCTGTGGCAGTGCCATGCTCCATCTTTTACCCGTGGTTGGTCTCAAGCAACTGCCTTGGATCTCACATATATTCCTCCCCACTTAAAAAATTGGCAATTTTCCATTGTAGGTACTGCTTGGTCATAGGAAGTACAACCAGTGTGGTCTGAATAGCTGAGGTATTCCTTCACTTCCCTAGAATACTTATGATCTGCATCTGCTCTTACTGATACGTTGATCTTTTTTAAGACAAAAAAAAGGTCTTGTCACTTCTGTCATGAGCTGAAGGATGCTTAAGGAGCTTTATCATTCTTTTTGAGAATTATTATATATCACTGCCAAGGTGCCTGGGGTGTTTCTTCCCAAGTGCTTTCTGTTGGCAGACCTTAACTTTTCAGGACCTTAGTTTTTGGAAGGTAGCAATTTCCAGGGTGCCCCATGAAATGCAAGCATTGAGAAGTCTTCTGCAGTCACTTTTACTAAAGAGGTAACCTGATCCCATTTACCTTCTGCTTTTACTGATCAACAGCTGGATCAAAATGCCATGTATCTACACTTCATTCCTTTCAGCACTGAAAGGGCCTTCATTGAACATCTTTTATTTTCAACTCCCACCTTTTGCTCCCTTGAACACTTTGAAGTTTGCTTCTTGATATAGTAGCAGTACGCTGTTCTTTCTGTTAAAATGTTGCATTAAAAACTATTTTTTGCAACCATTTGAATATTGTAGTGCTACACGTGGGAGAGAATTGAAAGAAATGCTCTTCTCCAACTCCCACACAGCACAATGGAATGAGCAGTTTAACACAGCAACTTTAATCACAGACATATATACTAACCTAATTGTGGTTTGCTTCACTAACAGTTGGAAATTCTCAAAAGGGCAGATATTTTGAATATACTTCAATATGTGTTCTTTCATTTTCATGATTTTACCTCCTTGGCAGAGAGTACATAGTAAGCTTCCAGTTTTCTTCCTTCACTCCAAATTTCTGCCATTTTCCAATTAACCAGCAGTTTTCTTATGCAAATACTCATTGTTCTCAGTATGTTTGCCCTTCATAAAACTTCTCATTTCATGGTAAACACACAAGATCTTTTTCATGCGGTACCAACAAGATAAAAAACACTAAAGGACTATCCAAGAAAAATTCAAATGAATGACATGAAAAGCAATGAAAAATCTATTAGTTTCTATTCCTTGAAAACATCAGTCATAATGGAAAGGTTTGTTAATCACCACATTATTTTCTTTTGTCTGATGTTTCCTTCCCTTTTCCTTGTGAGATACACATTTAGAGAAAAGTCACATTTCCTGTAAGGTACCAAAACTGAAATTGAATCCATCTCTGGTCAACTGAATGAACTGCAACGTCTCAAAGGCAAATTTTTTTCTTTCAGGGAAAAAGAATGCTTTGTTTTATGACTGATTCTCACTCATTCATATGTCATGATTACCAATGGTAAGAGGGAATCTGGAAAAAAATAAGCACAAACCTTTTCCTAATGACTGAAAAGCACTTCAGAGACAATGAAAGATGTGTATACGCCTCTTTAGTATTGCTTTGGTATTAAAGATTCAGATTCCATGTGTTTCTTTACTCATAGACTACTTTGGAGAACTGACTAATCATCACAAATAGAAAAATGTGCTTTTCA
Source organism: Dicaeum eximium (assembly GCA_013396995.1). Classification (NCBI taxonomy): domain Eukaryota; kingdom Metazoa; phylum Chordata; class Aves; order Passeriformes; family Dicaeidae; genus Dicaeum; species Dicaeum eximium. The sequence continues at coordinate 189,451 of VWZP01007103.1, forward strand.
TGTCTAGCAGGTTTTGTGAAACACAAGATTTCTGTGTTATGTCTAATAAAGGTATCTTTTTACTCTAGCAGATATCTATATCAGAACATATGCAAGTGTACAAGTGCAAGAGTGAAAACTATTTCTCAACCTATTTGTGAGAAGATATAAAAATTTCCTATAAAGCAATCAATATTTCAGTGTATAAAAAACAAGTCAAGCCCAGCTTGCAATAGCTGCATATCACTTTTTAAGTCTAGAAATAGTTTTCACTTACAAGAAATGCTTGTTATGATGTTGTTTATGACATTAAAAGTGAGTAACATTACCAGATTAAAACCTCACAAAATCAGAATTAAATACTTCTGCTCAGTTAATGTCAAGCAACTAAATAGATGCCTACAACAAACTTTTCATAACAAAAAAAACTTTATGAATACAATTAAGTCTGTAATTTGAATCATTTAATATAATACCATTAAATACAAAGACACTGTCAGAAATAGAAGAGATTAAAAAAAAGGAATGTTACTGCTCGTTCTGTGATTTCCTGGCAGGATATTAAAGTCTTTCAAAATGAGCCACACATTTGTAACACAGACACTGCAAGATCAGGAAGACTGTGGGATCAAGTGTTCCCAAAACCAAAATGGAAATACTTATCTAGTTACAGAAAGTGGATGAAGCTATTAATTTCAATAATGTAGCATACTGTGTGCACACCTACGTTTCCCAAATGTAGGTAGTGAATATATGCCAGCTTCAGTTAATTTCTTTTCAGTAAATTTGAAGTTTCAGAGAATATTCTGCATTTACTGGGGCAACAGTGAGATTCCAAGAGATGTTACCAGATTTTCAGTGTGGTAAAAGCAGAAAGTTCATTAGCTTAGTACATAAATGCTGCATGAGCAATTTACAGATACTCCTTAGTATACTCATGCTATAGTGAAAAAATAAATAATCTTTAACCATAGAATCACATTTAAACTGCCTAGGAACTAGAATTATTCAGAAATATTTCTCTTAGCCATTATTTTCCAGCTAGTCTCTCAAATATATTGAAACCAAACATCATTCCCAGTAGTGGAAATGTAGAGACTTTCAAGATCCCAAATTTCTTAAAACCCATTGTCCCCTTAGATATGTGCATAATTAATTGGCCTGATTTTCCAAAATTACTTAACAGTTTCCTTGATTTTTGCTGAACATCTATAAATGCAAACATAATTCATTGGAAGACACAAATTGCTCAGCCTTTTTTTTTTTTTTCAATCAGTACAGGTTTTTTCCACTTTCTCGTGCCACGCGTTGGGCATCACTAAATGTATTTGTCCTGGTTTAGGGCAATTTTGAGAGAAAATCCTCTAAAGGAGTTTTCTCTAGAAAGCAAATTCAAGTGGCCCCTCCCCCAGCTGGTTCGGGAAAAAAGATTTCCTGGGAGAATAGTGGGAAAAAACCTGTTTAATTAACAAATTTTTTCCCCCGCAAAACCACATAAACAATTCAGGAAAACATTCCTGTTTGGAAACGCCATCCTCCCCTTGAGCTGTGCTCCTTGCCTGAGAAATGGAGCCCCAAAGCCTCAGAATGGGAAGGTGCAGAACGGAGATGAGGAGGAAGCGCGGAGCAAAGCGCGCGTTTACCTTGGCCTTGCGGAAGTGGTAGACCACCAGCATGCTGACGAAATCCAGCAGCATGCAGAGCGTCTGGAAGGAGATGATGGCCAGCCGTAAATACTTGTCCTCCTGAGCGTAGCAGGGACTATCATCTGTGCAGAAAGAACATCCTTCTCTGCAGGGCAGGCAGGTGTAGACTTCCTCTGACAGCTCACCACCAGAAAAGCGATTTTCTGCATCCTTTCCTGAAAGTATCAGAAGAGCGAGGGGAGACACCTTTAGTTGTAGGGGATGGCGAGTTCATCACCAGTCCTCTGCTGGGCTTCCTTTCCCTCCCATTCTCTCTCAATAGGTTACAAAATAGCTTAGCCAGTGCTGCTTTTCTCACTGAACCATCCTTTGTAACATTCAGAAAACACAGACCAGTGAGGGAAAATGAGCTTATTAAATATCAAATGCTTCCCTGTTACATTTAAAGTGGGCTAAATCTGCAAGGGAAATTCTACAAAGAACTTTGAATGGGGAAAAAATTACATTATTTTGGGAATAAGGAAAGGATTTTACACAGAGAGATGAAGGGCAGACCCATTAACTACCCAATCTTCATAGTACAAGTTCTGATATTATTTCAGATTGTTCCTCAATTTTACAAAAATGCTATCTAGTGAATTAATGAGCTTCAAATTAGATGAAACCCTTCTTAATTAACATTTGTTCAACAGGCTGCTGCATGATTGCACTACTCTGTCCCCAAAACAAAACCAGTGCACTTACTTATAATTCCATTGTTCACACAAGCACACCAGGAAGTAGACACACTTATTTTGTCTAGGAAAATCAATGACTCTTGAACACACATCTCATCCATCAATGTGAACCCATCAAGAGCACACACGAAGGATTCCTAATTTTTCTGATCCATGACACTTGCCCATAAACCTCTGTAAGGCTACTTACCCTACAGGTCATGAATCGAGTTAAAAGATGAAAGAGAAAGGGAGCAAAAAAAAAAAAGAATATTGTTAAATAAAAGGAAGAAATGAAATTGTTGAAAATGTTTTTATATAAGGCAAGACAGCCTTAGGACCTCACAGAAACAACAAAACGTGGCTGAAGCCAAATCAATGGTGTGTTATAGTGTGTGATAACTCCTCTTACCTTTCACAATTCTAGAGAACTGCTTCAATTTCTTGATCAAAATTTTCCTTCTTTGTCAGGGAAAGTAGTAAATCATGCATTGCTGAGTCCTTCAAGCGATAACCTATCCCACCTGTGCTGCACATCCACACAGGCTTATGCAACTCTCTCCAGACTTTCAGCTTGAAACAAGTGAAGCAGAAGGTTTTCTACAAGGGTAATTACTTCTTGCTTTCTCAAATCTGTCTGAATGCCCGTGAACACACATCTGCTGCCACACAAAGCCCAGGAAGGGGACAGAGGCCATGCCCCTTGTCCTCAGTGTAGGATGCTTCGCTCCCACACCCCAGAGTGAGTAGAGAACAGGATGGTATTTCTCACGCAGTTAGTGAATTTCTCCTTGGAGCTTTATTCTAAACTAAAATGACAGAAACCTGAATATTGCAGAGTAGTGCTGACTCATGTTAGAAGTCAGATTTTTAGATACAAGAAGTCAGCAAGAAGAAATCTTGTGCTTTTTTGACCCAGACTGTGTGAGGCAGGAATGGAAATCCTGGAAAATAACCATGCTTGGGCATACCAAACAGATGGAGAACCTCTGAGGAACACCAATGTTGAAGATATTCTGGAACTGGAACTTCTCTTCAGAGCACACACCCATGGACCTCAGCCCATTATCATTCCAAGAGCTTTAATAGAAACCACGTTCTCCAAATCTAACCTCAGATCCCTGCTTTCTCAATTACAGCTAGAGCAACAGACCCACGCTGTCCCCTGCCAGAGACAGAAGTAACAGCCTCCCACCTCCCATCTCCATATCCAAACCAAGAGTGCATTCCCTCCTGTCCAAGTTTTCCACTTAATTTCCTCAACATTTAAGCTCATTTCAGCTTTTCCACCACATATCTGTTCCTTTATCATTTCTATAGTTGCCCTTCAATTAGCCCATCTCTTTAAAACCTCACATTTCTGAGCCCCATAAGCCATTTGTTAATATACTTTTATTGTGTCAACTAAATAAATTATTTGCAGTATAAAAACTTACAGAACAATATAATTCAAGACCCACAGTTATGAGACTACTTGTCACAAATATTATATTAATATGGCTGGATAATTTAGTGTGATCCTAAACTTGATGCACTTACATTTCTAAAATGTTCAACCTTGAAAGTCATTGCAAATACACTACATTCCATTTTATCAAGCACTTTCTTATGAGAATCATATGTGGGAGTGTCTTCATGTGGATGCTCATCACATACTACAAGGGTAACAGTTAAATAAACAGTTGCATGTTGAAGTAAACATCCCATGGATATGACTTCATAACACAACAGCAAGCTTTTGTTTGGATGTGTCTGGTGTCATGTTTAGAGATTGGGATGGGCTACACAGGGAGGTGGTGGAGTCATCATCCCTGGAGGGGTTTAAGGAAAGCCTGGACATGGCACTCAGTGCCATGGTCTAGTCTATGGCAGTGTTTGTCAGAGGGTGGACTCAATGATCCCAGAGGTCTTTTCCAATCCATTGCTTCTGTGATATTGTCTGTTGTATACAAAGGAAGATCACTGATGCACAGCTTCTGCACTCACTGCACTGCCAGCCAGGACTGATTTTTCTGTGAATCTCTTTTGACTATCAGAGGTGGAGGTGTCTGAGGAACAAGTGCATGTGGGACTCAAGTGCTCTGGGCTGTTTAACAAGGTGGGGGATGCTCACAGGTTGGACTCAGTGATCTTAGAGGCTTTTTCCAACCTGCTGGATTCTGTGATTCTGTGTGATTCTTCCTTATAGCTAATAAAAGAAAGATTGAAAAAATTGGATCTACACAAAATTTTCCACAATGCAATGAGGAACAATTAACAATTCCCTTTTTTTTAATTTTTATTTTTTTCCCCTTGACAAAAGGAGAGAACTGTTTTCAGACCCTCTAAAATAAATCATTGGGGAAGAACTGTTCATTATATATACCACTGACAGGGAACTTGTCTACCCACACCCTTGCCCTGACTATATGTCTCAGGGCACAACTGCCCAACACATAGCTGAAGATTTCTGCCCTTTTTGTCTGGTCCTGCCCCCCACCAAAGTCAATGTAACGCCAATTCAAGACACAGAAAGTTCAAGCTAAGCCTGGAGTGACTAACAGAACTGCTAGATGTTTCATTGTGCCTTGTCCTATCTCAACAGTTCTTTGGGATTACATGTCTTTTCCTCCTCAAAAGATTCTAGACACTGGTAAGGTAGATGGACAAGAAGTTATTTCTGCTCTGTGTAAGGCAGCAGCAGTTTCAGCACTGTCACAAAGGAGATGGAAGCAAACACTGTGCTGCAGGAGTTAAAGCTGAAAATGAGGAAGGTGTAAAAAAAGAAAAGAAGGACAGAAATAAAACATAGTAACTAAAAAATAAAAAGGATAAAAAGGATGGAGAAAAGAACAAAGCCAAATAGGCGGGAAGTTGGAATAGGGACACAAACTAACATGAAGTATAATGAAATAAAAAAGCTTAAATGTTTCAGCTATTTCCACTCCACCATATTTTTTTCTTCTCTCATCTATCCCAGTCTTATTTTTCTGTCTGATTGGCCCATCTGTTTTTGAAATGCTCTCCTGAGGGTAACTCTTCATCAGCTTTGGTTCTCCTAAGGACACTTTGCCACGCAAGGGATGCCTCAGCAGCTGTGACATTGCCAGCTGAGGCCTTCCTGCAAAGTAAGAGTGGCACCACAGACTCCTGAGAGCCAGGGCAGGGACTGCTTTGTCCCAAACCAAATCCTGCACTCCAGTCAGAACTCAGCGCATGAACACAGAAAGCACAGTGCATGCTGAGCACTGAGCAGAACAAAAGACTGATTCTGCTCCTGTTCTATAATAGAGTAAATTGAGAACACTCCAGTTGCATCAGTGATGTTGCAGTAACTTGATGAGAATGTAACTGGACCTCTTGGCACCAAAACCTGGTCATCAGCCATGGTTATAAGCCTCACCTCAGAAAGGGATCACTGAAGTCAGTGACAACCTTCACATGTGCAAAGATCTGCACGTGCAGCTCTGTTGAAGAACCAAAACCAAAGGGCAGGTCTAAAAAATGAAAATTCCTGTTGAACTGGAAACCCCTCTTGGAAATTTTTTATGTGATCATGGCAGTGTTAGAGACAGCAAAGTCCTATGTTCAGACAAAAGAGCCACTTCTGGTGCAAGCAGGGCAGGTTCCACATCCAAACAGCAAGAACTGGGAATTTCTGCAGTATGTGGATGATGCATTGCTAAAAAGCAAACTTCAAGGCTGAACAAAGCACCTTTGCTCTGCTAAAGATTTTTCAATGCAAACCTGATTACCCCATGAGGCAGAGAACAGAAGTGCTTTACAGAAGGGTGTTACAGGAATGTTAAAATATAAGTAATCATCAGTTAGTCTATTCTACCTATACTAATAGTGCTACCTAAAAATGAGCCATTTGGAGAAAGTGCATAACCATGTACTCAAGTACTTACAGGTTAATACAACCTGTGTACATCAAATGTGTTTTTTTCTAAAATCAATTTCCAACCTCAAAGGACACCCTGGAAGTATGGTAATAACATTGTCCCCTTTTAGTACCCAAGGTCCTCATTAACACATGCAGAAAAAATAGAAAGGTTTTACATATTTTGGCATTGTCAGTTCTGAAGAACGAACACAGACTTGGGAGGAAATGCCCTCCTACCTGGCTTCTTATTCAGTAAGAGAACGGCCTGAATTCCAGCTGTGCCCATCCCACACGCTCCTTGGGAACCTGCAACATGTGCAGCCTCCCTGGGAGCAGCAACACCATGCTGCTTAAAGACAAGAAAGCAACTGATTTGCAGAATCTTTCCCACCCAGGACACTGTTTATGTCACGCCGCAGGTTCCCACAGAGCCAACCAGTTAACTGCAGTGTTCAACATCCCTGCAAAGCCGTATTACAGACTCAAACCAAACCATTAATGTGGGCCAAAAGCAGAACCTTTCCCACACTCAAAACCTGGACACTTCAGACACAAGGTGCAACTGTAGTTATCCATATTTTGCTGTGGCGCAGAATCCCAGCATCATTGACAAATGCTCCCATTTCAAGACACAATACAATCCAATTTTTCAACTGAATGAAGTACAAAGCTGGTAATTTTTTTCTATCTATCTCCTTTCTGCTATCTTGACACCTGCAAATCTTTGCTGCCTCTTTATTTTCTTCCCTTAGGAATACTTTCTAAATGATTAACATTTCTATTCAGTTTCATCTCTTTTTATCATCAGATTTCACCAACCTGGTTCTATAAAGAGGTCTCCAGGTCAGACAGCTTCTGTTAAAATTGCTTGCAGAATTTGTATCTAGAAGTCCCACATTAACATCATTTTGAACCACCAAATACATACTGTGGCCATTTTAGCCATGTCATTTTTTCCTCTTTTCTTTTTACAGAACGCAGCCGTGTGACAGGGCCAAGTTTCCTTTGAACAACAGGCTTTTCTCATTACTTTAGTCATTTCCAGTCACACTGTTCTCTTTTTAAAATCATCTATACAACTTGGCAGATGGAGCTGCATCTGGATGAATTAAGAAAGTTCTTCATTACAGTTTCAAAACTTGGGTTACCTCACAGCAACAAAGGCTCAAATCATACTGGCCCCCTACATCCTACAATATCAGTATTTACAATCTTCCTTGAGACAAATTTCACTTTATTAGGAGCTAAATAGCCATTTAAGGCTCTTCATTCTATAGTAAATGGAGAAAAGATGGAGGTATTGCTTTTTCCATCTAAAGACAAATCACCCTCCAGGGGAGCCATGCTCTTTGATGCTGACTACAGCTGAAACCTAGGTGACTAATACATACCAAGCATATATATTTTACACAACTGATATGAAATAAAGTTAATCTCATCCTTAATGATCAATGTTGCTTTCATCTCTAGCCACAACTTTTGTGTGTGTTCTATGGCATTTGGTATGAAGTTTTCTTTATATGCTCTGTCAAGGAGTTAAAGCCTAACTCTACCAGAACTCACTGCACTTCAGGAAGAACCAAACACCCTCCTTGCTCTAGCAACAGATTCACATAGCCCAGAGAAACAGCACTATCACAAGGCTGCCTTCTGCAACACTTTACAACACAGACAAGGGAAACACTCAGCAGGTAAACTGTTAAACAAACTGTGCTATTTATTCTACAAATATGTACAGGAGACATTATATCCCATAAATATATATATATATGTACATTCAGTCATGATTAGTCCTAGAGGTATTTCCCTTGGGGAACAGAAACAGCTGTTTTCACACAAGGCAGGAGATAACACACACAGCCCTGGACCAAGCTTGGTGAAAGTCACTCACTGCCATTCCCTGGATATCTCACACAAACTGATCTCACAGTCAAGGCTGATGACATGAACCTCTGGCTAAGGATGGTGCAAAGAAGCTGGGCATGAGATGGACCTGAAAGCAGGAGGCAGAGAAGGATGCCCTGTTACACCTCCAAGCAGCAGCTTTGCACCTGTGACTGCAGCCTCAGCTCTACCAGTACAACTCCAACAATTTCAGCACAAAATCCATGCAGAGATTTGGTCACATGATGACAGTAACAGACATCAGCTGTGGGCACAAAGTTTGTCTGTTTTCCCTGACGAGCCTCAACCAAGTTCTGTTTCTCCTGCTGTGGGCAATTCAGTGTAAGAACCACACGTGTGTGTCCTGGGCATGTGTAGGATGTATGTTATCCATACATCCAACCAACCAGACCCCAGGCTTGAACCACCTCTATTACCTCATCAGCACATACCAGAGTTTGGATGCTCCTTTGAATTCTCCTTTGCAAATGAAGTAAAATGAAAACAATTAAAGCCTGCACAAACCAGAGGCTACGGCATTCTCATTTCCTCTGGCTAAACAGCAAATGAGTAGATTAATTTCCAGAATACTTGTGCATGAACACAGATGCCAGAAATCTCTATTTCCCCTTAGCAAGGCTTCTTTTCGTGTTTTTTAATTTATTTACAAATCAAATATTCTTCAAGTGGGTATGTTTTACAGGATCCTCAAGAGTATCGTGAATGACAAACCAAAGGGCTAGAACTCCTTAAGTGATTATATAATCCAAGAGTTGCAAACCACTGGGATTTTACTGTATAACCCTGATGAGGATAAAAAGCAGCCCTGCATTATTAATGTTTTCTGTTTTCTTTTTTTTTTAAACTCGTGCAAAGGCACTTACTCTGAAAGCTGTTCACTGAGAAGATGTTGGGATGATAGAATCCAGCCTTGCAAATACATTTGTAGGCTCCAAGCACAAATCCAAGGCCTTTAATTGGCATGCACTGTGAGAAAGGAAAAAAAAGAAAAGTCATGCAGATAATCACACAACTGTATACTCAGATGTACATTCAAGCATAAAAACATTACAAGATACTCTGTGCAGACTTCTAAGAACAAATAGGCACTCCTTCCAGACTGACACTACTTCCTCAGCAGCTTTTCCCATAGTCATATATCACTCCAGGTTTTTTGCCTTGTTGTTCATCTCCAGCAAATGGCAAAGACAGCTATAATCAAGCCTCTACCACCGATAAACTGACCAAAAGACAAATTTGACTCTTGCACATTCGATCTAGGCAGGACATTAGACAGCTGTAGTTTTTTTCTGAAGGGTTTCCACCACTTTTCCCCAGCACAGCAGGTGGGTTTCAGACAGCTGGAGCTCACAATGTGTGAGGAAGAACACGAACACCTGCAGCCAAGCCCCAACCTTCTGCTGGCAGCACATGCTGGTGGCCCCACAACAACAGCAAAGTGGAGCTAGCCCAGCTAAGGAAAAGACAACTACTTGTTAGAGAAAATGGCTGCAGACATAAATCTGACCTGGCTGAAAGAGAAAAAAACCTATGCCAACAGGAGCCCCATACTTTTAAGATATCTTGTAATTTTTCGAGGTAGCAATATGGGAATCAAGTTTCGTTTAAACTCAGCTTCACTCTTTCTTAGTTTTGACATCAGGTCAGCCACAGCAAATTTATTACTATAACAGAACATCTCTACTGTCAGATCACTTCTGTACATCAAATGGACTTTGCCTAGTATAGAGGGAAGAAACAGTCCAGCAACATAAAGGTAGAAACACTTGTAAAATGATGATTCCCAGTACAGTTTATTTCACTTCATCAGATGAAAGCAGACTACTAGACTAGATGCCTTTCCCATGAGTATAAGTATACCTATAGTGTAGGTGTTCCATGAATATGAATTAGACACTGGCAGTTCCAAAGTGACCAATTGAATGATTTAACTAAAACAGCCTCTGTCCTCTCACCTCCATATTTTTCACATGTTTGTGACTGTCTGTGACTTTAGGATATACTTCAATATCTAACTGCCTGTGACTGGGAGGGAGATGCAGAGGGCAGGGTTCAGTAAAAAATACCTGAGTATAAAAAAATCAAATGTACACCAAGAGAGGACAGTCTGCACTGTAGACACTCCAGAAAAACTCAGGAAAAAATGCGGAGTTTCTCATTATCTCAAATTTCAGCTTTGTGACATAAATCTGCCTGATGTTAGGGAAGCCACTTTGCTTTTCTTTGCTTCAGTTCCCCAGATGGCATCATCTCTTCTCACACCCTTTGCCAATCTGATGGCAGTGCAGGCCTGTGGGTGCTATTGAAAACAACTAGTAAGTAGGAAACTGGTATGCAAGAACACTGAAAATTCATTCAGCCTTTGTATAAGCATGAAAAAAGGAAAAAAAAAAAAGGAAAGAGAAGACCCCAAACTTTTGGTTTTTTTACACTTTATCTTCACTCTGCAGAAATGTGACTGTTGATGGGGGAAGGACAGGACAAATTGAGGTGGGATGAGTGTATGTGCAAGTCCAGTGACAGCTAAACCTCTTTAACCAAGCACAGAAAGGTAGTTAAAGTACTAAAAAGACTTTTTCAGATAAAAATTTTCTTCTGTGTTCTGGCTTCCTGCTCTGTAGGATGAAGGTACATGCTGCTGTAGAGACTGCATTTTCTTTTTGAAGAAAAGGAAGAAAAGTAGCTCCTACTGTATTATGTGAATGCTGCAGCACCCCAAGTATTGCATTCATAATCCTTTGCCACTGAACAAAATTACAGAATCACAGAATTGCTCATACCAACTATGCTGCAGGCTCATGAATCTGTTCTGCATTAAAAATCAATGCTTTGCTGATGAATCGTTCACAAACACCCAATATTCATACCAAAAAAACCCCTGTAACTTTTATTTTATTGTCTCTGACCAGTCTAGAACTTGAAAATGGACAAAATACTTCAAATGCTATTATCTTTCATTGGTGTAGGACATTATCCTTTTTTTTTTTTTTTTTCACAATTTGGCAGCTGTAATAATGCTTAAAAACCATCAGTCAAATTGTTTCTTGCAGTTGACATGTACCCAGGCAAAGGTGTAACTGGGATCAGAATATCATGTTGACAGGTGGGATAGAAAGGAGAGAAAGAAGCCTAGATCCCTCTAGATCCAGTTTCGAACTCTGAAATTCCACTGTGCTCAACATTGCATGGAAACAGAACTATTTGCAGCCTGACTTTTTAAAAGAAATTGCAGCACCTGGGCAGGAAAAAACACTAAATATTATGAGGCCAAAACTGGGAAAAATAATTTCTCTGAAAAGAAAAAAAAAATCACTCTTTTTACAAAAGATTTAACAGATAATGTTTTATTAACCAATGGTGACAAATGTTATGGTAAAAGCTCATAAATAAAATGTAATGGAAAAAGCAATAAATAAACTGTTTTCTGCTGTACGAGAGGAGTTCAGCAAACAAAGTCCAGATTTGTTATGTTTATTTACAGATAAACACTTTTCCTGGCTGTCTGTGGGGGAATCTACATGACACATGGCAGGCACAAGCCAACAGCTTTTGTCCTTGCCCTGACAAGTGGCACCTGGTTCCAGTGGCCCCAGTGGCAGATTCTGAGCCCAAGCCTTGCACAGCTGGACTAGCCCAGCCCCCAGAGCTGGCCGTGGGCTTCAGACCCTCAGGAGCACAGGAACTGAGTGATGCACAACAGCTCTGCAGACACAGCCAGTAAAATATTCATCTGCTGCTAAGGTACTTAAGATTTGATCCATATAGAACTTAGCATTGAATAAAAGCAGCTCTGTGAAAAATATCTGCTTCCACATAAGCTAAAAAACAGGAAACGTAAAACTGACCTGGTTTCAAATTTCATTATAAATGTGAAAGCACAGCTCTGGGAATAAATCCACCATATTCCTAAGTATTTTTGCCTCATCAGTAGTCATCAGCTTTTAAAAAATCATACTTTAATCAATTCATAAAAGCAGCTACCTTAGGTTGGATCAGAAGCTCCATTTAGGTTTGTATCACACCTCTTATGTGCCAGCAGCCAGTGTTGAGGCAAACAGTAAAAGATGCAGGTGGCTATTGAGTGATCCTTCACCAATGTGCCCTTCAGAGCACCTCACTCCCAAATGGAATTTGTATCGCTTTACCTTCCAGTTCTTTACATGGCTTGGTTACAATTAAGATCAACTTTATCATCATGTTTGCTAAAGACAGAGTAATAGGTGTCTGTAGAATTCACAGAGTGCATTTATTCCACCTCTCTGTTCCCTGGTATTATATATTTAGCTTTACAGTATTAGTATAATGTAATGACTCCCAAACTTTTTATAGTAAGCTTTAAATCAGACATTCAGCTCAAAAAAACCCCATAGATATTCCATGAATATTTATCTTGAGATTATTTATAAACAAGTAGCTTTTGAATCAACACAAGATTCTAACACATTTAAACACAACATCTAAACCAGTTTTTTAAAAGTCTGTATTGGTTTAATTTTATGCTGCTTCTTGTAAAGGACGAAGTTGATAAAATGTAATGCGATAAAGATTATCTCTGTTGGAAAGAAAATAAACCCTTCAAATAACCTGTGCAATTGCTTTGGAAGTCTGAGCCAAATCTTCTGGCACAAGAGAGACAAAGCCCTTCATCAGATGTGATTAGCCAGAAACCAAGTGACAAAGCATTCAGCAGACACACAAAGCAGGTGAGACATCCAGAAGGGGAGAACAGGGCAAAAACAAACAAGTAGTTTAAGAGACCGCACGCAGCATCATATCCCACATGTAATTTAGAAACTCAGATAAAGGACTAAACAAATCCATACTGTGGCATTCTGGAGCAGAGAAGGCAAACCAGTAATTTTACAATATAAGAAAAAAAAAAAGAAAGAAAATGAAAAAAAAAAAAGGACTAAAAATACAGCCAGCCTTAAGTTGGGTAATTCAAGTTTTTCAAAGAGCAGCTTTCAAAATCTGTATTTCCACATGCATACAGCAATGTCTCCCTTTTCTAAAGTCAACTCCTAGTTCAAAGGATGTACTAAGAGCGATGTCATGATAGATAAAGCTTAACAAAGATAATACAAGCAAGCCCATGTTCCTTTGCTCGGGGTTAGGCGCAGCACATAAGGGATTTCTAGAAAATGCAATGTATAGAGTAATTTTGTACCTGGCCCACAACAGCAGCTGGAGCAGGTTGGTGTCCTGCAAAACCCCAGGAGGATTTTTCTGATACTGTTTACCACTCAAGCCAAGCACATTCACTCATTTAAAAAAAAAACCAACCAAACAAAAAACAAACNAAGAGAAGAAGAAGATAAGATAAAAGCCAAAGCCCCTTTCCTAAGTCAATGACAGTTCTGTCACTGAAAAGGCTTTACCCATTGTCTTTTCTCACTTCATTGACCCTTGAAGACCACAGTGGTGTGTTACAGTCGGTTTGCAGCCTCACAAGAGAGCAGTGAGCACATCCCCACATCCAAGAACCTCATGCACCCCCTGGAAGGCCCTGCTTGCCTCCAGAGAGCTTGGGAGGCAGCCAGCTTGCCAAGCACACTACTCTTAACTTTTAACATACTACTATTAACTTTTCTTTTCAAATGTAACATTTTGGTTCAAATAGACAGGACAGGGTTGGCCACTCCACACTTTTACTGCAGGGTTACTTAGGCCCCTGGAGCTCTCCTCCTTTCTGAATGCATTGGTGGAGTTAATTACTTTTCATATTCAAGTTAAAAGTGTGTTTTCCAGCAGTAAGAGACTTAGAATAACATTGAGTTGGTTAAATCTGAGTCAAAGCACAGCAACAGCTGATCTGATTCAGCTTACAGCAAAGGTAGTTGTCAAGACAATATTTGTCCTTATAGTTTGATGCTTTGCTAAAAATTCTTCAGCGCCTTCTACTTTGATTTTCATTATTCTGATTTTGTTATGCATAGGATGAGAATAAATAGTGATGGAAAGGAGCCTCAGCTCATTCACACAAATAATGATAAGTGACACATGACTACTGACAAACCTGAGCAGAAAAGTTAAAGTCATTCACTAAATGTGAGGGACTGTAGAGTCTGTAACATCTAATTAAACTCTTTCCAAATGTGTCTCAGTTTGGTGATCAGGCTTGTGTTTGAGGACACACAGGATTGACTCCCTTCTGGTCATCCTCATCTTCCCTTCGAGGATGATGACGTTATCAGCCCACTGGTGGACAAACACTACAAATATGCAAGCACTAGTGAAAAAAAAATAAAGGTAGAAGTGGATCGTTTTGCAAAGAAATGAGGAGAGGAAATCAAAAATATGCCCAAATCATAGTGCCTTCTTGGAAAATGGTGAACGGGGAATAAGTTTAATTGAGCAGTGTTTGAAAGCAAGTTACATGGGAGCCACAGTCGGGTGTAAGGGGGAAAAAACTCATCAACAGCTGCTGTCATGGACATGGAGAACCCATGGTCAGCTTACAAACAGCCTCCCACAGCCAGGAGCCTTTACAGCCAGATGAAAGAACAACAATTACAGCAATTTTCAGAGGATTGGTAGCTTGGACACTCATAGGTTCTCTGCAATGAAATTTTTTAAAGCAGATTTTTCATTACTGCTGAAAATATTTGCACAATCTACAATCAGACTACTTTGATGGTTTGGAATTGACATTGATAACCTGAATATCATTCCAGAACCCATCAAACTTCGCTTCTGGTTAACATACTAACAATGAAATTACAAAGTCTCCTCTCCTAGAAAACTGCACTGCAATTACAGGGGAACCTGTTAACAGACACCAAAGGGACTGAGAATTTTACAGCCATTAAATAATGCAGTGTAATTAATTCGAAGGCACTTTCTCAGGGCCAGATATCTTTGGCTTTGAAGATGATTTAAGACATTTTTCACCACTAGCACAGGTTAAACTTCATTTAGAAGAGCAAAGTTTAGTTCACTTCCTCTGTGTCTTAACTGAGAATTCTCTTCATACTGTCTCTCTAACCCTTTCTTCCTGTCACTAGGGTAATTGCAGGCTCTACACATGGGCAATACTGGAAATATCAAACATTATCTGCAGAAGACCTTCCAGAAGCTGTCAGGTAATATGCCAAAACACACAGAGGTCCTTTACCTCTGGATGTCTGGTTCTGCCAGCTACTTCTGCATTCATCTGTAGCTTGGCAGCAGCTGTTGCAAAGTTTGTCTGGAAGATGAAACACACAGTGAGACGGGATTAAGAAAGCTTGCCAAAATCTGCAGGAATGTGAGTCATTTCCAAAATCATTTGGAGGGGGGGCGAGGAAAGCTGTACCTATTCCTGATCCCTACAAAAGACAGTGTTTTAAGAAATACAGAAACCCCTAGCTTTGTATTATTTATCGCTTCCAATTTTTTAACCAAATTTTCAGTTGGCCCATCTCTGCCAACAAATGCAATGAGTGGCCCTATGACAACACAAACTAGTTGCATTCTGAAATCCATTTTGCACATTTTGTAAACTTTATTAAAAATATTTATTTACAGTACTAAAAACAGACTTTCACATTTTCTTCTAAAGGCCAATAGGAAATACTAGAATAGCCAATCCAGCACAGTAACTCGTCAAGACAATTGTGGTGCTTAAGCACAGAAAACTTATTCAGAATAGGAAAGAGTAACAGGGGGTGGGGGTGCATGAGAATTACTCAGCTCACAGAAGGGCACAGCCAAACATCCAGGACTGCTCTTTGGAAAGATTCTGACTGTTGAAGTGCTTCCAGCATGGACAGCCTGCTGACCCAGCTAGCAGGAAAGGGAAATATTTCCTATGGTTCATCCAAAAGTTAACAAATAGCTGCTATAATCAGTAGGTAATTTAGACACATAATTCAAAGAGGGGAATAAAATGGTGGAAAACAGTGCATGATATCTTAATAAGTTAACATGGACAACATTGCTAAACCAACATTTTCTAGCCAGCAGATGTATCTGTCATTTCTGTTAGATTTCCTAGCAATTATTCATGTAATTACTTTTTTATTCCTAAAACATGATTTTTAGGCTGATTCCACACGCTAGCAAGGCATACATAACCACACTGAAAAGATCTGCAACAGTTTGTGTCTGTTTTCCACAATCACTTTCTGGACTTACTGCCTGGTTCCAGACAGTGCCGCAGGGGTCAGAAACTTGCTAAGTTCCCACAAGCTTCATGAAAATAATGCCCTGCTAGAGAAGAGATACCCTCTGAGTGTCCCTGCTGAGGGGGAGACTACACCACAAGGGAGGCTGGACAGGGAGGAGCTGTCTGAAATTCAGCAAGTCCTCAAGGATCACTTGGACACAATCCTGTGCAATGTGCTCTAGAACAACCTGGCTTGAGCTGGGAGTTTGGACCAGGTAACTCACTGTGATCCCTTCCAACCTCACTTGTGACAAGAAAATATTAGGAAACCAGGTTATAATAATCTGATGTTCCTGTTCCTTGGTATTCAGCCCACCTTTAGGACTCTGCCTATTTTTCCAGAGGCTTTGACTATTCAAGACTGCCTGGAGTCTTGAGCTGAGTCCAACTGGGCAAAGTTGAGTAAGTTATGCTCCGAGTGACAAAATTAATTCTTACCAAAATTCTGCTTGAGGATTTTGTGTGAAACCTGATTTTCTGTGTTGAGACGACAGCTATATATAAAGGTTCCAATTTTAATATATTTGGTTAATTTTACAGCATTTTTCCCCATTTATAGTGGTGTCACCTTAGACAGAAATTGAAGGAAAATACCCACCTCACTAGTACTTGAATGAAGACACAGCCTCCTCTACTACAAAACAGAGTCTGACACAGTTAATTGCATGAGTCTTTCTGTCTATTTGCTGGTCATTAGTACAACTAAACTCTCTGCTATGTTCTGTCCATCAGCAGCATGCATTTTAAAAGCATATTTCTTTAATTTGAGAAGACAGCCAAATCCAGCAGCACAGTGCTCGCTCTGTCCACAATTTGATCAATAGCCTTCCATTAATTTTGCTTCATTCTGGACTGTAGCCTCTACAGTTTGACAATGTGTCAACTCATCAGGGAAGTTAATCTTACTTAAAAGATACTATCAGAATATGGGTTTTTCTACTCATCAAACATATTTCCATATTCAGGCACAAGTCTCCCATCCTCAGGGTTGGAATGTCCCTCAGAATTAAAGTTCAGAGCACAGCTTCTGGGTTTAACCATGACCTGAGCTCTGTTAAATTACAGATTGTTCTTGATTGCTTTCAATCCCACAGTGAGAAGAAGCACCATATTGTTGCTGTCAGAAAAAGATCCTCTCCAAATCCCACTGCTTGACAGCAGCAGCTTCACACTGATCTCCACAGCCTGGAGCTGCACACTCACTCATTACGAGGCACAAGTCCCACAGAGGTGCTGCATGTCCCACCAGCACCATGAAAACAGAGCACCCACTATTTGCCAGCTATTTGATAGCTCATCCCACCTCTTCTTCAGCACTAAGCAAGCACAAAAGTTTTTAAAAATGCTTTGGGAAAGACAGTAAAACTTTTGGGCAACAAATCAGAAACAAAATGTTATAACAACCTAAATGAAACAGCAACATACTTGATAAATTAATACCTGTCTAGTTCCTTACTTGGATGCTTCTCATCCAGGACACCTCAGAGATCAGCCAGGAAAATTAAATCCTGCTTTTTGCTCCAAACACTTGCTTTTTTCCTGCAACCTTAATCAGATCTGATGAAAAATGTCCTAATTTTGAGTAGTAACTGTTCCATAGGCAAGTCCTCACTTCTAGATCTAAGGCTTGCCAGAGGGTTGGTGATCAAGCCCCATACATGAAGCCACCATATTCTAGACTGACACCTTGAAAATACTTCCTCTATTCTTCTGCTTCACTTATTTCAAATCTAGATTATTCCTTTTTTCCAAAGCCAATGTAGCCTTGATGACTCATATCTCACTCCTCCATTGCCTTCTGGAGCTGGAGGGTTTGGCCATGAATGTAAATTCCTTAGAAGTTTCATTCTAAATGGCTGCTTTTGATATTTAATGATGCTTCTCTCTGCCCATCGTTATTTTTCCTTCAGGTCTGCATTTATTCCAACAAGGCTATTCCTGTGCCCAGGTGATTAAAAGACACTTTTCCCTGTTCTGCTCGACTGCCATTTCCTGCCCAAGCTGAGCTCCTCCTTCCTACAAGGCTACAGCCTTCCTCCATTTAACATTAGGAAAGCCACACACTATAAAGCTGTTCTCTGAAGGTCACAGTGTCACATGAGCTTTGATACAGCCCTGTAAGGAGCATTCAGATTAGGAATAGGGCTGTGTCTAAATATCAATAGGAATGGAAATATTCCCTTGTCCCATCTCCAGCAGGCAGTCCCTGTGTCACAGAGTCCTTTCCCATCCACAGGAATTCTAAGATGATGTCTGCTGGAGCACATCACCCACAGCTCAACTGGTCCCAGAGCCCTGCAGCAGCCAGGGAATCCACAGAACAGTCCAGACTCATAAGTGTGCCAAGGTGGCTTAAAATCTTGGTAGCAGCCCTCCTCTGTTTTGAGACCTTTAAGCAGGACAGCTTTCTTCTTGTATAAATATGAAGTACAGATTCTTGCATTGTGAGAGCTCCAACCAGGACAGCTTTCTTGTTGTATGAATCTATAGTATAACTAACCTTCGCCACAGAAATGCAGCCACATTTAATCAATCTTCTGAGATGTATAATACTACATATTCCAAAACGATGGTTAAGTTCAAATGTAGGCTGGAAGGATGAAATGTACCTTTTTCTTCAATTTATTCAGTAAGCTGCTTTCCCTTGGTTCAGCAACTCCCTGTTTTTGAGCCTGGGTCCCAAACCTTGGGACAGATTGCCCCATCGCAAAATGAGTTCCCTGCTAACCCAAACAGCAGATGGCCACACCACAGAGATACACAATGATGTTCCAGCTTGCAGCATGAAGCTAAAGCAAAGCACCAAACAGTCTCTGGAACCAGAAACTCTGGAACTTTATATCCCTTCTCCTGGCAGGGTAACTACTCATAACACTATTTGAAACACATGTGACTGCGAATTTGGAAGCCAATTTCCTGGGAATCACTAAGAATGTCAGAATATTCAGCAAGTTTACTTGCACTGTACTTATTTCTTCCTCAAGCACTGGCAAGTATACAGTGGCAGAAGAGTAACACAAAACTCAGGAATCAAAGTGGCCTTCAGGCAGTACAGTACCTACCACTCACCAATTCCATTTAATGAACTTGCATGAAAACAGGGCTTAATGAATAACAAGTAACATGGTACATAATCTGAAGAGAAAGCAAGCTGGAGTTTTCTCTCTATTATTCAGCAGCTGACAGGAGCTGATTCATCAAGCATGATGGACTGGATCTTTTCTGACATCATTAAAATTAAAAGTGAAATTGTTTTCCTTTATTAATTATAGAAATGTCCCTCTTGTTTTCAGAGCTCTCAGAAATGGTGAAACAGCATCTGGTAGCAGTATGCTGTAGACATATAAACCTCAGCAGACAATAGGATGCTTGGAAGAGTTTGCCTCAGACTGAACAAATTGTCAAGTTTACTTTCCATATGACAGAGCAAATCCATTTTTATTGGAAGCCACTACAGAAATAGCACCAAAGACCTGTCAGCCTTAATGTGACACAGGCGTGTGCACACAGGCATCCACTCTCACTCTCCATCATTACTTTTTAACTCTCATTTTGAAATAATTGAAGATGTGGCAACAGTTACCACTTCTATCCACCAGTGAAGTTACTATTGAGACAGATCAAGGAGGAACCAAGTCCTTTCTCATATCCATAGATTTAGTTGGTAACATGTAGATGTTATAAAGTTCACAATGGAAGCGGAAACAACTTACAGGTTAAGACAGAAAATTTCTGGTTAGTAACTTCACTAACTTGCACTTTAAAGGCATCAGATTTTTTTTCATACTTATAAATAAATAGTGCTCACAGTTTCCTGGGTTTATAATTCCAGAACAACAATATTATAGCACAGAGGCTTGTAAAATTACCTTACTATTGTGCTTTCTGTTTCTGCCTTCCCCTCTCTGTCCTTTCATCTCTCATTCTGCAGAATTCAACACATCACTGAGGGCATGGGACTTGTGACCCAACTCCCCAGAAAAGCCCCCAACCTCATCCCCAGGAACAGCACAGACTCTCCATTTGCCTCACTCCAACAGACTCCTATTTCAAACACTTGTGAAGAAAGACACAAGTCCAGGAGCCAGCCCATTTAGTCTGAAGAGCTTTTCCAGCTCAAATACATTGACCAGTATTTTTCCCAATCTTCTAAAAGTCCAAATAGAAACAAACTGGGTCTTCCAGATTTCTATCCTGAGACTTGAAAAATTCCATCTCAACCATTCACTTGATTAAAACCAATCACAAACCACCAATGAATATTGAATATTGAACAATAATGAATATATGAAAGCTGGCTGTAAATACTATAACAATACCTGATAAACAAGTCTTTCAAAAATTATTTAACATGGTTCTGTATGGTAAACAAATTATAAACCAGTAAAGTTTGTAGACAATAGTTTCTATTGAATTTTCTTGAGTCTGAGCAAACTCTCAAAAAGAACTGTCGTTGCTTCACAGATTCTGGGAAGTTTCTGAATGCTATATATTTAGAGTTGTAATTCTATAATACGGTGAATACAATACCATAATATGATAACTATATCCAAAAGTTCAATCTTAGTTATCTTATTATAGGATTGCATTCACTGTATTATAGAATTACAAAACTGCATGGATGGACAATGGCAGAAGCTTATGGTGAAATCCTACTCTCTCTCACATCAACCTTTCAGTGAGTCAGCTGCAGAATACGTAATGAAAACCCTAAAACCCAGAGGCAAGGTTTTGAAAGCTCAATAAAAAGCAGGAAAAAAATCAGAAAAAGCAAAGCATTCTCTATTGGCAGCAGCCCTACAGAGCCTGCAAGCTTCCAGGTCAAGTTCAGATGTTCTTGTTAGGTTCAAAATGTTCAGAAGTTCACAGGCATGGTCAGTCCAGGACAAATGCTTCCACAGACTGTCAATGTGACCTCCTTACTAACAATCCTTACTCATCTCTCACTAGGAAAATGTTTCCTTTGATTACTTACAGGCTTCTTTCTCACTTGTCTTGTAGACAATACATTTTTTCCTTATCTATGGGCTTCTCTGGGGTGGGGAACTTTATTTTTTGATTCCACTTCTAAATTCTCAAGACATCTCAAGATTAGGGATTTCATACAGCCTTGTACCATAAGAAATGTTTTGGTGAAGTAGTATTTATACCAGGCTGTTTAGTCAAGATACCCATAGGGAAATGGAAGAAAAAAAAAAAATAAAGAAAGGTTTCTTGCTCTAAAAGCAGTAACTTGCTCACTCCAATGTAAATATTCCTAAAGTATTCCTGTGACATACAGAAAGTCACCTGCAAGCTAAACTGTACTTGGGTTTTGCTATCTTTTGAGACTGCTATGCTGCTTGTAACTACTCTGACTTGTAAAAAAAAAACCCAAAAAACCCCAAACAGTTAATGTTGGTAGTCATGCTGGTACTGACAGAGCAAGTTATAGACACTAAAACTAATTATATTCAAACTAAAGCAAATTTGGGAAATGTATTGGGATGCACTCAGCATTTGGCTACTTCTAAAATTACAATCCACCATCTTCATAGGCTTGAGGTAGAGCAATTAGTTTTGTGAACACTCTCTGTGTAAGGACCAAATGGAAAGAAATGAGTGGGCAATTGAAGACCCCCAGCTGCAGAATCCCTCCAGCAGCAGCCAGGGGAGTGCCAGTGCCCCTTCATCTGCCTCCAGCTGTCCCATGGGACACAGGAGAGGGGTGGGTCTGGATACACTGCACCCACCAGGCTTTTTCTCTTACAGTTTCCACAGCTACAAGACAGGTGATTTAACACAGAAACTACCTTCACCTCCACTCTGTAGCACTTTACAAAATTTTGCCCAAGTATCCATACAAACTATTAGTATTCTTAAAGCTGTCTTTCTCCCTAGAAATATGCCACAGGCTCCTCAGCCACATCTCCTAACTCCAATTATAAAACTCCAAAATATATACACAGAGAGTGAAAAAAGAGCTCATCTTGTACTAATCTCTTACAAAATGAAAGTAAATACTACTGTTAATTTACTATAATAAATATGAATTATCTAAATCCACGATTACCAACCATATAAAGTTAATATAAAAAAGCACCCCATCTAGTATCTTCCTCCCTCATCCTTCTTGTAATCTCTAATCTTTCAGACAAAGTCATTCATTCTGTGCTGCTGAACCCCAAACTAGAACTGAAGAAACATATTTGAAAGGCAAACCAGCTTTTAGTGGCATATCAAAAGCAGCTGAAAATACACAGCAGTTCAATGAAAAGGACAATTCTCCAGGAAATGATAAGTGGCTATTTTCAGAATCACAACAATATGCATAGGGCTGCACAGAACAAAAGACATATACAGTCTTTTGTCACATAAAGTTTATTGTAACAGACACTTGAAAGACAAAATGAGAATGATCCAATTTTGTTCTCATTTCCCCTTCTTTTAAATAAACCAAAATTCCAGTGACTCTAGTGCTTCCAGTCACCTCACTGAAATTACTGGCTAATGATGCTTGAATCAAACCCACTTTGTCTCCTTCTGCTTTTATACTTTCATTTATACTCAATTTTTTAAATACAAATTAATTTGTTGAGACTATTAAGACATTATAAAACCTAAAGAATGAAGATCACCTCAGCATTAAGTGCCACTTTTGACATGAGCTTCCAGCAGATTCCAGAAAAATGAGAAAGTAGGGCAGCCCTGCTACTATTGCCAATTAGCAAATTAAACCCATTAAGCCACATGAGTTCCCAGGTCCCCACCAATTTCCAGCTTTATCAATGAATACTTTCCTAAAACTGGTGAATGCCAAAATCTTCCTTTTTAATCCACAGTTTAAGCAAGTCCCTCTCCTTGCTGTAAGCTGCAAACTTGCCTTGAGGTGACAACCAATTGCCAAGTTTTATCACTGAAACAGCTGGATTTCAGTTCTAGCAGGTGTGGGAGAAGTCCCTGAGCTATTCTTGAACTCAATAAAGTGGATTATGGGATCTTTGAGGGACGAAGAGAGTTATACAATTCTATGAGTGCTTTCCATGAAAACCAAAGATCCTTTGGAATATTTATGTGTAGCATCACTTGAGATTACAGGAAAAGCTGGCTCAGAATACAATCACAGAACAGTTAAGGTTGGAAGGGGCCACTGGAAGTCTCTGGTCCAACCTCCCTGCTTAAGCAGGTTCCCCTAGAGCACCTTAATTGGGGCTGTGACCAGATGGTTCTTGAGTGTCTCCAGTGAGGGCGACTCCACACCCTCTCTGGGCAGCCTGTTCCAGTTCATGGTCATCACACAGCAAGGAAGTTCTTCTCATATTCAGGTGGAAGTCTGCATATCAGTTTCTGGTTGTTGCCTGTTGTGCTATGCCTGACTCCCATTTTATTAGACAACCAAAACAGCTTTTAAGTTGCAAAATCCTCTGTCTGAAAAAACACAGTTTCACTGGCAGAACTGACAGTTCTTTCCTTCCCTGTCAGTAAATTAGCTGGTTTTCACACAGCAGTAACACTCACCTGAGCTGTGAGAATTTCCCATTTCAGCCATCACCCAGATCTCTCTATGGACAGCACCCTCTCACCCTTTACAGTGAAATCCACCGTGCTTTTCATGCCCTAACTCATTTTTCATGAGAGCTGCCTACTGGACTGGAAATGCCATCTGCCCCAAAGCACAGGTTGGGTTTGCCCTCTCCCCCTCCTGTCTGCAGCCCATTTACTGCCTTGGGGGGCTTCCCTACCTGCACAATCTGAAACTGTGCCAGTTAAAACTCTCTCCTTCCCACTTCACATAGCCCTTTGTTCCCCTTTTCAATTCAGTCCAAGACATGCTTCTTAATTTATACAAAAACTGGGGGAAAGGCACTAAACATTTTTAGTGAAATTCATATTCCTCACACATCTCCTTAACTGGATGTGTCAGCAGCTCCTTAGAAATGAAAATCATTGGAATATTCTTCCTATTAGGATCACATTTCAGATTTCAGTTAGGATTCAAAATTTCATCCTTTAAAATAACTTTGCAAAATTCTATTAAGCCCTTTCACAGAGGTAAGAAGCACTCTGCACTTGAAGACACTAACTTCAGATAGATTTCCTCCCCATTTGCTCTAAGACAAGTAAGTGTCATGGCTCCATATGTCTTATGGCTACAACAGAAATTCCTTCTTTGCACGGGAGAGTCTGCCACCTTCCCTATCCTGATTCACTTCTTATGCTGGAATAAACCCTTGGATCCTCATGGTTGCTTTGCTGGTGTAAGAAACCACCAAAATGAGCAAGACAAATAAAATATAGCCCAAAAATAAGGTGCATTACAAAGCTGTTATCCTGTGAAGATGTCAAGCGTTTCTCAGATTTTGGAGGAATCGTTTATACAAATATTTAAGCCCTCAAAGCCAAAACATTTACCAATCATTTAGACATAATCATCTTGTCACTTACATAGAGCTCAACAAACATGTCATTGGGGAAACCCCACAGTGTAATTAACATTGCTTTGAATGACAACTGAAGAAAAACATTACAAGCAGTCTCATTCAAACCTGAAAGGCAGCATCTACTATGTCAACACTCGCTTCACCAGGAAGATTGATTTTCCCCATTATTTCTCTTAATTGTACACCTGTAGCTTTCAGTTTGATTTCACTGCCTCTTTTCATCGTACCTTGACTTTCAGGTTTTCTGTTTAGCAGTGCAGTCCAAAGTTTTATTCTCAGGAAAGCACGAGATCAAGCCACATTGCCCCATAGCACAGTTAAAGAGATCTGATGGTCAGAATGGAAAGAAATGGAAACTTACTGTAATTTTCATTAACTTCCATTTTTGTAGGTAAAATTTTCAGAACAGTAACCAACAGTAAACAAACCAAACAAAATAGTAAATGCTGGTTCCACTCCAATAATCATTATATTTTTCTAAATGTACTGTCCAGTCTTCTGAAGGAACTGTAGCCCCCAGAGCTCTGAGTGTTGTTAAATTTCATAGAGCAAAGCAAATTGCTGTCATGTTTACCTAGATTATAATACATTTCCTCTGCATTGACTGCAGAGATGCAAGCAGAGCTATCTGTCAATGTATCATTTTAAAATATAGATAGAACTGTTCTCTAAGCAGCACAGCTCTAAGCTCTGAGATGCAGCAAGGTCTCACCAGCACATCTGAATTCTGCATAAAGTACTATTAGTGTCTGATTAAATATTAATTACAAGAATGTAGTTGAACAGCATTTAACTGGGGAAAGGCCATCAGCAAATCACAATTTTTCTGCCAAAAAATACCTAGCACAGCACTATGTTACTTTCTGCCCTATTTAATGTGGATCACAAGGAGGTAGTAAGTGGTCTGAAAGCATCAGTCCCACCCAGTGGCAAAGGCTGTGGTCCACGGTCCTCCCCAGTTTAACCAGACAGAATCCTGCCTAAAAAGCATGCCTGGGAGATGTGAGTGTTACTTATTTCAACAAGAGCAAGAGGAAAATGTTCAGTTCCAAAGAGAAGTTAACCTGTACACGGGAAGCCACCAGCACAGATGTTCCTGACCTCCCCTGGGCTCCTCCAGCCTGGCGCAGGGTTTGGTGCCTGCCCTCACACCCAGGGCTGCTTGGGGGCCCTGCTGACTTCCCAGGCACCACAGCCATCCTTCCTCAGGAGCAAAGAACCGTCTCTCCAGCCATCCACACACAGTTCCTGCAGTCATCCTAACCAGCAGATCAAGCTGAAGACCCTTCCCACACTTCCTGTCATGCTCAGCTGGTTCATGCCCTATCCCATGGATGTGTACCAGATCTGCCTGCAAGTGCTGATCGCAGCAATGCAGCTGTGACACCAATTTTTCCCTAAAAAAACTATGTCATATGAGGGATGTATCACAAATTTTTGAATTCTACCAACTGAGGAGAGCAGAACCAGGGCCTCCATTGAAAAATGGGGGCCATTCCTATTTTGCTAACTTACAGCTATGAGATATGGGCTGAAGGAAAGCTCTAGCACTACCTTAGGTCAGGACTGAGCAAACACTTTTCAGCTACTATTTGCAAAATAAGAATTGTCTGGGTCATACTTAAATTATTTAACTGTCTGAATCCACTCCAGTGAAAAAATACTGCTGAGGAGAGGGAGAGCTTAAATTTTGTATGATTAAAACACCGACTCAATAATGGCTGCAGAACTGGTTATTTCCAACAGGGCACTGAAAAACCAGGAGAACCTACACCTACCATTGAACTGTAGGCATCACAGGTCCTTCTCTTGTGCTGAAGGACCCAAACTTGCATCTCCCATCCCCAGAGACTGCTCCAGCACTCAGAATTATTCTGGAAGTAGTTTGTCTCAGATTCAATAGAACAATGTGAAATAATGATCTTTGGGCATTTTAGTTCAAGGGTCTGAATGTGCCTTAGAAAAAGCACCTCATCTCTCAAAATCACCCTTTAGCTACCAGGCAGCTAATCCATTGACACTTCCTTGGTGCTTCCACGCCTCATGGCAGCACTCTAAGTAATTTATTAAGTGATACTTAGTAGGGTATAGTTGAAGTGTCCCATTTCCTCACACCAAAAACCCTGTTACATTTTTTATCACACACTTCCCTCCTCAAGGTGCCCTCTCAGTTTTCACGTTTCACCAGAGCACTGAAGTATTTTATAGCACTCACGAGAGCACTGGATGTCAGAGACACATGATCCCTGCCCAAGGAGCTCACAGCCTGGAGAAGCAGGCAGGGACAAGGCAGCAGGATAGCAGAAGCAGCCAGTGTCAGCATTTCTGAGCTCTGGGATATGCCCTTCCCAGGCTTTTGCCTGGGAATTCACTTAGTGCTGCATCCTCTCCTATCTGCCTCCTAGAGCACTTGTCTTTAGAAAGAGGCATCTTCACAGTCCTGAGCTGCATCTGCAGAAATTACTCCGTGGATCTTTTTTTTCCATTTTTTAATTTCCTTCAGAATATTTTTCTGCATCTGACTTTTCCCTTCTTTTCAATTCTATTGTTAGATCAGCTTAATATGATTACCACTTTTGATTAATGAATGAAGGACAAACTCAAACACACTGTTCTTCCCAATAACACAGGTCACATGAATTGCTTAGGCATTAAGAAGTCATCAAGCAGAGGTTTATGTGAGGTACTTTGCAAAGAAACTACACAATCTAAAAAGAACAGCAACTCAGAAGGCATCTTTACGTTGGCTGGAGAAGTTGGGCATCCTTAAGCAGGATGAACCAGCTCACTACAACCCCAAACAACCTCTGTCCACTTCCCCAGGCACTTTGTCTCCGGAGATCTGTATCACACTTGCAGCATTTCTGTGTCATCAGAGCAGTTGCTAATGGAGAGCTGGTAAGCTCCAAGGGGAACAGAAACACGGCATGCAGGCTGGGAGAGCATCACCACACCAAGCACTCCCAAGGGCTCTGGGGGAAGTGCTTCTCCCACCTGGGCTCTGCAAGAAACAGTGCTGCAAATAGCACCACATGCAGAAGGAAGAAACAACACCTGGGGACAGAATCTGAGAATGTTTTTTCAGTCCACTCATTCTTTGCTGGCAGCTGCTGTAAATACACATGAAATTACTCCATGTGGTCCAACTTCTTCAGTTTCTACACTGGCTTTTAGAGTAACAGAACCAGCTGAGTGTGTTACTTTTTATTTTAGCCATTGGCTCTGCATTAAATAGGTTATGCTGAATGCTGAGGGAGAATGAATAAAAAAGATTTCTTCTTAAAAGCTGTCAGTGTAGGATTAGCCCACTAGGAAATGAAAGCCAAAGAATCTCACACTGAACAGCCTGGATTCAGGCACTCTGGAAATGCAGACACCTTGGGAGAGCACAGGCTTTTAACTGCAGATACACTGCATCCTAGGTTACACTTGTAATTATTTGTTACTGCTCCCCTCCACAGAAATGAAAGGATTTACATTTTAAATAACTGCTTTAGAATTTTCAAACATATCTTACAAAGACAATTTAAAGCACTCAGCCCGTGTTATCCAAGCTGCTAGAGTAGAGAAGCAAATAAACCAGTATGATTAGCCCTTCTTTTCCTAATGCATTTTTATGTTCTGCATACTTCAGTTTTTAGCAACACACTTTTTAAAGTGATAAATGGAGATCTGCAAGAACTATTTGAACATTACATCTAAGACTACTGTGCCAATTCTCAGGAGTCACAGGGAAGAGTTTAAATTTTCTTCTGTAGTGTTGCCCTCCTTTCCTATCCTATGTTTTTCAACTTTTTACTGTGATACTTGAAAACAAAACTGACCAAGAAAGCCCAACAATTAATTCCAGAAGCAGTGATTCCAACAGAAAGTTGATCTAATAGATATATGTCCCTGCCTCGCACAGTCAACAGCCATCAATTCCAACTCATCCTTTGCCATCAGAAGCAGGTTGCTGATGCAGACAGATCCAGTTACACCTGGGAGGTAATGAGGTGAAGTCATTGCATGGGAGAGAAGAAAAATACATCCAGCTCACGATGCAGCATTTAACTCAATGGCTCCGTAGAGGGAAGCATCAACAGCAGGGGTGCAGCTGACAAGTGAAATGCTGCTCTTTGTAACACTTTACTACCCATTTGTGTGCTATAGGAATAGCAAATTGTCAAAAGGCCAAAGAGGAATAGAGCTCCATCAAAGCAATCTGCAGAGCAACCCTTTGTGGTTAGTAGGCAAGAATTCAGCAAGCTCATGGGCTGGCACAAAGCTTTGTCCCTTCAATTTTGTTAGAAATCAGTTTTCTGAAAAATGCCCATGCAGGCTGTGCAGTGCTTTATAGTACTGACAGAATATAAAGTCCCTGCTTTTAGACCTTAGACTATATAAGGGGTGCTTGGCAATAGGATGCAACATCTCTCCTGCTACTCTGGATGCCATTGTTACCATCCAAAAAAAAATCTCTACAGTCAGTACAATGAAGGGAGTCTGGTTCTTAACAGATGTACCTCATCTTCCACTGTGAGCTCTACTTCCATCACCTCACGTGGCTGGGGCTCTGACAGCAGCTCCTGCCTGAAGCACGTGAATCACCCCATCCATGTCTTTCACCTCATGGAGAGCTTCCTCTTTCCTC
Source organism: Dicaeum eximium (assembly GCA_013396995.1). Lineage (NCBI taxonomy): Eukaryota > Metazoa > Chordata > Aves > Passeriformes > Dicaeidae > Dicaeum > Dicaeum eximium. The sequence goes on from VWZP01007103.1 coordinate 218,761, forward strand.
CACTCCTTTCTCTTCATAAAACACACAAGACCAGAACACATTTGTGACTTTGCTGTCATATTGACAAACAGCTCAAAATTTTCTGTGAGATGAGCTGACAGTCACACAACATGGTTGGTGAATACATCTTTTCCATGGGAATCCAGGCTAAAATTACAATAGAAATACATCCAACAGTAACACAGTCTCCCCCCTGCTCCTGTCACTCATAGACCTAGGTTGTTGTGTTTATTATCCACTGAGCTATTGTCCCAACTCATCCTGGATGGCTGACCTCTGAAACATTTCCAAGAGGACCTCCAGTTCAGTAAAATTGTGATATTGGAATGTGTTGACAAATTTGACAAGGTCTGATAGTCTTTATCCCAGGGCTGCACTGAACACTACCAGAGAGGGCTCTATTTCAGCACTTCTTTACTGTTGTTTGTAGATGTCTGTAATCACAACTTCAACTGTGCAACCTGGATAGAAAAGTGACTGTAGAAATATGGAAGCTTCCTATATGTTTGACATTTTATCAGTTAAAATAAACCATCAGAAAAATATCCATTCTTTTTCTTAGAAATATCTCTACCATAGCTTCCATATTTTGTTGAAGCACTGACCTGGCTGAAGATTGGGTCTTCTCACTACTGCTAATCAAGAGCATTTCTCCTTTGTCCAGCACCACCATTTGAGTGAAGTACACCAGATAAAAGTCATTACATTAGCACACTAATAGCTGCTGCAAGTACCCAACAACACAAATAAGACAGGCACCTACTGATTGATGGTATCTTGAAAAGACAGAGAATTGCCCAAAACTTTGAAAGATAGAGAACTGCCCAAAACTTGCTTTCTGAGCAAGGGGATTATAATATAATCTCCAACCATTTAAAAGCAGCAACAAAGCAAGGATCATTATCCAATCCAAACTGCTTATCAATAGTTAATAATTTAATTATCAGCAGCAGAAAACAGCTTCCAGAGCAAAATTTATCCAACAGCCTCACCATCAGATACTTATTTTTCCCTCCTAGGAAAAAAAAAGTATTAATAACTGCCATAATTGTTTCTTCATTAACCCTTCCCAACCAGGGAGGTCACTCGTATGCATTATAAAAGAATCTGTCCTAAAATCCAAGTGTCCAAAGATAATACAAAGCAGCCTAAACAGTTTGGTAAGTACCACTGGCTACTCCCAGCCAAAAAACACATTAGTATTTGATCCATCATCTGCCACCTTTGTAGCCTTGACAGCAAGCCAAGCAGCTTTGACCTGCATCATACCACTTTGAGAATCACTGGAAATTTCCTCTGGGAAATCACTGGGGGACTGCTGCACCTTGTTGAGACAGACATTGTTAATCAGACTGTCCTCAAAGCTACAGATGTAACTTTATGGATATAATATGAGAATGGACTACAGACAAACGCTTACGAACAAAAAAATGTACTTTCTAGTCTCATTTTCCTGATGGATTCAATTCAAGGCATTCTGGTTTCCTGTGTTTAAAAGCAAGCACACAGCAAGAAACTTATATTCTTCCTCCCACATATGAGGAACATTGCTTTGCTGTTCCCTAAGCACTGCAACAATGGTGTCAAAAGATTTCTAGGGGAAAGAGACGTCAGAGTCTAGGACACAGCAACATCTATTTTCTTCTTCCCCTTAGTAAGTCTCCAAGGTTTTAACAATTATTAGATGCCTTCACTAAGGAAGAGCTTCAATGTCAGAACAGAAACACATGAATAGCAAGAAAACATAGGAATTGAAGTGTCAATTCACTAAGGTAATTTTATAATTTAAAAAAATGAAATGAAGTTCAAGGTTGACTAAATCACTATTGGCTTTTGTCATTATCCTTACTGACAGATAAAAATGTCTTTGATTTGTGCTGCTACTCCTTCCAGTGAAGATACAGGTAATGCATTTGCATTTGTGCTTAGATTTCTGGTTGAACTTAAGATTTGCTTTTTGGTGTATTGGGAAATTCTAATAACACTCTAATAAGATTTCTAATTAGCAGATAGGTATTTACACTTTCAGCTAAATTAAGGATTTTTTTTGTTTGGGAATGTCATGATTTTTCATTTAATTTCTCAGTGGATGTGCACTGAAAGCACACAATGCTGGTACTTCTCTAGAAATTACTATCATTAAGAGGATTTAAATCTTATATATCTTCTTGATTTTTGGTCATGCAGTTAAAAAAAACCCACTTATTTAGAATAAAGTGCTTATATTACAACCGCTATTGCTCTCATAAATTCAAGTCATAATTGAAGTATTGCTCTCATAAATAAGAAGTCATGCTTTCTTTAACTCTCTACCAATATAAATAGCTATCACTCCAAATATACATTATCTTTATCATTCGTAAGAATGGTTATAAATCATTAAATGGAAATTTGATATACTTTCATAATATTTTTCACATAATGCTGTGGAATGATTAAAAGCTTCAATGAATCTTCCATTATTTACACTCCCACATATAAACAGCTAAACAGTTTACCAAAAGAAATAATGGTGCAAACAATGAAAACCAAATGACAGATGCCTAATAGCTGGATATTTGTAGGATAAGTAAGAGTACTGAACATATGAGACAAATGTGTTCCAAGAAAACCAACACAGATTGCTTGAATTTGGAATATTACGTTGTGGTGAAAACCAAGAAAAAAGCATATCTATAGAGTCAATTTCTAAAACAAACCCGTACGTTTTTCAGATTTTTTTCAGTTCTAACTAGTATGCACGAAATTAAAAAACAACAAAAATATTATGCAATAAAGAATTTAAGTCAAATACAGTCAAAGTTAGTAGTAAAACCCCTCTTGCCTCATTACAGAGTTTGAAACAAGCTTTAAACCAATACCATGAATGAAGACACTACATATTTCTGCAAAAAAATAGTTCACAGCATCTTTTTGTCTTACTAGATAAATGATTGCACAACATCTTTGCTGTTTGTTGTTTACTCCTTTCCCATTTCACCACTCTTTTAGACTGCTAGATTAAGGTTACTCAAGTAGTGGTAGTTTCCTTCTTTTATTTTTCTTTTTTCCTTCCCTCACAAGATTAATTGCATATTTATAGCTACCACAAATCTTTCCCCGACCATATGGGAACAATTTCAATCTGCCCTAGGATCATTTCTGTCATTATTGGCCACTCATTCCCATTAGAAGCTGTTACTCATCCTGTTATTCACCATAAAAGTCAAATCCAGTATTACCTATTCAGTGCTTCACAGTTATGCTGGGCTTAGCCTCCTGCCACTTGAGCAATTTGTGGCAGCAACAAGACCACCACCTTAGAAACTTTTCAGAGAAACTCTGCTCATTCAAATTATGCAGAGCAAGTCATCTCACGCATAGACACATTGCACATAATTCTACCAACTCTATTATTAGACTGCCAGGAGCAGCATTATGCACATAAACCAGTGATACTGGAAAGGAAACCAGGCCATGGAAACATGAGAGGTCATTGGCCTCTCTGCAGCCACTTCTAGACTAAAAAAATCATCTTCCCATACTCAGAATGCTTTACTTGCAGAAGGCATGGGTCTGTCTCAAACACAATATACACCTGAGGGACACACTTCAAGGGACCACAGTGTGAACTGTGAACAGCTTGTCCCCAGCTCTGCTGCAGCTTCTGACCGATGGGAAGGAGCAACTCCTCACTGGGTGGTTTAGTCCCAGCCCTGCCTCGTACCATGGCTCCCAGGAGCCCCCTGCCCAGTCACAGTTCCTTCCTACAAGGGACATCAGTCGGAAAGGCTGCTCCTGGGAAAGGTGGCAGGAACAAACTGCAGTCTCACTTCCCTCTTTTCCCCTTTGTTTTCCAATTTTTCCAATACAGCTCACCAAGATGTACACCTTGCCAGCAGGTGAGGACCATTCCTGATGACCATCTTGAGACACTCCTGGGGACGTGCCAGCTTTGGTCTCCATTGCAGCCTCTCCTTTCACAGCCCTGCCATTAGCTGCATTTCTAAATGCCCCGCACTGGCTCCTTTTCCTACCATTTTCTCAAGTGATATATATATATCATAAATATTACACATCTATTTGCTCTGAATTCCGTGACTGATTGTTCCATTACAAATCACATCCGGCAGTATCCTGTTGCTATTTCCAACCAAATTATCTGGACTTTTTAAAATTTATTTTTTCACATAGCAATAGACTTTCTATTATGGCTTGTCTGATCACATCTTCTACCTCCACCCCATGGTCCTGAAATTCTTATCTCTGCACCCCTTATAGGACTGCTTTATCTCACAGCAGAAGCAAGGAGAAGAGTTTAGGATGGCCTAGCAAACACTGAGACAAGCCAAAGAATCACACAATGCTGTCTGTAATTGTACAAGTCCAAGGCTGTTGCCTCTTCCTCATTCAGGGCACAGGCTACACCTGGATTTGGGACAAACCTCAGTGCTGACAGTGCCTGCTATCTGAGTAGCCTTTGCTTCATTTGCTGCTGCAGTTGAGCAGGACACTGAAAATGAGGCAAACATTAGAGGGTTTGCAGGATGATTTCATGATTTCAGATAACTGCTAAGATCAAGCTCCTGTTCCAGCCCATCCTGCAAAGGGTACTGCAGTCAATCTGGCAGACTTGGGCTCACCCTGCCAGTGAGCTGATCCCAGACTCTGCCCATCCAGAGCACAAAGCCCAGGCTCACATGCCCTGGGCAGGAAGTCAGGCTCTTGGCTGCATGTAAGGTGTCTAAGTCAGTACAGTGAAGTATTAAGAATGTGACTTCTACTGAGCTCTGTTTGGTTGAGCCCCATCATAGTCAGGGTGTATGAACCTATGAGCTATGAACCCCATCACAGCTCATGCCCTGCCTCAACAGCTGCTGCAAGGAAGGTGTGCAGCTCAGGGCACTCCTCCTGAGTCCTCCTGATAGCTATCCTACCAAGATGTGGAAAACAAGAGTTTTCCAAGAAGTAGCGATCTGCTAAAGCCTGGGCACAAAAGATTTTGGTTAAACCAAGCAGCAAAGATCAGAAGAAAGAAACAAATGCCGAGCAGATGCCATTGGAATCACCCATTTTTGCTGCTGTGAGGGAAGACAGCTGAAGCAGTCCGATAATCACACATGGTATGATCAGCCAGACAGGAGCATGAACAAGAAAAGATGGCGTACGAACAAAGTTGATGAATAAAAAATGGCAAATAATTCCAGGGAGAGCTATCTTAATTGTGCCTCTAAAACCTCTGTGTAAATAGTCCTTCAAAGGTCACCTCATGAGAAATCTGAAATAAATGCTAGGCAAGAGTGCTCAGCAGCCTGCAGCTTTTTCACAGCCTAGAGCATCCTGCACAGGGAGCAGCATCCTCACGGCCTCAGCAGGTGCTCACTCACCCTCCCAGCTGCACAGACCCCAACACCTCCCAGCCCCAGCAGCAGGAACAAGCTCTGCTGGCCCTGCACAGCCACCCAGCCCCAAAGCCCTCTGCACACATCAGCTACATCTTGTGTGGAGGTCACCCCTGTCCCTGGCTGCTGCCTTTGCCAATGCATAAAAACAGCTCCAGTTATTCCTGTAGATTTATATGCAAGAATACTGCTCCACAAATTTCTGCATGGCCCAGCAAACACAAGGTGTGTTGCACACTTGGTTTTACTTACCTAATGCCAGATCTAAACTACTATTCCCAATAGTGTTTTATAGTTGAATTAACCTGTAAATATTCTAGGATGCACACTGTGCTGGTTTATTTTTAAACGGGCAACTACTGCACTTCATTCTAGCAAGCCTTTCCCTTCACTCTCATTAAAGGGAAAAGCTGTGTTCACAGGGATTCATAGAAACTGAGTAAAGGATGCTATATATATCTTATGAATCCTGTGTGGTTCCCAGCTGTCACAAACGTTCAGAGTTAACAAAAAACCAGGAAACACCCAGACAACATTACAAAGCACTTAGGAAAAAAACCCCAAAACCCAGAAACAAGTGTTGGGTGTTAATATGTTCTTAATGACTCCAACAATAACTTTTGAATAGAGCTCTGAACAGTTTGATGATCAGATGGCATGCTCCAAGGTGACAAGAAGTAAGTGCCCTCAGACACAAGTCACTGTTTTCCTCCCACTTCTTACGATCCCTGACCCTGCTCCGCAGTGATCATACACTGCAGTTTTCCTTTTATCTAAAAAAAAAACCTTGAGAAGGTTACAATAGGTGAAGTGATAGTGCTGTAGACATAGCCTACTTCTCTTTTTGTGTGGCAGTTCTCTGAAATACTCATAAAATATGCATGTTTTAAGCCTCTTCACTGACTATTGTGCTAGTTAGCTTGATGAAAGCACTGCAATATATTTTAAGAGACACTATCAACTGGTTTGACTCCAATTCAGCATGTGTTTGGAAGTGTTGGATGTTAAGTCTAACAATTACAAAAATGCATGTTACAACAAATAAATTTAATTCAGAATAAACTGAATTCCTTCAAATTATCTTCCATAAAGTTGTGAAGCCCTTTCCGAAACATAACCATGACAAAACAAGTACATAGGGGAAAGAACTATGCAAACTCTGTTACATAATCAAAATGATGCAATTTTTTAAATTACTTTACATGTTCTGCTATTTTTGCACAAACATTCCCAAGCAAAGATCTTTGCTCCATTGTTGCTATCTTCTAAAGATATTGCTCTAAAAAAAAGATAATCCTGCAGGGAAGCTCAAACATCTTGATTAAGTGTGAAAACTTCTTGGTCTCAGTGATATGACCTCCCCCCAGTCTTCAGCTCTGAGTACCCATTACCTCAGTCCATTCAGAATGACATCCAAAAATGGTAGGTGGACTTCAGTTTTAACACTCACTCCATTAAAAACCTTAATGACCCATCCACCCATCCCCTGCAAAAAAAGTCAGAACTTGGGTCACAGAGTACTGAAGGCCCTTGGTCTGTTGACAGTGTCCCTCAGCAAGAGCTCACCAGGTTTTTACGCTTTTTGAACAGATGCTGACACCTGAGGAAGGTGCAGAGCTCAAGTACTCCTGACCTTACAGCAGCTGTACCTGGCAGGCACCTCGGTGCTGACATGAGCAGGTCCCTGCGCAAGGCAGCTGCTGCCCTGGCCTAGTTGAGCATCCTGCCATCTTCCACCATTTTTCTAGTTGTTTTTGGAATAGAGCAGTTGCACAGGACACAGAACAGCAAAGATTTAGGCCCCTCTTGTCTGAACATGGTTCAACCCTCACCATGTAAATCCCAAGAAAAAGCATTAATCACCCTCTGCCCGTGTGACAGGAGATGAAGGGCAGGAGGAGGTAGGAGTGCCCCTCAGCCACGTAGCTGAAGTATTATTAAACACAATTAAAGATTCATTGTATGAGACCCAGAAATTAGAAATCACATATGCAGGAGGAAGAGGACAAGTTTCCTCCAGATGTAGTGAGGTCTCTGACCATCTGGCTCCAGAACAGAGCTTTCCACAACCCTTTTCTCCCATCTGATCCATCTTGGTTCCTTGGTTACACTAGTCAACCAGAAGAAGGTTAGTGTCCCACCTAAGAAGAGCACTAGCCAGGTAACATCATACTACTCCTCTGATCTAGTGGCTTTATATTAATTCAGAATGAACTGGAATGTGGTCTCCTTGTCTGAGAGCTTTAATTACTGAGCTATTGCAGCAAAAGAAAACTAGCTGGAACTGTGTCCTCCAGCTGTGTTTTAAATTAAAAGAGTGGGGCATGGTGAGGTTCCATGGGAAAACATAAAAAAGGCTGTCCATAATGCAGAGTGGGCTCAGTATGACAGAAAGAAACCTCTTTGCTGCCTTCAGTGACTTGCCAGAAGTCATACAATGGGGAACTGAATCTAAATCTGCCTCCTAACTCAGCACTCTTTCTGCTGCATCTTCTGATCTCCCAACTTCCAGTGCTGAAGTAGAGCTCAGGCACCCAAGAGTCCTCAGCTTTACTTCAGTTTGCCTTGAACTGAAGCTCCTGAAGCTCTTCAGCACATTCAAGAAAAGGACAGAGGAGAGAAAAAGCCAAATGAGGGAAGATTCAAAGAGACAACCTGCCCAGCCTTTGGGGAGCCTTTTCAGAGTGCATGTCTGTGGCCACATGACCAAAGCAAAACCCATTTTTGCTGTTACCACTCTCCTCTCGGTCCTTTGAAGAGAAGAAATACCACCTCACAAAAAAGGTAAATATTTACTCTTGTAGTTTATACAGCACATGATCATTATCCCACTTTGGCTTTTGCTATACCTGCTGACATGCCTCCTACAGCTATTGGAAGGTAGAAATGCTTCTTATTTTCAGATATCAGCTGAAAATCAGCTATTTCAGCCTCTTAAAAATTTATCTCTTTCTCACAGTTAACTTGCAAAGAATTTCTCTTTAGCAATCTCCTGGACTGCTGTCCACGGAACTTGGCGGTCCAAGGAAGAACATCAGCTGATGTCACCAGAATAATCCATACTTTATCACCATCATCATCTTCCACTTCCTCTCTCCCCCAAGAAGATAAATCAAATTACTGTTTGAAGATTTCCCTCTCATTTGTTACCCCTCACTATTGCTTACTTAAAACTCTGTGCTCCAGAACATTTCCAGTGTACAGCAGATAACACACTGATAGAGAGTAGGACAGTCTTAATGCCAGAAAATTTGGAGTGACTCATCTTCATGAAAGCAAGCCATGTGAGTCACAGCCAGGATGACTCAGAAGCCTGAGAAGGCACCTTTCTGGGAGGAAGAATTGAAATTGTCCTACTTTTCCAAATATATAACTTACAGAGGAGCTTCCCATAGGGGCAGATTGAATCGGGGGAGGGGAGGAGCAAGGAGTGATGTGAAATTATATCATCAAAAAGTAAAGAGACAACATGTACACAATTAAAAGAAAAGAAACCCACCAGTTACTTGGTGACTTGTCATATTTATTAGATCTTCCATTCAGTACATAGCTTCCTCCTTTTCTTCTTATGGGACATTAAAGGGAGTGAGGTTTTCTGTTGAAGTGCTTAGTTGCCTGACTCCATTGGCCCTTCAATAATGATTTCATGAGTGATCATGGGGAAAATAAAACTTCGAAGACCTGCAGTTCATTAAAGCTGTCAGCAGAAGTGGATAAATATGATACACTGAATAACAAATTTCAATGTTTTTAGATGTAAATGTAATTAGGCATTTATTCACTGTGCTTCACATGATGGTAGTAAAAGTATCAGACAGGATAATCTGAAACAGCATGAATTTATAAGTCTGTTTATCATAATTTACATATAAAGTAGAAACTACAAGTTTGCTTATCAGAAACTGTGCAAAGATCTAAAGTCACAACCCAAATGTGATGGCAGAAGTCCTGCTAATTCCCATCTATGGATCATATGTGGTCCAGACTATGTGAACCACAATGTGCAACAGTTTCCTTTTCTAAACAATGTGAAGATAGTCTCATTAATTTTTTTACTGTTACCCACAGGGTCTGCACTGCTGTTGATTAAACTGCTCTTTGAGTGTTTCCAGCATTAGAATCAGCCTATTTTTCAAGATTCAACCCTTGCTGCCAGATTTGGCACCAGAAATCTGATTTTTCTTCCTTCAAATTGACCATCATACCCATAGCTGTTCTGGCAATGTCCTTTAAGGACACTGTCTCATGGACTAGACTAACCCATGGCTGTCTCTAAATACCTTCTCTTCAACCTGCTTCCCATTCCCCTAAATTTCTTTTTATGTTTCAATTCCCCATATTTGACTTAAAGTTATGAAGCAATGCAGCTTCACTTAAAACCTCAGCAAAAAGGTTAAAGCTAATATATTTTACTCAGGAAGACTAGGAATATCTAAATGAACTCCTGAGGGCCTTCCAGTCTAAATCACTCTGGGAGTCTTATCAGATTGATAGTCACAGCCCCTCAAATAAAAAGCAGTAGTCTGTTACCCCAACATAATTTTGACATTTTTCTGAGATCGCATCAACATTTGAAGGCACAGCTTACAGCACGTGCCTAGAGCACAGGCAGCCACACAGAGAGCTGTGCAAAAGGCTGGCAGTGTTCAGACACTTCCCAAGGAAAGGAGGCACATAAACATGCTAAACAGACAGGCCTTGCAGATGTTCCCTGGAGAACCTACCTGTTGTTAATTATCTTGAATATTTGGGCTGACAGTCAGCAGAGCTGGCTCCAGCTGCCACTGCTGAGGACATTGCTGCCCTGGCTGTTTATTCTGCCTCAGACACAGCTGAATTACTGATGGCCTTATCACCATCAGCTGGTAAAGGTGGGTTTGCATTAAAGCTCAGGATGGAAAATTGATTGCAGCTGTTGTACCTGCCCACAATCTCTTGGCAGCAGCCCGTGGCAGGTGTGTAAGTCTCTGACAGCAGGGACACACAGAAGGCTGGGAGTAGCAGCGCTTCAGGCTACCAACACAGGTTTGCTAGGAAATATCTGCCAATTCCCTGGACTCAAATTCAGGAATTGTTGGTCTTCCTATGGATGCAGGTGGAGTAATGCCCCCCCTATGACATTTCTATTGCTACCTCAAAGCAGTTTGAGGTAGAAAGCAAAGTATTTGTAGATCTTGGTAACATTTTCTACAGCAGCCCGCTCCTGTGTGCGTTCTGATTCCAGGGTGCCTCAGCTCGAGGCACTTGAAAAGGCCCTGCTAACAAACACACCAAGTGCCAGCTCTCTCCAGAAGCAGGTCATGTGGAGGAAGCTGAGCCCCACTGGTCCCTCTGCACAGCCAAAACATCCAATCTGTCTCCCTGACTCTTCTTCATTAGGAGATCTGTGGCAGGCGTGAATCAGCAAAATTTCCACTGGCTAACAGAAATTTTAGGACCATCCTCTTGCAGATTTTCTTCTTCATTTGACACAGACACATTGCCCTTCAGTTCTCTCAGTTTTCCATATTTTCTTGTTCCCTCTTAGAAACAAGCTTGAGGTCACACCACACAGCACTTATCTTGAAGCAGCCAATAAAGGCAGCTTAGAAGAAAAAGCATAAAACAGAAGTACGAAACAAGCCAAAGGGACTTGCTAATCTGTGTGTGTATATGTGACTGCATGATACTGCTACTTTTTCTGACATACTTTACTAGAATCAGTGGCTTGAGGGCTGTCTGCAGAAAGAGAAACAATTGATTAGAGATCCACAAAATCCTCTGACACAAGTGTGTTTATATTTATAAAAGCCCTGTTTCCCTGAGCACAGGAGGAATCAAACAGCAGGAGACAGTGGGTGTGTTGATGCTGCAGGACGCAGTGCAGCACAGAGATACCATCTTTGAACAGGCTGGCTGGCACGCTGGGAAACCGTGGTGCCACAGCAGCACAGAGCACCACTTTGGGCCAGCACACCCACCCCAGCTTTGTGTGCTAACTCCTTAAGATTTTCAAATACTTTTTCTCATTAATCCCTGGTTCCCTGACTGTGGTGCTGAAGTCAAAGTCAGTGTGATGGGGGCACGCTGAGGCAGATTGCACTGATGCTGTTCTCAGCCAGTGTGCAAACCATGTGGGAAAGGTTCAAGCAGTAGCAGAGGCAGAGCCGCCTGCCCAGGCTCTCTGCAGAGCAGTCAGGCAACACAGTCAGGACTGAGCTCTAGGCTGCTCCAAGAAAGCACAGGTTTCCTGAGGCAGAGTGGCTCTTCCCTAATTTGGGGGCTCTTTTATATTTAAGCATCTTCAGTGTCACTGCATGTCACCCTTGAATTATTTCTCCCACTAGCCAGAATAACTTACATGAGACTTCCAGAGCTATTGCCAAGTAAGGCTGGGACAGACAACAGTGGAGCCACTGTAGCTTAGAAAACACACACCTGGGCAAGTACACACATATTCTTAAGGAGAACCAGTAAACAGAACTTCAGCAGCTCCAGGAGCTAAAATCTGGATTAGGCTCAGGCTTGTCCATACTCTTGGCTCAATCGGTGAGCCCTCCAGTCTCCCAGTGCAAGAAACTTTGCTCTTTCCTTAACTCTTGTCATTCCTTCTGCAAAAACTCACTCAAGATACCAAGTGAAGAATGAGGACACTTATTATCCCTTGCATCACACCCCACCTTTACAAGCTGCTTCTGCAGGCAATTGATAAGATCCTGAGTGACATCAACAACAGGAATGGGAGCTGCTGCACAGCAGGGCTAATGCCTCTATTAATCCACAACCCCTGTGAAACCAAGGCCAAACTTCATGGTCCACACTTACAGGACACTCCAGGCACAGCTCAAGTCAGACATGATTAGCAGACTGTGTGTCTAATGATAAGGCGTCAATACTATTCAACAGCAAAATCACTTCAGAACTTCAACTCGCAAAGGCCGTATGTTTTCATTATAAAGCTATTTATAGCCTTGATAAGAGGATAAAACTAAGTCCCTTCTGCCTATCCCTGGCTGCTGAGTACATGAATGCTAAAGATCCCTTTGCATTCAGGGATCAGGATAACCCATCTAAATTCTCCAAAACAACATTGTTGACAAAACTAAACTCACAACTGTTGGCTTAATGTTTGAATATAAATAAATAAATACTCCTAGAGACATCTGTCTACACATTAAGGTACTAGACCAGTGTCTTGCTAAATTGGAAATGAAAGGAAATTGTAAATGGTTTTCACTGATAAAGAACACAGCTCAGAATACAACGGTATATACAGTGGTTATATACATAATAGATAATTGTAAACATGTTCTGAAGAAAATTTAAAGTCATACTTTTTATAAAATGCTCCTTACTACAAAAATATGCAGAATTAGATTATATTGTGATTTTTCTTGTTTACACAACCAGCTGAAACATAATGTAAAGTTATGTGCATAAAGGAGCATATTTGAATATATCTTTCATATCCTAGATGTTGGGCTGAACTGGAAGAATCTATGGAAACCTGCACTATGTCATTTTCAGAAGTTATCTCTATAAAACCACTTCACAGTTTATTAATTCTGACAAAGTAGTTGGCTGTACCAAAAATGGTGTCACCATATTGCAGGCTGGAATAACAGCATGATCATTCATTTGTAATCAGATTTACAGAGAGAGAGAGAAGCGTAAGAGATATGAGTGACATTAGGAAAAACAACCCCTCCCCAAAGTATTTTCTATTGCAAAACATTCTTGAGCTCATTATCCAGAAATTAAGTTTGTTAACACAAGAGTTACCAAAAGGTCAGGTGAGAATTAGTGAGAAAGTTAAAATAACTAAGCATACAGACTAGGAAGAGTCCTTCTAAATTCAAAAGTCAAGATGTGTCTTTCAAAATCCTGCCTTGCTAAGCCTTCCTGAATCAATAAAGAGATAAGTGTGATAGCTTCCTCTCACCTTGTCCACAATTCCCAGTTCAAAACAGGTTGGTTGTGCAGTCTTAAATTCACACTTGCACTGCAAGACCTAACATCCTTCTCCCTATCCAAGAGTTTTGCAATTAGAGCTTCAAGAAATACCCTGCATAATGAGCAGAAGTTCCAGAACATTTGGATGGGACTGCTCAAATAAACATTAAGGACATCTGTTCAAAAAACTAAACCCATTTTTGGGGTTTTTTACAAGTAATATGCTAAAAAAGGATCGTAAGTGGCCAAATTCTGTTCTCAATAAAACAACTTTGGTGATATCAACACCACTACGTAATTATCTCAGTTGATATGCACCACTTCTGCCCGTTGGCAAAGAAGTTGCAACATTCACTTGATTACAGGATTAAGTGTTTTCCATGGTTGATATTCTCTCCTATCATTGTCTTTTCTCTGGTAATTTTATTTCCTGCTAGTCTTCAGTCTACTATAATTTAGGCATTTCACATCACTGTGCACATTTTTCACCACGTTGAAAATTACAGTTTGAAAAAACTGCACTAGGAGAAAGGCAGAAATGGACAAAGGACAGCATTAGCATGCATTTAATCCACTCAAATAACTCCTTCATTCAGCCCAACAGCAGAGAGAGTATGAGTTAGTCACAGCCATGAGTAACAAAGTGTCTACCAAAGGAACTAAGGACTTTCTCAATGATTAGTCTTTAATTTCAGATGGTAGGTTTCTCTCATTTTTAATTTATCACACTTGACAGCTTTTACTTACATCTTAGAATAAATTAATTTCCTCCACAACAGGAATTACTGAGTGACATTTTGTGCCTTGAATTATGCAGGTGATCAGACCAGTTATTTGTATTTTCTCCTTGTGGCCTTGAAATTGGTGAGCCACAGCTGAGCCCATGATATGTGATTTGATGTGGCCTAGACTTTCCAAATTAATATTTCACTTTACAGACTGGTCTCCATAGAATTTTAACAGAGGCAATTTTAAGAACAGAACAATTTTAAGGTGGCACACTTCATCAAGTTTCCAGGTCCTGACTGATTCCAACACCCAGTATTCTTGCATAGGAACACGTTTCTCAGTTTTGATTTAATCCAAGTCCAAACTTGGGAAACATTTCACATATGCACAAGCCATAGCCCTAAAGTAAATTAACAATCAGGTTTAGATTGCATGGGGGAAAGAAAACAAAAGCCACCAATATTTTCTTTCAATAACATTAATACATTCATTTTTGTAACTATTAACCTGCAATTATTTTGAGACAGAGGAATACTAAGTGATTTTGTAATCTTTAGCATATTACTTTTATGTCTTTGAAGAACTCAAAGATTAAATGTTACACTGCAAGATTCGGTGATCTCAAATTTCCACAGCTCCCCACAGAAAATCGTTCAAGGCTGGGAAAGTTAATAGCTCATGGGCCAGCAGCAGCAGAACCCTGGCTGTGCTAATGGAACACAGCAATTCTCAATTACCAAATGGTAGAAAGCATTTTATTCTATTCCTGGCAAGATGCACAACAGCAGACATTAAAATCACATAACTTCATTTTTATAGCATTTTTACTTTCCTTTCCCCTTATTTCAATTTGGATGCAATATTAGCAACCAATAATTCAAGTGCAGCCAGAAATAGAAATCAGATCCTTGTACTAGCCAAGAATAGCTTAAAAACATTTCAAAGGCTATGAAGCATTAACCTTCTCCTTTAATTTTTTAGAAAAATTGTTACATACTGGATCCTTAAATTATATTTGAACTGGGAGGAGGCAAGATTAGAAGCAGATATCAAAGGGTCACATCTCAATTCACAGTAAGTAAATAGTCTGGCAAAGGCATAAATGATACAAGGTTACATAAGAATTTCCAAGTATACCCTAAAAGCTCTTTCTGTAGCAGCACCATAAAGCACTTTGTAACCAACTGCAATACACTCATTGTCCCATTGCTTTTACACTGCAGTAACCACTGTAATGAAAAAAATATCATTAAGGCTAAATTTGACCAGAGCAAGTAAACAGGGACCACACTCAGTCCTTCTGTGATAACACACTCCAGTGGCAGCAAAAGGTGATAAATACAAGGCTCTATTCAGGCCTAATCTAGAGGAAATTTAAATCTGTGGAGTTAAATAGAATTGTCCTACTTTCTGTCTCACTCTAAAGGATTCTCAAAACTGACAGAAAAACAGATTAGAATCTCTTTTAAAAATTCATAGAAACTATACAGAAGTTGTAGCAATCTTCCAGGGATCCCACTACACATGAAAACTGAAATGTCTATTTTTTCAGTACCGACACAGATTTTTTAAAAAACAAGAATTTTTTACTTAATACTTATTAACAATCTTACCATGTTCCAGTGGTGGTGTAGAATGATATTCTGAATTTTGTAGTGTTACTGTCCAATTCAAGCTTCTGTGAGAAACCATGTCCAAGTCTCCTTTCAAACACAGTGCAAACCCAAGATCATGGGAGAACCCAGAGTATCTCTCCATACCAGTGAAGGGATTTGTCACCACTTTGGCATTACTGCAAGGATCATCAAAGGTCTTAAGATCTCTTGACCATTTTCATCCAAAGAAACCAGTTCAAATGAGTGAGGGGTCCTGCCAGCTGAGCATATGGATATCAGGCAGTGGGATTTTTGGCAGTGTTATTATGACAGCTCAGCAAGGTCTCAGACAGCTTGGTATTTCATACATTGAAATAATATACAGTGCATATGTCAACAGGCAAAACTGCTTTACACTGAGGAGAGGCTATGCTAACTGCACAAACCCATAGATGAGTTAAAATAATAATGATGATCCCAGTAGAACAGACAGGATTGAGTAAGCAGGTAGATCTGGGAAAGCTAACAAAAAATAGAATGCTTTCCATTAAATTGCTGTACTTGTTGCTTCAACTGGAAATAACTAGATCTGGAATGACAGTATATATTTTTGCATACCATAAAAATTTGAAACAGCTACAGACTTTAGGTGTACACAAAACATGAAGGAATAAAAGGAGCAAATTTGCCATATTTTTGTGCTGGGTACAAATATGCATGTGGAGCATGAAAAGTAGCAATTGTCTGACGTGATACACTGGGAAGTGTATGGGGTAAGAAAAGAGCTATAAATCAAGATGCTGGATAGCAAAGCTGAACCTGTGTGGGCTCCTGGAGGTGCTGCATCCGTGGGGGAATTTTGCTGTTGGATCATGTTCATGGCTTAATGGTCCTGAAACTGTGGAGGCTAAAAGGCAAGAGCGAGCTCACAGCTCGCCATGGAAAGCTGCATCATGCAGAGATGCTGCTCAGCTCCAGAAGAGAGCACCTGCACACAGTGAGAGCTGCAGACAAGCTAGTAAGGGCCCTTGTTGGTAGGAGTTACCAGCCAGGACAGGCAGCTCAAAAAAACTGCAGAGAAAAGAAGAAATGGTCATCTACTCTTTCCATCCTGAAAACCCAGGGTTGTATGGAAAAGCCTGTTTCACCTGCAGCACAGCCCCAGATGAGCAGACCAGGGGGCCAGGCATGCATTAGGAACCACTCCTGGCTTGAGGGACAGCACAAGTTGACTGTAGCAGAACACAAGAAGCTATTAGCCATTGACAATCAAAAGACAACCACATATTCAGCAGACTTAGCAAAAAAATAAAATGTAACCATACTCAGCAGAAGGATAAAATTTCTTAATCTACCCATGTACTTTTGTGCAATTTGTAGTGTCGATTTTCAATTTTAACATGAATTTTTATAATGTTTTCACCTCTAAGAGATCCTTGTAGAATTGTGTGTCTCCTGTCTAAAATTTGCTTTTAAGAGGATCTCTTTAAAAAAAAACCAAAAAAAACCCAAAAAAAACCAAAACAAAACAAAACAAAAAAAAAACCCATAGGTTTTGATTAAGCAAGGTATGGTGATAGAGAAGAAGGGGAGACTTCAGAAAATTAAGCAAAGGATAGAAATTTGCTACTGTTTTTAACCCTTCTCATTCTCCATGAAGCCAGAAAGCTGAACTGCGCCAACAATTCTCCTACTTTCTGTTCCATCAGCCAGAAACTTCATGGTGTTATTATGAGCATCCTTTAAAGAAAATTGTTAAGAGGACAGGACAGCCACATTAAATCAGACCAGCAAGATGCTTAGCATACAGTCTGGTACCATGGCTAGGAGGAAACATAAGAAAGCCCATATGGTCTGGATTAATATACAGTGATACTCCTCTACAACACTCCCCCAACTTCCAGCTCGGGGGAAGTGACCATATTACTGAATTTCATAATTACCATTTGATTTATTCCCCATTTGATTTTGCTTCCCTTCATATGTCCAGACAGTTTTTGAACATATGTGAACTTCTAGCCTCTGCAGTGCTCCCTTCTCAAGGAATTTCAGTGCAGAACTATTCAGCAAACAAGGGAATCCTCTCTTCTTTTGCCACCTGCTTGATGCCTTTGGTATCTTCCTTCCCAGACTGTCTGGACTGGAAAGAGAAAGTATCTCTGATACTTATTCTCTACTTGTAGGGGAAGGACCAAAAAAAAAAAAAAAAAAAAAAAAAAACAAAATTTTTTTTAAAAAANAAACCAGATCTTATTGTAAACAACAATAAACCAAGTGTTGGAAAAGAAGGGCAACGAAGGATGGTGTCCTCCTAACAACCTGAAAAAATAGGGACAGAGCTGTATCCAAAAGGCTACAGCAAACAATTAAAGCTGGTGGTTGTGACTGTAGTCAGTAGCAGGTCCCTTCCAACTCAGTATATTTGGGCCCTTGTAAGAAAATCAAGGCACTGCCATAAGCCAGAGAGGAACATGAATTCTTTCTGGGTCTCTCAACCTCCTTGAGAGTGATGAGAGGCAACATTATATACACTTAATAGATTAATCAATAAAATTACTCACATTCAAAGGAGTTATGTGCATGCTCCAGTGTGTATTTATATCCAGCCACTTAACAAGAATTTCACATAAATGCTGAAAGAGTATTCCCAGGAGAAACAGAAATGCTCAACATATTTTCACAAGAAAACTCTTTCCAACTGCGTTTCTCAGGTGAACATGGCAGGCAATTAAATAAGTATGAGAGGGTCAATAAGCATGGACTAAGAAAATTTAACTAATATAGAGCTAATCCCAAGGAAGGGAGCTGAAAGTAATGAGAAAATAACCAGCCTACAACATGAAGAAAAATTGCAGAGCTTTTGTCACCACAGGTATCCACTAATGTCATATCCTGGGAGACAGACAGGAGATTCTGCTTAGGAGTAACCACTGCTATGAGCACATGGGGAGCACAGCTCAGCTGTACCTGAGAGGCCAGGAAAGGCACAGTCTGCCTGATGGCACACCTGGGGAACAGCACCCTGGGCTTGGAGGCAGATGTCAGTCACCATGAGCATTCCTCCCCCATTCCAACAAGGAGTGCAGCCCTGCACGTCTTACACACCATACACAAAACCCCCGTAGACACCAAGTGCATACTCCACAGAACTGTTTTAAAAAAATCTCTGAGCTTAAGAGATATTCACCTATTTTAAAAATAAAGTTCCACTTTGATTTTGCTGCATATCACGTTTTAAATTTTAATGTTTTTGCATTTTTCTGTTTCGTTATTTGGAGAAAGGAATAAATATCTTTCTGTTAACCTTTCTTTAAACAACTGTTTCTCCAAAATAAAATGCAAATCTTCAACAGCTATGTTATGTACACACATATACACACACAGAGCTATGCCTTTTCACATCCACTGTTTTAAAGACAGCCCTCAGTCACAAGCAGGCACATTCCCAAGACAATTTTCAACACTCTATCCATCTAATGAAGAATTCTGCTGTTTTCACTAATACCAAACAAGAACACAGATATGTTCATCAGGGAATCCAAGATTTCTTCCCTTTCCTATTTACTCACCATCTCACTTGGCTGTTCATTTCATGAGCATCTCACACTGTGTTTCATCGACATGAAATTCAATTTAATGCTTAAATAGTAAAAATAACCAGACATTTGTAACAAGAAAAGCTTCAGAATTTTCATTCTGATTTTATTCTCATTTGGTTTAGTTTCAATTACTATCTGTTTACTTTTTTAGTAGCTGATTAAATTTGGGAATTATGCTTGATGACAAATTGTGCATTCTGCTTTTCAAACATTATCCAGTGGGTTCTGCTGGTGTTTACCATAGCAGACATGTAATCCAAGCAGTGTTTTCCCTGGCTCTTCAGCTTGGCAAAGTCCTGCTTCACTAGAGGTATTATGGATGCTTTCAAAATGACAGACACCAAGCAAGTGAACAGGGAAGGACAATTCACAATTTTTTATAACACAGCTGGAGGCAGAAGAAAACTACTCTTTCCGCCACAAGATGTACTATACCAAGCAGGGGTGAGCAACTGAGACTTTTTACCCCAGTCAAGTCAGCACTGAACTGTGATCACCCTTGAAGGATTTTGTGTGTGTCGATTTTAACAGAGAAATCACAGACATGAATATTAATAAATAAAGTTAGAAGTTTTGCTGTTCTCAGCATAGCAGAGTATCAGCTCTAGGAAAACTTCTCCAGAAGAGCAGAAACAAAATTTCATTATACCAAAGCCCTTTCATTTGTTCTATAGAATTATCTTTCTTCTGATACGTTAGAGACAGCCTAAGCAGATCATATTTGTTTCCCTGAAGTTTTGAAATTTGTCTTTCAAAACCCATTACTACAGCAGCAGCCATTCCTACTAGAAGCCATTAGCCAGCAGGAAATAAAACTGTTCAGACACAGGCAAGAAAATAGAGTAAAAATTAGAAATGTGCAGAGGCAAGAAAAGGCTAAAAATATCAATGAGCAAGTGTCCAGATATAACCAAAAAATACAATAATAGAAAACATCCATTTTTCAGCAAATGCTGGCTCTACATAGGCAATGGTCATGAATTAAAAGCAAAATATATTACACTATACATGAATAGAGTAAACTCTCAGAACTTGGTTGAAAAAGTTGAGAATACTTTTGAAGATCACAGATCTACCCTTTCTGTGCTAAGAGAGGCAGATCTGCTTCTCCCAGGCCAACAGTTATATCGGCATGAAGAACTGTCCTAACTCTACAGACCGTAAAAGATTCACCATTTTTCATATAGTTTTCCAACTGTGTTTATGACAAGATCAGGTTAGCCTTTTGGAAATATTTAACTGTATCACAGAGGAGAGAGAGAAGCATTTGAATGATAAAAGTAGCCCAGGGCAGAATCAGGTCAGCATCTTCAGGATAATGGAGATCCAACTACTCTGTTTTGGAATGTGAGCCAAGATATCTAGAAAAGTAATTAGAAAATCTTTAGTCCTAACCAGCCTGTGAATTGTTCCCATTGCTGATCTTAAATTATTCAGGCTGATGGGAGCTTCAGCAGCTTACTGTGATCTCTGTGCTCCAAATTACTGACTGAAGAAAAGGTGCTTATGGGTGTCTCTAACACAGAAGAAAAGGGTGATGATATGGCCACAGAGCAGACAGGAACAGGATGCTGCATCTCTTTAATGACTCATTCATTTGGCTGGACTTTATTAATTTGTAAGTCTTCAAAATTAAATGCTGTCAATTTCAAAAGGCCACAGAAGATGCAATAATCAGATTTATCAAGAAAGATTTATAATGAACAGCAACAGCTAATATTTAGAGGCAATTCAAGCATTCAATGAACAACCTTAGAAATACAAAGTCATTTCTTCTGTTACTAAATACATATGCTTTTTCTTTCCCTGTTTACAATTTTTGTAAATTTTTTCCCTGTATTCCTTATGGCCACTTAGTAGATGTGACAGGGACCTGTTATGTGTCAGGTTCCATAACCTAGTGCAGTGATTGCATTGCACATTCGAGCCCCAGAAACCACTTAATTCCTACAGCTGCAGCTGGAGGGAGGGGAAGGAGAGATAGTTTGCAGAAAGAAAACCTCATGCCCTGAGAAACAGCACAAGGCCATCCTGACCATTTCCATTAGGATGCCAGGATATTCTGTGTTCAGAACTGTCCTAGCCAGACAGGGATGTCCAGACCTGTTATGCAGCTACTACAGACCCAAAGCTGCATCTGTGCCCTGGCTGCTGGTGCTGCCAGCCTGCTACTGAAACTACAAAATAAAGAGTCTGTGCCTGATAAGCTGCACTGCTCTTCTGCTACAGAAACATCTGCAAACATTTCCTACCTTTATAAGCAGGACAAAATTTTACCCAAAATGATGAATCAAAATTTTTCAGTTCTGAAGAACAACAAGCATTAACTCCTAGAAGCAAGAAGTCCAGGCCCAGCAATCTGGGTAGTGTTACTCAAGTCTTCTGATTTTTAAATGAAAACTGGGCTTGGATAGGTAACTCAGCTATATATTGAGGATACACAATTTGAATTAATAAATTCAGTCACCTTCTTCCCCTAGCAGCAATGCATAAGTAGGTAATACAAAAAAGCTTTCACAAAAGATGAACATATGGGAAACTCCTCCTGATGTTCTAGGAAATGTAGAGTCAAACTTGGAAAACCACTGTTTAAAAGGAAGGCATAATGAGGAAAAAGTGCTACCAAGACTACCTAGGAAAAATAGGAATTTCATAGCCAGTTAAGGAGGTGCACAAAGCATGCAATCTGAATTTTACACCTAAAGGAGGAGCAAGGAGGTAAAACAGATAAAAGTGTCAGAGAAAGCAGTTACACAGAACTTGACTCAAGTTCAGATCTTCAGAAAATCCACAGGAATCTGTTAATACTGAACTTGAAATCAGCAAAAGGAAACTCTGAAGGACTTTTGAATGATTAGGAATCAGTGATCAAAAATCACCGATTACTTTTGACTGCTACAACAGCAGAGTTAATCCTGACACATACCAAGATGGGACTACTACAAGAGCGAAGAGACAACATTAATGTCATATTGTGGCATTCATGAAGCCACAATTAAAAGGTAGCATCTTGTCTTAGCATCCAAATATCAGAAAAGATAAGGACAAATAAAGAAGTCAAAAACTGCCACAGGAATGAGTTAAAGGTTGGGACACAATGATAATCTAATTTATTAAAAAATAAAGTAACAGTCAATTATTTTCAAAAATACTTTCCTGCCCAGCAGGCTTCTATTACTGGTTGCCTTTATCCAACAAAATGTCCTGAGTAATTTCAGTTATTAGAAATTGAAGTTACATAAGCTCAAAATGTAAATAAGTTTATTACTTTTGCCAGTTAAAGATTTTTGAAACAACCTCTTGCCTCCTGTGGTCGGTAAGAGATGACTCCAAGAAACTCAACCATGACCAAACACCTTTATGGAAACCTTATTGAAACTGAATGAGTAATTACAAACATGCCGTAGAGACAAATGAAATTTTTTAACTGAAGTGATAGAAAACCAGTGCTTCCTCTCACTCCTAAGTTTCAAAATTCAGTGCATGAGGGCAACTTCATTGATTTCAGGTAATTTATCCAAGGTTCACTTCAATACACCTGGCACAGTGACTCTGAGTAACACATTGCAGCTGACAACATCCAGTTCAATCTCAAGTAAGTGTATTTGGAAAGTTTTAAGGAAAAGTGATACCTAGGCAAGTTATATTGTTGAATATTGCCTCAGAAGGGTCTTAAGTATCTTAAGGAAAATCATTTTATGCCACCTGCTATTTTCAGTGACACTTTTTAAGTGCGGCAAGATGTAAGAGACATAGCAGTGACAGGCCAATCAAAAAAACAATCACAGCTGGTTCAAGCAGGTTCCACCTGCTTAGGGAAGCATCCTGGCTAAATATTGGAGCATTATGGAACTGAAAGTGCAGTCCACTTCAAATTTCCATTTCTTTTACTTTTTCATATCACTTACAGATATACAAACACAATACTTGCATGTAATTCACATTCTAATTTCTCAAGTGCAGCAAAAAGCTGAGTTAAAATATCCATGCATAGAGAACTTAGGAAAACCACTTCCTATTGCACAAAAGGCTCCATTCAAGGATACCAATCAATTTTTTAAATATTTTCTTTCATAAGTTTTGATCCACTTGTAAGTCAAAATAGGTCAAAAACCTAAAAGGCAAACATTCCAGTCACCTGAAATACTAATAGATTATGTAATCTTTGACTATAATGCCACAGAAGTATCAAATAGTGAAATAGGGATATTACATAATCTCTGAATTCAGCCATGGTGAAGCACATTCTGGGATGTGTGCCCATTCTTGGTGTATACATTTTGTGACAGATCAGTGATACACACTAGAGTAAATCCAGAGAAAGACCCATAAAAATGAGCTGAATGCCAGAAAATGGGCTTTTCAAGAAGACTTACTTCATCATAAAAAAGGCTGAATAGTTTAGACTGAAACACATTTTCAAAAACAAGGCAAACTTCATTTGATACCAAGTATCTTTAGCACAATTTAGCCAACAGTAAAGGAAATACAGAAAAAGAGACTTATTTTTGCTGAAAAACCTACCATTCCACCAAACAGTTCATTTTCCTTTTGAAATCTAAAAACAAAAGGGGATCTCCCTCACAGGAACATGGTGAAAGTCTTGAGTCCTTTTATTTAATGAGAAATTATTGAAAGCGGTTTTCAAGCTTTTTTTCTTTTATCCTTCTACCTTCAGTCCCACATCTTGGCAGCCTTCAGGTTTCTTAAAATATAGAAACATTTTAGTCTGAATAGTACTTTTTGCAAGTATTAGCTGATTCCAAGAGACTCCTTGCTTGAAAAGTCAGACTCAATGATCCTTGTGGGTCCCTTCCAACTCAGTATATTCTGTGCTGCAGAAGTGGGTTTTGGGTTTTGGCTTCTTTTCTCAGGAAATTACTGCACTGAACTGTTTCACAAAAGATGTAGCAAAAAAAAGCCTGGGGCACTCTCTTTCAGTAATAACATGAGAATGCTTCTTGTTCAGTCCCTATGCCTGCTACCACTCCATGATTTTTAATTCTCTCAGTAATTCAGCTGGTGCCTTTGATTTCTGTTTGCTTCACCTTGAGATACTTACAGTCTTTGTGTCCTGCAAAGGTAGGAGACTGTGAAAGAGCAGCTCCAGTCTATTACAATAACACAGTGGACACAACCATGAAAACTTTCCTGAGAGCAAAACAATGTGAAATAAAAGTAACAGCTGACTGATGGAATATGGCTATTCCTTCTGTAAAAATGGATAGCAGAATCCCTTAGGAGTTTTTGACTTAAAAATGTAAGTCTCTTTTTAATGTTCATGATAGGTAAGGCTATTTGTGACTAGGAATACAATAAGAATAATTCCTCCTAAGAAATAAATCAGCATCACTACTCATTGAAAAAAAAGATAAAAATAAATTATTTTAGAAGCCAAAAAGACATTCATAAAACTAGATATTTTTCTTGCCCTTATGAAGCCTTAATGAAAAATGAATCTTTATCCAATTGCAAGCCAACTGATCTTAATGAGAATAAGCTGTGGATGCAGAGGGCAATAGATCTTATCTGTGTTAACCACCCAGTAAATATTCTTCTTTCCTTTTTCAGCAAGGAATCCCTTGGGATCAGCTAATACCAGACCTTGCAAAAAGTACTGTTCAATCTGAAATGTTTCTATATTTTAAGAAACCTGAAGACTGTAAAGATGTAAGGCTGAAGGTAGAAGGATAAAAGAAAAAAAGCTTGAAAACCGCTTTCAATAATTTCTCATTAAATAAAAACTGATGTTTTAAATATACACTACCTTGTGTAACAAAGAAATCAGGATTCCTAGATTCTGCAAGTCTTATATTAAAAAGCACTTTTTTCTAACATCACCACACTATACCCATTAGCCTGTGAATTGAGGTGTAACTAATGTAGAGAAGGACAATAAGTATCTTTCTCAGAAAATGCAATGGAAATTGTCCTGTATTTCATTAAATTTGTATTCATCATACTTCTAACAAAAAAGCTGTGATACAATTTACACATCATTCTGAGTGCATAAAAAGTTTTCCATATTTCATATTTTCCATATTTCTACCAAGCAATGGTAGAGACAGTCATCCAAATCAGTAAGAAAATTCTAGCATTTCTTTCTGGTCTATTAAAACTAATAATCAGTTCTACTACTGTGACAATGCTGACAAGTCAAAAAATGTAACTTTTATTCAGTAGGGAAGATATCATTTTTGCCAGAGAAGAGAGACTGAAAGGATTCTCAGTTGATAACAAATGAGAGCCGCAGGGCTCAACCCATCTCTGACTTCCTCAAACTTCCCTTATTGTCCCCACCAGGAAACAAATTCTAAACATGGTTTTCCTTTCCTGAGGAGTCTCACTAAGCTCACTAGATGATATATAAGCACTCTCAGCATTCTTTGTATGGCTTTATCAGTCTTCAAATAGAAATGGTTTGCTTCGTATCTGTCAAACATAATTAAATTACTTAGTATTCAATTACTTAGACAAATGCTGACAAATCAATTTGATTACCACAGACAAGGCTATGCCATCCATTGTGGTATTTTCCTCAGGTTTTTTCCTCTTGATATTGTTTGTCCTTTCTGGACATTACTTACGAGGTGAGGTGTCCTGTGTGTATTGATGCAACACTCAGGAAATCACATCTTCAGCATGACCAGGAACAACTCAGCTGCCTGTACCTAACCAGGCAGCACAAAGACCTGTGTGAATTGGTGCAAACTGCCCCAAATTCTGTGTTGCCTTTCTTTCTTCACTACCACTGCTAACTGGTCTAGGCAGATGAAAGCTGTCGTATGGACTAACTTTTGTCACTTTTATCCTTACTAAAGTGTGCAAATACCTTTGCCTATCAAACAAACCTTGTCAGTATTACAAGTCTTCTCCTGGAGGCATATAAAAAATTCACCACGAAGATGGGCAGCCCACACATCCAAGGAGATGCTCTTGTATACTTTTCTGATTGAAGGCAAGTTTTACAGTGTGCTGAACTCATTCCTTCAGTCACTCCCAAGCCAGACTTTATATTAGGAATGCACTTAAGCCAAAAATTAAGGTGGCATTTCAATACCATTGAGGTTTAAGTCCTTCTATCCTGTTCCTAATGTGTTTCTGACCATGGAATCACAGAATGGCTTTGGGCTGGAAGGAACCTGAAATATCATCTCATTCCAGCCCCACTGCCATAGGCAGGGACACCTTTCACTGGACCAGGTTCCTCAGAGCCTCATTCAACCTGGCCTTGAACATTTCCAGGGATGGGACATCCACACCTTCTCTGGGCAGAAGAGGTCTGACCTATGACCTTGAACCAATCTGTGAAAAGATTCAAGGTCAGAGCCTTCAACTGAGGGTGAAAGCCAACCTCATTGTTGGCTCCTTTATTGCTGGTTCTCATAATGTTGTTTGCACTGTTATACTGAAGCAAGGCTTTCAAGCCTTGCTTCCTAACATGGTGGGATTTTTAAAAATAAGGTATTTCATTAAGGTCTTACTACCCTACAGCCACTAAAGACAACACAGATAATTGTAATTAAATCCCCAAGAAAAGCAAATCCTTAATTATTCACTATACTCCTAGAAAAATAGTATTTAGACTGCTCAGCACCTATCTGTCACAAAGGAACTGAAATTTCAAAGTCCCTAAGAGCTGAGCTCTGCTTCCAAAAACAGTTTGTGTATTTATAGTCATGCCTTCTGACCTAATTTTCTCATTTTCTGGTGGGAATACAGAAAAAAAAAAGGGGGGGAATTTAATTATTGTAATGGTTCATAAATAAAAATTCCATCTTGGTACAGTCAGCATACAGGGTAAGCCCTGGTGGCCTCCTCACAGACTATGTGTACATATTACTTTGCTTACCTTTCTTTACTTCTTTTGCTACCTAGGGATTAATTGACAAATACTGTAGGCAAAGTGCATAAAAATACCTGGGAAAAGCAAGTTCAAAACAACACCTGGAACATTAAAACACTGGACTGGAAATTGTTAAGATACATACCTACAGTTAACACTCAGTGTTAAACAGTGTTGAATTGTTCAAATTATTCATAAGTTTGGTCCTGCAACAGACCTGGATATGAATAAAGTTCAGGAGACCTTTCCCCCTAATTTTAGCAGTAACACGCACACAACCTCAGAGAAAAATGCTCCTCAAGTTCCTTAAAGACAAAGTAACTTAGTTTCAGGTGGATAAATGAATTTAATTCTTATTTCTGAATTCAATCCTTGGTATCTATACAATAGGCTAATATGGTTGAACAAGCATAAACCTGATTTTTTCTCATATAAAGAAGCCAAAACACAGATTAATTTTGAGATCTTGAGTTTGGATGGGTAGAAGTTAGAGTGTAGAAAATATGCAAAAAATCATGAATACAGGAATTAGGCAGTAGGCACAAATATAAAACAGCAATGAAGGGAAGAAGCAATGATTTTAAAAACCACTGAGTCATGTTTTGAAACTTTTGGGGGAACTAAACACCTTACAGATGCCGGTTGCTGGAGGTCGAATTCAATGCCTCAGGTTGAAATTGCTCAGAAACATAAGACTTGGTGATGAATTTACAGCCTAACTCAGAAGCAGTTCCTTGGAACCTGTGCAGTCACATTCAAGTAAACCCTGTGTAAACAAGGGGAAAATGTAACCAACCCTTTCTATCAGCCTATCCTTATTAATCTTCAAATATTCTATCATTCCTCCCATCAAGGTAAGAGTGAAGTGTGAACCAAGATGCAAAATATGCTCGCTGCCACAAAGAAATTTAGTTGGGTTCTTTCTTGGAATGCCGAATTCTCAAATCTAGTGTTTCTCATTCTACCCAGGCATGCAATTATGTATCCATTACTGACTGCAGCAGTAAAACAAATCTCAACTATTGTGTCCACTTATGGAGTTTTGAATTTAAAGTAAGCCCAGCCTTTTCACTTTGGGTAAACTGACCCTGATTCTTACCAGAAAGCACTGGCAAGAACATTGTAAAAATAAAAAGGAGGGAAAAAATTAAGAAAAAAAAGGAGCTACTTAGTGCAGGACCAAGGAGGTTTTATCTTCTTCATTAAATGGAAGGAAATAGATCATATACAAAATGCATGAAATGGGAGCGACAGAGATGAATAATGCATCGGTTCCTTGTTTGCATAATGGAGTTATTTGATCTACTTTGACTTCTCAGGCAGAGCAAAACCAAAACATAATGGTTTCCCCACCTTCTTGCAAGAAGGTCATCAGAAACTCCTGTCCTTTGAAAGGCCACAGGATGCTATAGAATACTAATGAACTTCCAGGTGTTGCAGGTACACCTGTAAATAGCACAGGTGATTTTGCCCCCAGAGAAGACACCAACCACTGGGCACCTCTGCCTGATTTAATGAGTGAAGCTCAAGCACTCACACAGGAGGTGGCAGAGAAAATTTGCACAGGGGAAAGAAAAACAAAGATATTTCAGAGGGATTATTTTAACAGGTTTAGGGTCTTCTTACAATAAAAAGCACATACTTTTGTATGAACTTTTAATACAGTAATTTCTCTCCAAACAAGTGTTTTAGAAAGCTCTGGAAACTTCTAAATGCTTTTGAATGTCTTTGTCACTGCTTCATGAATTCAAAGGCTGTTTGATAATGTTCAAAGTTCTGCAGTGAAAGGTTCAGTCCTAAACTGAAGTCAAGGGCAGCACCCTCCAATGAGGAGAAGTTAAACACCTGAGCAGACCAGCTTCTGTTGGCTTTACCTGTGCAGGTACACATGGTACTGACCACTTTTTTTTTTCTTTTTTTCCTTTTTTAACACTTTAAACTACACTTGAAAAGATCACATTCACCTCAAAACCAAAAGACACACTTCCTCTGTGGCTCTTCTGCACTAATTTTCTGCCAGGACATTCTGCAGTAGGGAAGGAATTTTCTGCTTCTCAACTGAAGCTACTCTGCTGTCATAAAAAATTACAGCCAAACA
Organism: Dicaeum eximium; assembly: GCA_013396995.1. NCBI lineage: Eukaryota > Metazoa > Chordata > Aves > Passeriformes > Dicaeidae > Dicaeum > Dicaeum eximium. The sequence continues at coordinate 247,941 of VWZP01007103.1, forward strand.
TCAGCAACAAAGAGGTAAACCAAGGCATAACTCTTCAACCATAGCATATTTCTCCCCTCATTTCATCCCATAACGTATAAGCAAACACATGAAACAGAAGTTATCAGTTGCCAAATTTCTGTGGTCCTACAAATAGTGCTTAAAGGCAGAACAGCAGAACTCAGCAGGTTTGGCCCAGCAGCTGAGCTGGGCTGCCTGGCCTGCCCAGACTGGTACAGCGACTCTCATGCAGGATTTTAGGGTGCAGGCACATGGTATAGCTGGAAAACCTGACATGTGTGGACAAACTAATTTACAGGTGCTCATGAGCATTGCAATTGGAACAACTTCTTTTTCTGCTTTGTCTGAAAATGGCTGAGGAATCCTTGTCTCCTGTAATGGCAGAACTGTATCTACTGGGTAAAAGAAGTCTTATTACAGGACAATTTCAGCATTACTTTCATTCTAGCTAATCTAACATTAAACCCAGGGACTTAGCAATAAAAAATACTGCCTGATAGAGATTTATATATGAGTCTAAATTCAAAGTCTAAAATATAAGTTACTACTAACTTGCATGTAATAACTTTCTACAGTGCTCTACTGAATAAAAATGGTTCACTCTTCTTAATAAAAACAATTACATTAATAGGACTGCATTTTTCTCAGTTTACATATTTGAAACTTAATAAAATGGCTTTTTTCCCCATCTGATTTATTTAGTTAATATCATCACTATGCTCTCTCAAATAATTACATCTAGAAGTAAAAGGTTCCTGTTTATCTTTCATTATATTGATTTTCTTTTAGCTAATCTCTTTCCCTCATTATTTCTTATATATGAAAGCACATTTTACTTACTATTGTAAATTTTGAGTTCTAGGGGTTTTTTTCTTAAGAAAGGATCTTCTCATTGTGACCTAGAAGATGCTGAACTGTGCTGTACAAAGCAGTAGTACATGGCTTCTGTCAGAATTTGCTTGGGTGTATTTTCCAAACTGGGCATCAGTCCTTTCAATGTACATTCAAAAATGAGTATTTTTTTTCAGCACTCCTTCAAAATCTACTCCTCTGTCTCCCAAATAATTGTTTGTGTTGGTCAGAATGCCAATAATTGAGATTTCAGTTCTGATGGTCCTGAATGTTGAGGCACAATCTAATCTTCATAAGAAGGACCCCTAGTACTGTTTCTTCAGGAGAAATAATAATGAGAATATATTTTGTAATGTGTCAGAGTTGATCTAATTCTATGAACCTGTGGAAATAAATGTTAAGAACTCTTGCCTAAAAAGCCCACTTTTACTGGGAAAAAGTGTGATGGGTTTTACATTACACACATAAGGAATACAGACATTTATTGTCATGAAAATAATTGTTCCTAAAAGCAACTGTAAATCAGACTAGAAAAGGGATAGGAAGCCTAGAAAGTAACTCCTCTTTCTTGTGTCTTCTGTGAAAATATTTATGAATACAGCTAACAGTAGTTGAACTATCCTGTCAGCCTCCGTCCCTGAAAGGGATGCCATTAACTTAATTATTACATAAGGACAGTAATTTAAAAATGAGGTTGCCTTGGCAGTCACTTCTGAAGCACTTTCAATGTCTTTAGGTGTTTTGACAACTCACCAACCTTCAAATACATAACCTTTTCCTGTCACTCAGAGCACAGTTTTCTGAGTCAATTGTAAAAGATCAGTGCTAATAGTAGTTTAAGCAGAACCTACCTCCTACAAGAAGAGAAAAATAGCAAAAAAGAAAATTTAGTCTCATGCTTGCTGTTCTGACTCGGAACTTTTTCCTTACAGATGGCCGCGGTGATTTGAGGTGAATGACCAAACTGTACAAGCTGCTTTTAAAAAGCTGGGATGTTTCTTTTATCTATCCTGAAGAAGATTCACTCAGTTCATGTCTGTAGCATTTCCTCTGTAAAAGCCAAACTGCCAGTCTTAGGCAGGCAGGCATCCAAAATCTAGTTGTTGTTTTTCTTCTTACAGACTATTTTCAGGAAGAGATGTGACCAGTCCAGTGGAGCTGCCCAGGAGGAGCACAGAACCAAAGATACCTATGATGAAATGATTCATCACTTCTGAGACTTCATTGTATATTTTAAGCCAAAAGCAATTGTTAGATGATATAATATGACCACCTACAATAACAGACCACATGAATTCAAATAAAATATCTCTGTCTGGATTCCAATGGCATGGGAATGGCTAATAAGGGTTTTCCAGGAAGGTATCTGCATTTAAACCCCAGAGTGAGAAGAAGTTGGGCCATATTTGTACTTGATCTTCCTGTTTAACAATGCAAATATCCCCAGCATCAGTACTCAAGAGTCATCAGGGCAAAATAAATAATCTTAGAAAAGCTGCAACTCCAAAGCCTTTCTGTGGGTAGTCAATCTAGAGAGGAGAAAAGCAAAACCAGATTTAAGGCAGAGTTGCACACAGGCAGCAGCATTTAGATCTGCATACTTCCCAAAACAAGGAACACAATCTAAACCCAAGGCTAAGCTAAGTAGAGACTGCCATTTAAAATAAGACTGCAGATTCAAGAAAAATTTATACAGTTGTTTGGAGTTGTTTTTTCCCAAAAAGGCAACATGTGGTGTGGGACTTGATAGGGGGAGAAGGTAAAAAGAAAAGGGTCTGATTGTCCCAATTATGACGCTGTATCAAAGGGCAAAAATAATTATTGGCAACATCCTTTTAAAAAGAGGAAGCAGAAAAAGACTCCTTTTAACCTGCACAAAGGTACTCCAGAAGTTAGAATGAAGGTCTGCCAGAAACCAGACTGATATTAACGATTTGGATCATGTCCACAGAAATGTATTTACTAAGAGCATGTTGTTTGTACTGATGGTTAAATTGAACATAAAGATCAATAGTACCTGGAAAGGTGATAGAGAGAATGACGCCCTGAATGGTGAGCTGATTAGCCTTTGCTGCAAGAGGGAAGAATGTATCCCACCTGCCTTCATTCTCCCTCCAGGATCTAAAATGTCCCTCTACAGAGGATGCACTCACAAATAAACGCTGGTCATAGAACAAAGCACAACTGGAGTTCTGAGGGTCAACACAACAGGTCAGCAGCTCCACTCCTCTCTGCTGAGATCACAGATTACTGCCTGTTCTTCAGGATCAACGAGGATTCAAATGATATCAGTGAGAGCTGCCTGCATGCTACAGACTGAAATACCAATTCCTAATGTAAAGCTACTGCTATAAAGTCATACAGCTACAGATGATCTGAATGGATAATTACTAACATTCTCACACTTCCAACCCAAAATTATTTGGGACTTAACCAAAGCAAGAAATAATAGGGAAAAAGAACCTCACAAACCACAAGGACTGTTCTCTGTAACAGTGTTTGTATCTTCAGAGAAAACAAATGGAGCAGAGCAAGAGCACAGTCAAACACTTGATGTTTACAATGGACAAGTGAGGCATTCTTTCCTTGTAGGAAGTCATTGGCAACAACGTTATTCTTTCATAACTCTTACTAAAAAGGTAAGTGTACAGCTGTTGTACAGAATTCATACTTTTCAAGCCCTCCTCTTCTTCATCACCCTTTCCTGGACAGGACTTTGAAGGTTGTGGCCCCAGGTGATGGGGACAGCTCCTGTGGCCCCAGGCCCCTTCCCATCCACACCAGCTTCCCTTCCTCTCCCACATCCGTGACCCATGGCAGTCATTTCTTGTGTTACACACATACAAATTCAAACACAGAATTCATGTAAAGCCTACAGAAAATTCAGTGAGAAGTTAAGGACTTCAAAGTTGACGCATCTCAATTATTACAGGTATTTCAACATTCTCACCACTTAGCAGTGTTACAACGAAGATATACAAACAGGGGAAACAAATTTGCTGCAGTACAAAGATACAAAATGTCTCTCTGTATAATCATGTAATCACCAAAGAAAGTATTTTTAGGTTACACTTGTAACAAAAGACTGATAATGCACCATTTTTTTTAAAACCATGTTAGAAAGCAGCTGGAATAATCCACTTGTGCATAATTAAAAGCAACACTCAATCACCTATGGAAATGAAACACAACTGAAATGTGCATTAAACATGAAAACATATTTCTTCCTTAAGTAGCTTACTGAATAATACTTCATAAGAATTGCTTTTCATAATCCACAGTCTATGTAGCAATAAAGTGGTCCCTTAGAAAGCAATCATTATTATGGAGAAAACTCAAATTTAAAAATTAAAATTCATTCTACTACCAAGAAAAAAAAAACCCAGTGTCACCATTTTTCACAAAAATATTCCCAAATATTCATATCAGGATGAAAGCAGAATTTTATTTAGACATTTATTTCAAACAAGCATCATATATTAGTTACCTATGTAAAAATTCTCTATAACTAAGCTACCAAGAAATGCCTCCTTCAGCCAATGTAATGCAATATTTACTTTGAAGGGCAGTGGAACAATGTGAATTACAGATTTTAAGTTCTACAGAGCAAGTACTTGCTCTCACATGCTTAAAACCAACCTGTGCCATGTCTTGTATACACTGGAAGGTAATAATGTCTTATCATGGCTGGTAAAAGTTTAAAAGTCCTGGAGTGCTGCTTTCTTGTTCCTTTCTTGGAAGAGAGATCAGCTGCTTTAGCCGTGCTAAAATAACACAATGAACACCCAACAGCATAAGATGGATATGATTAGTGATGGAACTGGACAAATGGTATCAAAAGTTTCTAAACTTTTCAAGAGGGAAAAAAGACATGAATTTGGTGGGGCTTTGACTGGTAGATAGGTTTCTAAAAATGCTCAGTATGTACCACAAAGCCATCTGCCATTATCATACAGCAGAACTCTCTCCAAGTCTCTTTTTTTCATTTTCTCCCCAAAAGAAAGTATTAAGATTAATGTGCATTTTAATCACGTTTTACCAGTCTTTCAAATTATCAAGAGAAATTATCAAGCTTCAAGAGAAGCTACCTGAAATACATGTTTTCATATTTCAAAATTACACTTTCTAAAAATGTTAATTCAGGAAAATGCACTGCTGGTGTTGCTTCACTGCATTTCAGATCAAAACTTCAAAAGAACCTATAACAATTTACTAAACAGCCCTAGCAATCCTTTAACTCTAGAGCAGTATTCTATACCTTGTAGTCTATTTGGAAAACTCCCAATTTATAATGCAGCATTGTCCAATTAAATGCACCACCAAATCTGTATTTTAGATCTTCCCTCCACTCAAAGATTCTACCATAGGATAATATATATGAAGGGATAAAAATATTCCAAACCTTGTGCAAGCAGCAAGCTAGCATAATTCAAAATTTAATGTTATCTCTACTAAATTAATTTTCAGAGAAGTTTTGAAAGTAAGTTGAGATGCTTGCAGCTATTATCTAAAAAATAATAATCTGGATATACTGATTCCCTTTCTTCTGTTGTAGTAAAAGAAAGTAATGTTGAGCTTGTTAGAGAAGAAATGTCTAAAGCAAATGATTTCTCAAAAAACTTACATGCACATCTTCACACACTTATTAGAAGTTTAAAAGAAAAAAGCGATGAGCAAAAGCAGCTGGTAATGGAAGAGAGTCTTGACACCAGTATAAATAAAGCAGAGTGGAAATGCAAAGCTCAGAAGGGATGCCATGTTTTCTGGACATAAATCAGACAGGACGAATGAATAATGAGAGGGATGAAAGAGCAGCTGAGCCTGGAAGGCACCTCTGAAAATCATCCAGTCCCAAGCCCTACTCAGAGCAGGCTCAGCTAAACCAGGCTGCCCGTACATTCAGGTTCTGAGCATCACCAATGGTGGTCACTCCATCACCTTTATGGACAACCTGCTCTGGTGCCTGCCTGCCCTCACATTGTAATCCAAAAGGGGTTTTGTTACTGCTGCAGTCTGAAGCCCTACCCTTGCCTTGTCACTGACTACCCCTGAGAGGAGTCTCTCTTTCCTTTACATAGAGAAAATCCCCAAAGCCTTCTCTTCTCTGCGCTGTACAGTCCCAGCCTGCTCAGCCTCTCCTCGTTCAGAGGTGCTCCAAACACTCAATTACTTGGTGCCCTTGCCCGGACTCCCTGCAGAGCATCCACCTCTCTTGAACTGAGGAGCCCAGAAGTGGACACAGCCCTGCAGAGGTGGCCTCGACCAGCTGGCCAAGCTCTGCCTAATGCAGCCCTTGAGGCTGTTAGCAGCAAGAGCACGCTGCTGGCTCATGGTCAACGTGGTGTCCCCCAGGACCCCCTGAACCTCTTGCACAAAGCTGCTTCTCTGCTGTGCAGCCCTGCAGCCTGTGCTGGTGCATGGGGTGAGGTGCAGAACAAGGACCAGTGTCACCCCCAGCCTCTGTCACATCTCAGCACAAAGCTGCTCTGGCACAATGCCTCCATGCAAAGGACCAAGTAATTCACAGCTCCAAGCACACATGTATATACAGATGTTCAAACACGCATTTATACCATGTTCATACATGTGCACACATACACAGGTTAGCTGTAAATACACATTAATATAAAAACATACAAAAACACTTGAGGGTTGCAGGTATTTCAGTTTATTAGCTATAGAGAAAGTTCAATTTGTTTCTCAGGTCAAGCCAACTGAGTTAGTTTTATTTTAAAATGTAACAGTAAGACTATAACTGGTTAAGGTGAAAATATGGGACTCACTTGGCTTAAATTAGAATGCATGGTTGTACTTCTTCATGAATACTTTCTTCCCCTAGCCAACCATATTTGAAAGAGGACAAATTATTAAAATGTTTAGATGGAATTGGTAGTGAGAAAAAGTAGCTATTACATTCTCACAAAAAGAGCAGAGCTCAGTAAGCAAATCCTACTACCTATTTCATGCAAGTAAATGAAAACTGGCTTTGAGAATATTCGTAGTAAATCTGGGGACCAAATTTAACTTCAGAGGGATTCTGATCCTGCGGCAAGAAGAAAACAGTGCAGTATAACAAATATTGTCTGATTGGCCTCTAAGCAATATCTACTTTCTATCACCATCTTTTATAAGTTAAGGAATAATCAAAGACCATAAATATCTTATTTATCTTAGGAAGTTATATACATAGAATGTTGGGAAGAAATCAATTTCCTTTCACTATTTTTTCAGTGCTAGAAAAAAGAATAAAATCCTTATAGATGAACAAGAAAGAAATGCAGTAGGATGAAACAGTTTACAAAATAGTCAAAACACAAAAGGCAGTAATGCTCAAAAATCTGAAGATCAAAAATCAAATGTTCTGCATTCCTGTATTAGTACTGGTGCTTAGTATATTCATGATCTCAAACAGCAGCAGGCAAGAAAGTATTAAAGAAAAACCAAAGATTATTCTAAGTAGGTTAGTAAAGACTAAAATTTCCAGGAGACCAGCCCATGACAGCCATCAGTTTACAGTACTGGCAAATGCAAACCAGAAGAAAAAAATCATACAAATTACTGAGATTTAAATGAAAGCATAGATAACCCAAAACCAGTCATTTTTCATTTGCAAAAAAGGATTTACCTCCTACCAGAAGTCACCAACAACAATGACCATATTTCAATGTCTAGTATTATAAAATGGGGCTTAAAAATAAAGCTAAATTAGGCTTTTTCCCATTAAGGTTATTACTATGATTCAGTACATTGTGTTGAATATAAAGATCCAGCAGCTATTGTCTCCAGTTTTTCTTCATGAGATTTTTAACATGTTTTCAATTTTACTTTGTTATAGAAATAATTATAACAAAAATGTTATTCTTTCTAATTTTAAATTGTTACAGAAAAACGAATGACCTTTCTTCTCTAGGTTAAACTAAACTTGCCTCTTGTGTAGGTATGATGAAGTACAAAAAAGGCATGAAAAACAGTTGCTACAGTTGATAAAAGCTTTTTTTAAAATAAGACATGTTTTTTCTATTGGTTAACTGTTTCTCAAGTCCTGAAAAAAAGCAGTTTTTTTCAAAGAAAAATAATTAACTTTCCTATTTTAACAATTAATTAATACAATTAATTAAACCATTAATTTTAATAATTAATTTTCCTATTTTAACAATGAAAAAAAAACCCTGCAGTATATTACCTGAGTAAACTGATAGTTAACTCAAGAGCAGAGTCTGCACAGTTCATAGGAAGCTGCATCCTCTGCAATGACAGCAACAGTGTGTTTATCTAAGAGGAGTTTGGGTGACTTAATTTTTGACCAAAATTCTATCACAAGTCAAGATCATGAAGAAAACTATGAAGCTCATCAGACACAGGTTTCAAAAACATATCAGGATGCTTAAGTCTTGCTGGAAGTACCTGAAGTATGGTGTGGGTACACACTGTGGTGCACCCCAAAACCCCATTCTGAAGAAGATCCAGCCTTGGCTGGAGCACATTGGGACTCTCAGCTCACATGCCTGGCACACCTCCCTGCAGAAATCAAACTCTGGAGAAGGTAATTCACACACCTGGAGATCACTCTTCAATTCCAGTCTATCAGTTTAGAGACAATAATTTTGCCTGTGGGCCAGCTGTAAAATGGGGTAATAGTCTTTGTATCACTTCACAAGACAAGCCTGTCAAACCTCTCACAGAATGGACCAGATGCTTTAAAACCAAAATGCTGTCTATTTATCTAATTGCATATATCTAACTGAGCTTAATGCTACTAGAGGTATTTTTCAGAGATTTTACAGGCCCCTGAACATAGTGATAACAAATGAGAACTCTAAATGAAGCTGTATTCTGTTTATGCCTGGATTTGCTACAGCTTCTGCCATTTCACCTCTGGGAAAGGCAATTCACAACCAGTGTGCCATGAGAATGGTCCAGCCTGGCTACAGCCCCCGTGCTCCTCACTGCAAGGCTGTCTTTGCCCCCCAATACACCCTGATCTTCCTTCTCTTGCTCCAGCCAAAGTTTTTCAATCTCCTGGGAAGAGCTCTTCCCTGCGCCCATCCCCCTCTCTGCAACATCCCCTTTGCTCCCATCAGGGGTATTTTGTTGATGTCCCACCAGCCAACTAAACTTCTGGGCCTCACCTCTTCCCAAACACAGCAGGAAGAAGCACCAGTTCAACTAATCAGCATTGCCTGACAGGATCATCTGAACATCTCTGTTCAGCAGAGAGAGCCAAAAATTGCAGTCATAGATCTGAAAGAACTGGAAATGGATGTGATGCTACCGTCACCTGTCGTATGCAAGATAAACCATAAATCTCCCAGCTATTTTAATTTGACAGACAACATCATTCAACCAACCATCTACCCCTTTCCATGTTTTAACTCTGGGGGAAGGAAAACAGAAGCAAACAGAACTGACACAGATGAATTTAAATGCTCAAGTTAAGACTGCTAACTAGGATGAAAGGAATTTTTGCAAAGGTTTTCTTCTTTGAAGAAAACATTGATAACCAAGATTAGCTCCTGCAAAACACAGATTCATTTAAATTTTGTCTTTAAAGCAAAGATGCTGTAGCTAAGCAACCTGGCTCTTCCTTAGAATGAAAGTTGGTTTTCATAGCACCTTGTTTATCACTGAGAACTCTGACAAACCTCCACCTTATTTTATGTAACAGTGTCTGGGGGAGAGCCAGATTAGATCTGGTTTACTGTCATAAGGGGACTTTTCCCATTAACACAGATGCAAGAATTATTTTTAAAATAGCATCCAAACTGTTCTTTGTGTCTACTGCCTGCTCTTCAAATACCCTGAGCTGTTGGAGAGAACAGGTACACCTGTCTGCTTCTGAATCCAAGAAATGCTGGCTATATTTCCTTTACCTGCACACTGAAATGAGCCTCTGCCCTTTCTGCCTTAGATTCCCCCTTCAGCCCAGGAGTTGATACAGCATTTAGTATTTGTTTTCTACCACCAAAGATGCTGTTTTAAGACAAAATACATCCTGACATGCTCTCTGCTCTGGTTGGGTCTCTTATCCTATGTTGGATACCATCTGCAGCTTCAAGAATGATTATTATTTCCAAATTAGAAGCTAACTATAGTCCATAAACCCATTCACTCAGACTGAATCACCAAAGAGCTTTGATTTCAAATTCTTCTAATTAAGACTGCACTTTTCCTAATGGATAGGACAGAAAATACATGCAAGTAATAAGCAAAATCAATGACACTGAGTATGACCCAGTGGGTTATGACTTCAGATGCTAATCTCTTGCCATGGTTCCCCTCCCACAGACTGTGCACATTAATAGCCTTTTCCCAGTCTGACAAGGGCACTGAAAAACCTGGAAAGCATTGGGTTTTTCCCCCCCTCTCTCCCAGTTCAGTCCCCATTACAATTCTATTTTTAATCAGCCCCTGCCTCCCCCTTGTTCAGTTGCTTGTAACCTTGCATACAGTATAATAAAATATGATGGTCCCAAATGTTTTGCTAAACAATGGAAAAAAGATTTTGACTGCACTGCTCATTTGTTTTCCCTTCTCAATTGGTTTTGTGTTTGTGCACAAAAAATAAACACACAGTAGGCCTATGCATCCTTCTACAAACACAGATATGCAGCCACTCTATGCAGACAGCAATGCAGCTTTCTTGTTTACTCTGCTTCCCTCGTTTCCTCTAGATATTTTTGCACACTGTCATTTGTGGAATACTGTTGAAACCCAAAGGGATGTCAGCTGAGCCTGCCTCACACTGCAAGCTGTTGGCAGGCTCATTAAGGCCAGGGGAGCAGTGTGGAGTCTGCTGCCACTGCTCACAGACTGCTGCTGCTGCTGGCTGAAGGACCTAGCCCAGCTCAAGGGCCACACTCGCTCATTTCTTCAGATGCTCCTCAGCTTTGACATTATTGCTGGTGTCTCCACAAGGACTCTAAAGTTGTTACTAAAAATGTCAGCAGCTGCTGTCAGCATTTATGGAGAAGAAATCCAATATCATAAAAGACTTCAAGTGTTTCAAACAAGGTAAAAGCACATGTTTTCTTAGTCCCATAAGCAGCCTCGACTGTACATTGTACAGCACTGCCTGTACAATGAAATTACTTTGCATTTGTTATTGGGTAACTACACTTCTGTTTGTTAATTTCAGACTTGTCTGCATCATTTTATGATCTACCCAACCTAATTATTTCTAACTCTGCAGACACCACCTATCATATTTGTTGCAGCCCCAGAGAATCCAAATCTCGTGCTCAATAGCTTTTGAGGAAGCCATTGCCTATTTGGGAGTCAAGGTGGAAGGCAGGAAGCAGAATGTAGCTCTCTCTCACAAAAATAACACCTGGCCCTCAGCTTCTTTTTGACTGATCCAGTCATTAAAATAAAAGAACAAAAACATAACAACTGAAATAGACTTTAGCCATGGCTGCAATTTGGCTTTCCTGTGTTAAGTATCACCTAACTTCCTGCCTAATTAGGCTGAGCAGTGTCCAGTTACCCTTAGGTTAAAGGAGTGCACTCTTGTTCATCCAGGCTGCTATAAAATCAGGGATGTATGTGTACTGTCCACAAAAGAGAAAAAAAAATCAGGAAAAAAAATCACTTCATATTAGGAATTTAAGTAGTCAAAAATGGGGAATCCAAAGTTCTCAGTGCTTGTTTTTGTTTCTTGCACTCGAGGGCACCATACATATAGCAAGATATTTAAAACCCACCAATCCTAAGGAACACCTAAATCTAAGGACAGATCGAAGTTTAAGGAAGATTAGTATGTCTCAGCATTTTGCATATTTGAGTCATAATATTCCTAAATCACTCAACCTGACACTATTTTTTCCAAGCAAGGACTAGCACTACAACTATTCCATCACAATCAGGTTGCTCTTGATGACCTTCCAAAGACAAATCCCAGTGCCACAGTTAGCATCATCTCCTAATACTGTGCCAGACTATGTGAAGGCAATACAGTACTTTCAACAACAATCTCTATTTTCTGGTAGAAGCTGGATCCCATCCATGCCTTCCCTTTTTTCTGTCTAGCACATACAGACCACTGGCTTACCATATGTTACCATTCACTGCCACACACCTCCATCTCCCTCATTTCAACTGATTTTTATTTAGAAAATAAACACTTCAGAACAGCACAGAAAGTAGGAGAATTTGTCTGCCATGTGTCTAGTAGATTTTAGCCACTATAAAAGCACTTTGATTAATCCATAAGTTTGGTCTTTTCCTCCTGTTCGTGCATGAAGTCACTCTCTATGTTTTCATAGCATTAGGGAGGAAGGGAGTTGTATTTCTGAAAATTTTAAATATTCTGAAACATTGAGCTTTATGCCTTCGGTTTAATGGTACTGGTGGCCTGGCCACATGGTATGGGCTATGCAGTAAACACTTTCAGAGCCAAATCAGAAACTCACTATGACAAAGGCTTATCACACAGTCTGCACAGAGGCATGTCACAGTAAATACTCAAGCCACCTAACAAAACTAAAGTGAGCAAGGAGGGTCTAACAAAAGCAGAACTGGAAATCCAGATTATCTCCATTCTCTTCCTACTCTGCTGGAGACAGACTTTGTAAATGGGGGCAGAGCATTCAACCATCAGCAGGTATTTGTTTAACTGCTCCTAGGTAGATAAAGAAGAGCACAGGGAATATGATTTGATTAACATCTAAAAGCAAAACTGCGTGGAAAATATTGTTGCACAACTACCTAAGTTACCCTTATTCCACACAGTGGATTCCAATGAAACAAGTATGAAAAGCAGCACGTGGGACCTTCTCCCGGGTTCAGCTGTGGTGGCTTCTTCTCAGTAGCTGGTACAGTGATGTGTTTTGGATTCTCTGTGAGAATAATGTTGATAGCAACAGCCAAAACACCAGTGTGCTAAGCAATGCTTACATTAAGTCAAGGGCTGTCCAGTTTCCCAGATTCTGCCAGTGAGGAGGTGCACAAGAAGCAAGCAGAGCCAGGACAGCTGACCTGAGCTGGCCAAAGGGATGTCCCACACCATGGAACAGCATGTTCAGTCCATAAGCTGGGAAGAGTTGGGCAGGAGGGGTCACTTGCTGCTGGGGGACAGGACAGGCAGCGGTCAGCAGGTGACACTGGGCATCACTGGTTGTTCTCCGGTTACATTTGCCTTTTTCCCTATCATTTTAGTAATAGTATCTTTTATTATCATTATTATTACGACATTGCACTTTGTTTCCATTATTAAACTGTTCTTATCTCAACCCACCAGTTTTATCTTTTTTTCCCCAATTCTCCTCCCCATGGCAGTGGAGGCAGGGGAAATGAACGACTGCATGGCACTTAGCTGCCAACTGGGGCTAAACCACAAGAGACCTAGGACTGGATTTTTTTCCCTTTTATTCTTGGTTGCAGAGATGCAGTTTACAATCCCACCCCTCTGCTGACACATTTGGCAATTGCCAAAGTATATAATCACATTTGGGATAACTAGAATGTATTAAAAAACAAGGTTTACCAGATCACGTGGGAAATAATATTTTCTTCTAGGACGAAACATGAGTGATTTAAAAAGTGTTCCCTTGAATTCAGAAGTCAAAAAGTACTTGACAAAGAAAAACATTTTTTCACTTGCAGAAATATTTAGTCTTAAATCAGTCTTTATCAAAGACTTCATTTTGCATTTCAAGTTTATTTTATGAAAAAACTCAGAGAAAAATAGAAAGATGTTTACAAAAATTCTGAGTTCTTCGTCCTCAAAAATGTTAGCAGCTGAATTCATCAAAACCAACTGTTTTTCTAAATTTAGACTTGGCTTCGATAAATTGGCATTTTACAGAAAATTAGGCAAGCATCTCCTGACTTCTGGCAGACAAATGTCAACTTTCCCTACATTTTATATGCCCTTTCCAAAAGTACAGAAGTGCACAAGGTACCCACTCTCACAGAAAACAAATGGGTGCCTTTGAAATCACCTTTACAAAGAAGAATTGAAAGAAAAAATCAAAACGTATTTTGTTTAAAAGTTTCATTGAACACATATGACAGGCCAGGCCGAATGATCCCTGATTTGCTGACAGATGGAACCAGACACAGACCTTCAGAAGGAAGGGGAAGCAGGAAGGAGCTGAGCACAAACATTTTCGTCAGCTCTGTCAAAATGTTGGCATTCCTACTAAGAAGGAATTACAGTATCCAATTCTGCATCTCTATCAAATGACCATGTTTTCCTGAATAATTACCATTAGCATTTCAGCTACTTCTACTGTATTTTGTAAAGCTGTCCAAGCAAAAGTGACATTGACATTAAAATCCTATTTTGATTTTGAGCACAAAATAATTGTTTGACTTGAAAAGCAGAACCTCATAAATTATTTCATTGGTAATCTATTTCCCAGTAACTGCTATCTCTTCACAATAACTTTGCTTCTGTTTTAACCTCAATAATTCTGAAATGCAGGCACTCCTGAAACTCATGCATTCCACAACACCTCACACAGAAAGACTCCTTCAGCCCTACATTCAATGTCTATAAAATAAATAACATTTATACTACAGAACACTACTCAGTGTAAAGGTTTGTTACTAAGTGAGGTCCCTTAGGGACAGACATACCTCAGAATTGTTGAGATGACACCTGTGTGTCCCTGAGAACCATCCTTCGCTCGAACACTGGTCAATGTCCACCTTCTGCAGATTGATGTCCACTTTGACAACACCTCTGAAAACAGAGAGGAAACAGCCTTGAACACCACTACAGAAATAGGTTAAACTTTTTAATGATGCTGTAGCCTGAAAAGCAGAACTACATCTTTCTTCTAAATATGGAATTTGATAAAATGTCTAAAACCAGGAAAGTTTTGTGCTCCCAGAGCCATGGACACAAGAATATTCTTATTTTAGACTTTACTGGGATGTACTATGGACAAGAGCTCAGTAAATCTAACATATTAAGAGTAGGGTGGCAGTTAAGAACAAGTTTTATGTTCAAACAATGTAATGCTCTTCACACTTTACTATGCAGCAAAGACCCAAAATAAATACAGTGAAAGACCTGCACTACTTTTCCTGAAGCCAGCAACCTTCCCAACAAGTTCTGAGTGAGAGGTACCAGACACTGCACCTCACCCCATACCCAGCAAAAACTACATTCTCCCCTTTCCTCCAGGGAATCCTATTTGCCAAAACAACTGGCAAAAAGCCTTTTTTGTGCTCTCCCCAGAGACATTCAGGTCTCCCCTCTGCAGCTCAACATCTTCCTCCAACAGGCATCCAAGCCCTCTCCCCACACATTTGCCAGCTGGCCCTGCAATAAAACCTGATACAACATCAGAAAGCTGCTCAAGCCAGCAATAGACCACTGATGTCTGTGAAGCAAAAATAAAAATGTTTTCTACATGCACATGTCCAGAAGGACCATCTGAATTGTGTAAGTCCTATACCAAGAAGTCTCTAGGTTTCATCATCAACAGTTTACCTCAAAAATTCTTTGGAAAGAAAAGCTAATAAGCCAATTTCAAAGCTGACACTCTATTTTATAAAAAACATGAAAATCATCAGAAGAAAAAGGGTACAAGACTGTAGTTCTATACACTTTTTTTTAAAATTTCAAAGATTTTCATATTCTTCAGAATGACCTATAGCATCATTGTGTCAGAGCATGTCATCTATGACTGCTTTGCTGCAGTCCAGACTTGACAAAAATGTCAATATTCAATTTCTGGTTGCTAAATCATTACACAAACTCATTCATAGTGGGTGAATGCTCTGTGCTAATTTCTTAAATCTAAAATACCATTCCTTTCAAGTCAATCATTTCAGCCACTTGGGACAGATGTTTTCATTTCCACGGTCTGGACTTCACAACTACAAACACCATCTCCTTTCTTTCAGGCTGTGAACTAAAAAGGGCATGGCCCAGCCTCTATCTCAGAAGTACCTCATTCACCTCAAAGTGTCTTCCCTCTTTAATTAATGCTCCTAACACAGTAATAGTAACAAGGTATCTACAGAGCCATATATTTGAGAGGATACATACAAGCAAAATTAGAAAAGGCATAAGAGCGAGCTTGATCAAAACCAGCACAGTACTGCTCCCTCACATCTGACCCCAGTACAACAAGAGTCCACAACAGCTAAATTTGGATATTCATCTTCAGCTGTGCTATATAGCAAATGGAGAAACACAGCTACATCACACAAGTGGTCAGAAGAAGGCATGAGAAAATTACATACAGCAGACAGTAGGAAGTTAGACAGTACAGGAGCACTTAATCCCACTCAGTCTCCTGACTAGAATCTAAACAATCTAATGCTGGGCACATTTTGAAATTACTTGAAATATTTAAGTGCTGGTTCAAGCAAGTGAAATTTAAAATAGCACACACCACACTTCTGGAATATTCTGATATATTTTTAGTTTACAGCTTTGTGCCTTTGTATGCTTGTTTTGAACAGCAGTTTCACGGGGGACTACTCAAACCATGTTTCTACCCCAAGGAACTGTTTCTTCCATGTTCTGGGTAAGCAATAACCTCAAGAGGAAAAACTGCCATACTGCGTAGATGATCTTTAAAATGCTGATACCAGTGGATTATAAATTTAACCTGGCAAGAAAGTGCCTGGTTCAGATGCCCATAGCAGTAGAAATAACAGATCACTCATCTGGTCATGTGTAGGTTTCTATTATTTTCTGGATCTTTACGAGCTAATACAAATATTAGTGTGTGGGCAGAGGACAGGACCAGTTCTGCACATGAATAATCTCCCCATGGCTGCATACAGGCACAAAGCAGGCAGCAGGACCAGGACCAACATTACTCCTTGCTCTCCTAACTCATGTTATACATCAGTCACATTGGCAAAGGTATCAGGATTAGCATCCTCCTGACTACTCCAAAGAAATCAGTTTATACAATAGGAAAAGCAGTGATGATTCAACTTTAATAGAAATGCAACCCATTCACCTGGGAGAACTGAAGCACCTGAGGGAAGAAGGTTTTATTTCCTTTACATGGAAAGTTTTTCCCTTGTGTACATTTTGGTTTTAACTGGTAGGAGAGGAAACTCACCTTTCCCTCCTCAAACACTTCTGCAAAGAGAAATACAGATTGCAAATAAAGGACAAACTAATCACTGCCAGAAGAGAAGAAACACCTTTAAGAGTATGCTGTGAGGTAGCACAAGCAAGCCCTGTAGAAGCAGAGTGCCAGTAAAAAAAAGGATATAAATATGTTCAAAAGAAAACTTAGCTAGAGGTTACTTGTGAGAAAGACAACACACACAAGCCAAAGAAATTAGGGTCAGTAAGTACATTGAGAAAGCATTTGAGTATGGCCTTGTACCAGAACTGCTGCAATTTGGAGAATTCATGGCATGTTTTAATGGGACAAGCATCAGAGAGCAGGAGAGCATCCTAACACTGAGAGCCACATTCAGGAAAGAAAGGAATATGGACTTCTCACATCAGAATTCATTAAAGCACTCACATCCTTTCAAAGCTCTTTAATACAATTACTTGGTTGAAAATACATGTGAAAATCAAATTCATACAGCAACTATCATTGGAAGAAACCTCTTGTGATCAATCCAATCAGCTCGAGAAGGCTCAGTTAAGTTGGGGGCTTTTTATGCCTTCAATAATGGAGACTTCACCATCTCTGGGAAATCCCATCTAGTGACTGACCAAACTCAAACAAAACATTTCTGATGTTTAAATGAAATTTCTTATATTTCAGTTTGTGCCTCTTGGGCTTTCCATCCTTTCATTGAATGAGGCTGAGAAAGGTCTGTCTCTCTCTCCTTTACACTTTTTCACCGGTATTTACACATAGAATGCCCCTGGAGCCTTTTCTTCTCCAGGCTGAACAGCCCCAGCTCACTCAGTCCTTCTTGTGTCAGATGCTCCAACCTTTAATTATCTGCATGGCCTTTCACTAGGTTTGCTTCAGTACATCCATATCTCCTGTGCTGAGGAGCCCAGAAGTGGACACAGCACTCTTGATGGGGGCCCCACCAGGCTGGGTAAAGAGAAGGATCACTCTCCTCAACCCACTGGAAAAACTTCCTCTCACCAACCAGGAGGCTGTTGGCTTTCTTTGTCACAAGCACAAGTTGGCAATTCACGTCAAACTGGTGCCCACCAGGAGTATATCAAAAGTGACTGACCTCCAATTGGTTGTCTATACACAGAAGTTATCTATACACTGTTATCTACACACAGAAACCTGCTGAGTTGGTTAAACACTATTTCCCCCTCAGAAATCCATGCTGACTACTCCCAATCAACATTCCTCCTCTTCATGTGTTCCAGAAGGGGTTTTCACAATTATTTGCTCCATCACCTTCCCAGGGACTAAGAGGAGACTGATCAGCCTGTAGTTCTTGGAAGACATCAAGTACCTTGGACTTTTCAATGTCTTTTGTCACAAAGTGCACTTCTCCATTCAGCAGCAAAGACCTTGGAAAATACTTTAAAGATCATTGAGTCCCAGCCATTAACCAAGTACTGCCAAAGTCACCATTACACCGTGTCCCACCCAGGTGCCACATCTTCTTAAAACCTCCAGGGATGGTTACTCAACCCTGGCAGCCTGTTCTGATGCATGACAATCCTTCCAGTGAAGCAAATTTTCCTAATATCCAATGTAAAACTCCTCTGGCACAACCTGAAGACAGTTTCTCTTGTCCTATTACTTGTCACTTGGGAGAAGAGACCAACTCCTACCTCACCCCAACCTACTTTCAGGCAGTTTTAGAGAGCAGTAAGGTCTCCCCTAAGCCTCCTTTTCTCTGGACTAAAATCCCCCAGCTCCCTCAGTTGCTCCTCATAGAACTTGTGCTCCAGACCCTTCACCAGCCCCACTGCCCTTCTCTGGACTTGCTCCAGCCCCTTTAACACCTTTCCTAAAGTGAACTCAGTACTGAACACAGGATTTGAGGTACAACCTCACCAGTGATGAGTACAGGGGAACGATCACTTCCCTGGCCCTGCTGGCCACACTATTGCTGCTACGAGACACTCAAGGTCACAGTCATGCTCAGACAGAGTCTCCACATCGCTCCCAGGTTATCTGGCCCTGCTTCCACCTGCACTTTCAATTGATGCTGAAGTTTTGTCAGGATCACTGTTCTTTTTGCTTCTCTTGTACTAAAGCTTTTCTTACAAGAATATTTGTCTTTCACAAAACCAATCTTCATGAAACTCAATGCAAACTTTTTTACCTACACTCTTCTCCCATTTGCAGCTCCTCTGTAGAACAACCTGAACTTTTGACATGGCTAAGTTGTTCTGGTTTTCCCTTTCCTCAGAGCTTTGTGAGTTTCTGGGGTGAAAATCTACAGCAAGAAGAAACAGGACAGTCTCTCCTAACAGTTACAAGCTGCCAGAGGATTTCAACTGTTTCCCCCCATGGTGCATATTATTATTCTTTTTTATAGACCTCTGCAATACATGTTTCACGGTAACATCACAGTTCTGAAGAAGTACCAGGGTCTGAAACTACCTGAGGATACAGTGCTTTCAAAAGCAAAGGTTCCTTAAGCATCTATGTGGCATTTATATAAGGTATCATGATGGTACAAGACTTCTACTGCATTCATTTGAGATCCATTTTAAAACACCATCTCAGACTTGTACCCCACTGCTATTACACAGAGTACACTAATATGTACATGATATATTTCTGAAATTCTTCAGTGATTAATACAGTAGCTGGCACAGTCTGTTTAGCCACCCACATTTTCAGTTATTTTTGATTCAGCATTCAGAAAATGTAACATATGAAAGAGCACATCCTCCTAGAATGTATACGGACCAACTCCCTGTGTTATATTTATCGAACTAATTGGGAATAATTGCAGTGTTGCTATCTTGGTGGAAGCAATCAAGACAGATATCAAGGGTGTAAGAGTAGACTCAGCTTGTCAGCGTAACACATTTATCCACACTGGCAATATTGCCTGGCTGAACACAAGCCACAGCCATAAGTTAATAACAATATTACTGGTAATTGTGGACCATCTGGCAGGTAAGCATATTTTGTTAATCTCCTTGTAACAATACATATTTGTTTCCTGCCACAATTTTACAGTCCTTACAAACACAGAAGCGGTATCTAAGGATTGCATGTCCATGTTAAACATGCAGTTAAGAAAGAAATAGTTGAATTATACATAAGATGATCACAGAAGAATGATGTCATCAAGGATTTTCTGTCAGGTCAGAGGTTTGATTTAAGAGGCTTTAATGCCTGTCTGTATTTCCAGTACTACTGTTTGTTGGCATGCTGCTTGCCTTGAAATCTGTGCCAGAAATTGATTTAAGCTTATTTTCCCAAACTACTAGCTATCTTGATAGTTTCAGTAGTTATAATATTTCATTGTAACAACATGTTGTAAAACCTATCTACAGAATATTTTTTTGCCTCTACTGTTACATCATAAAAAAAAATCAGGAACATGTCCTTTTTCTCTAGTCAGCTTGAACTGTACAAAATAATAGCCTGCCAACATTTAAATGGTGACAAACAGTATCCTCGTGCTCTAGATCTTCAAAAGCTTTTTTGTCACAGAGGTCATCACAGCTCAGCTAAACATGCAGCTTCCCTTCCAAGTTTGTACACTTACTTTTGTGCCCGTAAGCATTGTGAGCACTCATAGTTAAGGTATAAGGGATGGTTATCACACACTGAAGTGGGCATCATTCCCCCCATCTAAACAGCTGCTTAGATTCTTGCTGTCATATTCATTCAGCCCTCTATCCTGTCCTTCATAAGTCCTCTTTACCAGAAGAGAAGGAGATAAGAAAAACAAGTTCTCTCCAGCCATCGGAAATCTGCAAATGCCCACTCCTCTAGACAAATACACACAGGATTTAGCATAGCCAATGTTTCCAGGGCAGATGTCTTTTCTGACCACTCTCATTTTGGAGGTCACCACTTTCAAGAATATTCATCTTCAAACACTGCATACTACCTGACACCTGAGGCTCCTCTCATGTACCATCAACTGAGCACCCAAAAATAAGCACCTGGTGTCAAATTCACAAATGAATTTCAGCCACAAGTCTTACTGACAAACAGCAGCTTCTGCAGGGTCAGCTTGCCTTTGAAAGTTAAGATTTAGGATTCTGCATCACTTGGACATTGTTAAGGTTGTTACTGTGCATAACCAGCCAGATTTACAAAAAGCTACTGGGACATAACACGATTTTGGCCTGGTCAGAGTTACCACTAATTCCTTACTAATAGGACAGACACTTCCCTGATTCCTCAGCCATAGCATGACTGCTGCTTTCCAACACACATTTTCATAGGAGAACCAGCTTTCACTAAAAATAAACCTAATTGAGGAGTAAGGTACAGCAGTGTGGGCACATAAATTAGGATTCACCTGCAAAGAAAATCCCTCTAGGCCATTTGAAACAGTACTGCAAGGGCAGAATACTTAAAGTTGAATTCTCTATTGTCTGAAGAATTATTTTGAGTTTCAATCTGCCTTCAGATTTACGGCATGCAGTGCTGCTTCCCTGGGGATTCCCCTGCCGTTTAGTCTGAGTGTTCCTTAGATACTCTGAAGGGCAGAGATGGTTTGGGATTTTTTTTCCACTTGAGGATGTTCAAGTGCTGCTAGCATCTTAACTCTGTCACAAAGCACCACCTTGGTACAGGAATGCCAGTGATGTCAGTGATGGTAGAGTACCACTTACATTAGATTATCCCTATGAAAAGAGGTATTGGAGCCAAATTCAGGTTACTTTTTTAATGTTTCCATTACCATCCATGGGGTCAAGGAGGCAGGTGGAAAGGAAGGGTCCCAAGGAACAGAGCACAACAGAAGAGAATACATTTAAGAATACAAAGAGCTTTTGAAATAGAAGAATCCTACACAGGATGGATGGTCTCAGCCTAATTAAACCAAATCCTGTGACCCTGAAGATTTATTTACAAGGTTACAAGGTCATTTTAAAACTCAAAAGTAAGTGGAAGCCAACCTCAAAAAAAAAAAAAGTAAATGGAAAGGCATATACCTGGGCAAGGAGGAACATACAAAGTACAGGAATGTAAGACAAAACCAAGATATTTTTAGAAACAGCATGTTAAAAGGATAGGCTCTGCTAATTAAAAACATTTCAAATACCTCAGAAAGTGGAAGGCTGAAGTAGAATCTCTAACACAACACAGCCAAGATACAAATATTGCTCAGAGCAGAGACAGCTTTTGACAAAAATTAGTTATTTTCATCACTCTTGAAAGAATCAATGAAATAAAAATCAGCTTTCACATTCAGGGACGTTAACAAGCTGGACTTCACAACTATCTCTTCTGGACTTCTCAAATAGTGGCCAGTGACAAAGTTAGCAAGTGATAAAAATGCTTAATACAACCCACAACTAAACCTGGCTGACACACAAAAGATGCAATAAAACACTTTGAAAAGTATTCACTGAAGAATCTGGGATCTCCCAATGAATTTAGATTCATGAAGTGAGTTTAAAAACAGAAAATTATGGAACCCATAACAGATGGATATTATGGAATATATAAATATATTATGGAATACAATGCCAAACTACATTGCAGAAGACAAAAATGTGATAAAACACAAACTGACCTTCATGATTCTCATCTAATATATCCAGTCATTCTTACTATCCAGCCATTCAGAAAAAGTCTGAAAAAAAAATTTCTTTTTATTGCTTATCATCGATAAATTGGACATAACCAGGATAGGAGAACTTGACATTTTTCCTTCAGTACCTGCCAGAAGCTGCCTTGTCTTTATTTGACTGAACACAGCAATACATTTTTTTCTTACATTTAGGAACATCTCTATCTTAGTCCACACTCACAAATAGAATAGGTAACAGTCCTGGAGCTGAATCTCAGACAGTAAGGACTGCCCCAAGTCCACCCCCTTCAAAAGAGCTTTGATAACCTGCTGTGCTGGAAGTCTGGCCCGTGGGTGATGAGAGTGGAGAACAAAGGAGTTGGAAACAGAAGTTTGATTCTGCACCAAAAAAAAATTCCTTTTACTGCAACTTAGCATGTGCTACGTAATTGTGGACATGAATGCAGTATGTGTTTCAATCCTCTCATGGCCATATTTAACTTCTTTTTTCAAAGACCCACTTCTGTTTCTCCAATACGGAAGAAAGCTGAATCATGGTTCCGAAAGAGAAATCCATATTTATTGTTCCTTTCCTATGTTTCATCAACATCCAGTGTTTTCTATCACTATCCATGATCTCATATGAAAAATGCTGGCAGGGACAATTATCTAGAAAATACTTAAAATATCCTGAGGGTTTCCACAAGCAGACAGTATAATAACAGGCTTCTTTATTTTAACTTCTTTTCAGGAACACAAATCCAAGACTTTCAGAAATTCTAGAAAAGAAATTATCCCTTTTAATTTTTGAAACCTGTTCTAAATCCACCCACACCTTCAATCAAGGGCCAGGACATGTTATAAAAAATGTCAATCTCACCATTTAAAAATACTTTTTGTATTATACAACTAACATCACATCGGCACAAAAAATCTAAAAATATCCTTTAACAATTAAAATTCATTTTCTCTTCGCTCAGTACTCAGACTAAAGAGAGATTGGGGGAAACTAAAAAGGGGGGTAAAGGAAAAATTAAACCAGGTCTAAAAGAAAAAATTCACTTTTAAAATTCCTTTTTTCATGTCTACATTTGTTTGGGTTTTTTATCAAGCAATTTAATAGCTGTGAAATATTTAGAAGAATAATAAATCATAATAGATATAATCCCTAAGAAATTACTTATTTGTCATAAATAGTTCTACCTCCATTGTTTAATCTGCCTTTAGTAGTGTTTCCTTAACTAAGAGTCCCATCACAGTCTAACACTGGAGTGGTCCAAGTAATTGTTAATGGTACAGTAGAAATCCCTACATTACGCTGCCTTTAGGGAAGAAACAGCTCAATTTAACTATGTAGTAAAGATTATCTTTGCATAAAGGAATACTTTTCCAGTAACAGAGAAGTAGCAAACCTCTGGAAGACAGAAAATATTAAGATTAGCAGAATCTGGCCAAACTTCAGAATGCAGTTACCTGTAAATAATCCAGAACAAGACTACACTCAAAAAAATTAAAAAACAAAACCCAAAACAAACAAAACCAAAAAAAACCCACCCCAACTTATTCAGCTTGCTGACTGAGTACCTTTCTGCTGAAACAGACATTATTCCACTGGATTCTCCCTAAAAACCTTTAAAAAATATAGTAAATGCTGTGCTGGATTTGGTAAAAAACCTGCTGGAAGGAGTGTGGTGGGAGGGGGAAAGAAAGCCAACGCTTTGTATCCTGAAGACACCTGACCTCCACAATGAGAAATCACGCGAGACCAATGACCAGTTCCCAAAATGTGCACGTATTTCAACACAATGTTAAAGAAAATGAGAACAGCACACAAGGGAACATTTTGAACTGCAAAAGCAGCAACTCATTCATCAGAGTTTGGGGATAATTGATGTCATTGCACAAGCCTGAAACAGTGCACATGAATCTGACTAACCATGCTCAGGAAATACTGCAACAGGACTTGAGAAGAGGGACCATGGCAACAGAGAGCTTATGACAAAGACTAAAGAAAGCCAGTTTGTGCAGTCTAGTAAACAAAGGTGGTGAAGGGGCCTCTGCCTATAAATAAGTCAGGGCAGTAAACACCAGCTAAGAGTGCTAAGTCAGATGGAAGACAGTTCTGGACCAGAATAAATGCACGAGAACCGACTGCAAGCAAATCAATTCAGATCAGAAATTAGGAGAAGTTATCCAACCCTTAGGTCCAGCATGCCAGTGAAGAGTCAAGAGGGAAACCCACCTACTTAAAGATGGAGATTTGTCAGCTGATAACATTAAGTGGGCTTCTGACAGCAGAAGACTGACTCAGTGACCCAGGAGGACTTTTTTTAACTTGTGTGTTCCTACTAGCTGACTATTTAGTCATCTTTCTTCTAGATGAAGATGTGACCTTCCCCACTTGTCTCCTGGACTGCTAAATCCATTAAGACCTCTCATTTCTTTCTCCAGACGCCAAGAAAATATTTTTAGAAAAGAAATCATATTTACAACATAAAACTCCTCACACTTTTCCACTTTCTCAGCAGGGCTGCAAGGAGGACAGCTGGGTCATCACGTGCCATAAAATACGGTTCATTCTGACCGTGTGATAGGCAGCAGCAGAGGAGGGGCACCAAAGACCTGTGACAGATGCTACTGTGCTCTACCCCCTGCAGCACTACAGTAGTAGAGTGATTAGGCACATTAAGTCATGAATTTCAGCTGCAAATGACATCAGTTTAGATAGGAGGGATGGTTAACACCAAGTGATTACTTCGAGTCTCTGTGGATCCTGATTTCTGGAAAGCCTACACTGCATCCTCTAAGTAGGTTGTAGTAATGTTCTCTCCTTGCATTTTGGCTGGAAAGACCAGCAAATGCAGACAACAAAATACCAGCAAGCACTGGTAAGAAGCTGCAGCCAGCACTGCTACCTTAGCATTGTACCAGGCTCATGTGGCCACACTGGGCCTGAACAGCTTCTGGTACATTCATCATCACAATCAAGTTGCCTTTGGTTTCTCCACTTCATCTGAGTATTTGTCTACAGTGTTAGTCAGGGCAAGGCAACTTCACCACATTCTCTCCTTGGCCTCCACTCAGGGCGGATTACTGCAGATGGGCAGTCATCTCTTGGGAAGGGGAGAGGTGAAACTGAAGACAGATGAGCTGTTTGCAAGAGCCCCCTGGCCTGTAACACCCCCATCCTCAGGCCAAAAGCACTGCAACTCTTGACAATGTTAAGAACAAAGCTTGCTGCTTTTTGCTGCACTTTGGAGCATTGTTGACAACAGCACTGCAGCGGCAGCATGCACTGAACACAGCCAGGAGTAGTTACCAGTTCTGCCTTCATTAAACTCTTCCCTTTGCTGTGTCACATGAACAAACCCATCTGTTACTGCCACAGAAGAGACAGCAAGAAGGAGCAATGGCTTTTCCTTCTGAAATGTGAAAGAACACTCTTCCATGTATATGGCAAGCTCCTGAACATATCTCATCCTAATGTACCATGCCTTAAACCTAGAGTGAGCAAAGAAAGTACAAAAACTGTTAGAATAATATTAAAGAGGCATACACTAAATTACCATTAATGATATCATACCAGACTACTAAATGGGAGGAGCATGGTTAACTGATTCATTAAAATGTTTTTAACAGATGGTTCAAGGATATATTTTTGGGAGAACCAACATAGCTGCCCCAAAAGATGGAGGTTAAGAAACACTGTTTTTTTATATGGACCTTAAATAAGATTTAAGGTCAAAATATTGTGTCACTCAAAGACTGATGGTGAGGGGAAGTAAAGCTTACTTTAAGAGGCATCTTACAGTAATTCACACTAGTTTTCCAGTAACCACACTAGATTTTACATTTTTCTATTACGTGCTCATGCTTTAAACCATTTTTCTCTTAAAAATTCACGTTGAGGCTGTGTACCTATTAAGTATTGAAAACACTGTAAATATCAAGACAAACTACAAGTCTTGAAAGCATATTTTGTGTATACTATCTTATGTGTAGCTGAGAAGTTACTTGCTTGATATCCTAAGTAATAATCTTATATTAAAGCCCATCTTCCATCTAGCATACCTCGAATCAGGAACACAGGAACTAGCTTCAGATTTGCCAGAATGTGTATGTATTTATAATTTTACTTCTTCCACCTGCTTCTTTAAGAGTTTGGTAAAAAACATAACCCATTTTCTAGAAATGCTTACAAACTCACATCTGTTGATACAACAAATCCTTGTTAGTTTTGTCTTAATCATTCAGTATAACAGCAACACAACACTATGAACTTGCACAGCATACTCCATCTCAAGATCTTCTAAATAAGAAGTGGTTCTCCAAGCTTAGGTGAGCTGAGTGAATGACCTTTGAAGTATCAGAGTTATAACAGGTTATTCTATTTCTTCAACAGAAGTGACCCCCACATGGCAAGCAGAGGCTGGGAAGATGAGGCAAGGAAGGCACTGCACTCTGCCCTGCATCCAGGAGGACATCTACTGGTTGTCATGGTTGGCCAGGGTATGCCAAAACAGAGCTGGTGTGTTCTGCACACCAAAGCTACTACAGCAGAAACCTACACCACTGAGATGCTTCCTGGCATCACAGAACCTTGGCACAGAGCTGGGATTGGAGCTTTAGACTCTTCTGCTTAAAACATGGGTGTATTTCCTCTTCAATTAAGCCAAGATTGAAGCTTCTTTGAGTTAAGCTTTACATCAAAATTTATATTATCAGAGGGATGGTTTGTGGCCGCCACCACACCTCCAACCTAGTGGCTCTGCAAAACTCTATCCCCAACAAGAGATTATCAGCCTACATTAACTTTCATCCACATCCCAAAGTTTATCAAATGTTGAACATTGCATTTCAATGGTCTCTGACAAGCTTCCTGACTTCTCTGGACTCCCTAGGGTCCAGAAAAGCTCTACAGCAGACCTATTCCCGGGTTTTGGTCCAAAGAGAATTCAGCAACAAACAGCTTACAGCTGAGCTCATTTTACCTTAACCCTACCATCCCCATAAGTGTGAAAATTTCAGGGCAAAAAGTAATTCAACACAGAAATAAGCAGCCATTACCCATTCAGCAAATTTGGGGGTTTTTCAAGTATTTATGACTGCACTCCTATCTCTTTGATCTCACTGGATTTCAGCCTAAGCCAAGAGAAACAGCATTCACAGACACTACTGCCTTGCCACCTAGGTGTGGCAAAATCTCTTTGGTGTCTGCCACGTTCTTATCAACCTTTACCTACTATTAATTCATAGCACAAAAGAAATCCTCTCTCATCCTGAGAAAAGCCAGCTGCTTCTGGGCAGTGGGCATTCATTCCCCACTGGACAGCACTACATGTGAGCCCTTCACAGGAGGGCCAGGGGAAAAACTGGCATCTCACACTCTACAGGTTGCTCTCATTCTTTGAGCAAATCTCTCTTTGGTGTCAAAATACAAAGACACAAGAAAGAGCCTTTTTCTATCTTCCTCTCTGTCAGTTGCAGTTCAGTGGGGAAACACATAAAAGCAACAAGAAGTATATAAAGCAATAAAAACTAAGCAAACTTTGACATATGCCAGGTATCAAATATAAAGCTGGTGGTGCAAAAGGAAATCTTTCCTATTGCCAGTTCAGGTTATAGCCACGTGAACTAGGAGAGAACTGCAGTCCCCAACACTTAGTTACCTACAAGTGTAGCGCCGCCGACCAGGCTCGAGCACCCCGCAGTGGATGTGCTCTGGAGACCAGAAGCAGCAGTTTCCAGCACAACAATGTTATTTCCCAGCAGGTTAAAAGCATAGCTGGGATCCAGCTAGGTTCAATTTGGCAGTACAGTAAGAAATAACGCCTCAGTGAGCATTTTCCTCTTGCAGACACAGATAAACTTCAACTGGCACCCGCTGCTCTCCTCTCCCACCACGGGCAGACCAGGAACACAACCCACATGCACGCCGGCTCCAAGGGGAGCAGGTAAAGCAAACGCAGCCTCACAGACGGAGACGACAGCGATTCTCTCACGGAGCAGCAGCTCCCGAAGGCACGGAGAGGCAGCTCAACAGGAAGGCCCGAGGCTGCTCTGCGCTGTGACTGAGCAGCCCGGGCGGCAGGGGTCGATCAGGTCACCCAGAGCCCAGAACGCCCTTCCCTAGGAGGGGAGAAGAACCAAACCCCCATCCTGGTTTCCCCCTCCCCTTCTCGACAGAAGGCAAGCAGAACACTCCTCTTACCTGAACTCGGGCAGCAGGTTTGGCCGCAGCCCATAGAAAGCCGCCGAGAGAGTCACTAGCCAGCCGGGTTTGTAATTCCCATTCTCACACTCCAGGTATGGTGAGGACCACCTGATGTGGTTCTTATCAGCAGTGAAGCTCTCCCGCCTCTTCCAACTGTTTTCCAAAGTTTTGGGGCCCGTGTTTAAGACCTTCCTGTGCAGATGTGGCCTCCACTTGCGCTTCAAGCCGTGGAACCACTCTGTTTCCACAGAGGCGTTTGCCAGGCGGTGAGCCGTGGAGGACAAGTCCTGCAGGAGGACCTGGCTCTCGTGCCTGCTGGCCTGGAGGAAAACCTGGGGGGTAGAGGAGAAAGGCTCCGTGCTGAAAGTGATAGCGGCCCTGGAGATGTTGGGGTCCTCCTCCACCAGGCTCCTGATCAAGGCGCGGTACCATTCCAGGTCCTCCTGCGAGTTCTGCTCCCGCGACTTATTGCTCTGGAGGATCATGTTGAGTAAGTTGGTGGCGTGGGTGAGGGTGCCCAGGGCGCCGTGCAGGGAGGGGTGCGAGG
This sequence comes from Dicaeum eximium, assembly GCA_013396995.1. Taxonomy (NCBI): domain Eukaryota; kingdom Metazoa; phylum Chordata; class Aves; order Passeriformes; family Dicaeidae; genus Dicaeum; species Dicaeum eximium. Next base: position 277,127 of record VWZP01007103.1, read on the forward strand.
TGAAGCGCGACTTGCCGGCGAGGCTGGCCAGCTCGTACCGCCCGGAGCAGTTGGCTCGCCGCAACTCCCGGGAGTCGCCCGTGTAGAGGAACGAGGCCACGTCCTGGGGCACCTCCTCGGCGAGCCGCTGCGCCAAGATGGTGCTCTCTGTAGAGCGGCTCCGCGGGGCCGGCAGAGGCTCCCGGCTCTTGATGTGGTTGTAAATAGGCTGCTTCCCTCCGAGCGCCCGCTCCCGGCCGCGCACCGCCTGCCCTTGGTCGGCGGCAGCCGCCAGCCCGCGCTGGGCGAGGAGCAAGAGGAGAAGGAGCAAAGCCATGTCCCCCGGTGCTGCCGGTGGCGCCGGCACGGCGAGGCGGCTGAAGATGGGCTTCGCGCAGGCGGCCGCGGCGCAGGGGTGCGAACGCGCAGAGGCGGCCGAGCGGCGGCGGGGCGGAACGCGACCCCCGGCCCGCGAGTCA
>VWZP01007103.1:277976-361533 GCA_013396995.1 Dicaeum eximium
GGCGCCCGCCCCGGCGGGAGCCGCTGCGCTTTCCGGGGGGGCGGGAGTCGCGGGCGGGGAATCCGCGGCGGCTCCGCCGGGCTCGGGCCGGGGCGCGGGGGTCGCCCGCGGCGCGTGGCAGCGACACCTGGTGGCCGGGCCTGGGACGGCGGCGCTGCGCCTCCGCGCCGGGGGCGAGCAGTGGGACCCGCGGGAGCGGCCGCGGGGCGAGCGCAGGAGGGGGGTCAAGGTGCCAAAAATACCCCCTCCGTGTCTCCCGCTCCGCCGCGGGGAGCGGGAGAAGCCCGGCGCTGCGGGGGAAGGCAGCTCCAGCTAGATCCGCAGCGTGGGCTGATGCCTGTCAGAGCTGCGTGCCGCTGTGGGGAAGGCGCTCCCGCTTCCAGCGTTTCCAGGGTGGGTGGAGGGGGCTCCGGCTGCTCCTCGCTGCCCCGGGAGCGTGCGGCCAGCCGGGCTGCCCAGGACGGAGGCGTTTGGCCAAGTGGCCAAGGGAACGACGTTTGCGTGGGAATGGGCGACTGCGCCTTCGGGATCTCCGGGCCCGTGGCCCGCGGGCGCCTCGCCCGGGCTGCCCCGCTCGCCCTGCCCGGCCCGGCTGCCCCGGGCACGGAGCGCATCCCGCCGGAACGGGCGCCCTGCCACCTTCCCTCTCCCTGCAACTACGGTGGCTGGCTGCTTGTATTTCTGTAACCATGATCTTTTTTTCCCTTAGTGTTTTAACTCCAAGGTGCTAATTCCTACAGCTGTTTTCAAAACTAAGTCCTTAATCCAGTGGCTTTTAACACTGACCTTCAGAGCACCTGTGTGGAGCCGAAGCAGCACAGGCTGAACACTCAGCTTTCCTCCTGCTCTGTGGAAACCCCCTTGGAATAATACAAATGCTTAGAAGACCTAGTTAGGATTTTCCAGATAAGCCATCATGATTAGTAATAAGGATCTAGTTTAGTAAAACATTTAAACATGTGTTTAACTGTGTGCATTTTCTTTGGCAGAATTATGCACCTGCTCAATATCTTACAAATGGATGAGGGATTTGTGACAGGAAACAGCAAAGGGTGAGTTTTGGAGGAGGTGGTCCACAGCAAAATCTCCTAACTGCATTCCATTCCCATTTAATATAAAATTCCGTTTTGGAATTCAGAAGTGCAGATGAAAAGAGTAGTAGAAGAGGATCTTTTTTTTTTCTTTTCTCCCCCCCCCGTGCATGCACATCCTAGGAGCAGATTTCAGTTATGCAGAATATATGATCTAATTTTAAACTACTGACAAGTTATATCTGCTCCTTAAAGCATAATCTTATTTTAGAATTATTTGAAATGACACTTGATGGAATAGTCACTCTAAGATAGCTAAATGTAAATTATATTTGCAGTCCATATATCCTAGTGATGCTATGCACTTTGTCTTTACCTAAGGACTCCTTTAATAATTATAATATTGTTGGTTGAGAGAGAAAGTTATAAATTCTTTTTGTCTCTTGCTGCATGCAGTTGAAGAGGATATTCAACACATAAGAATAATTTACTTGTACTGAACTTTCCCTCAAGTGAATAGTTTGTGAGATTATTTAGAAACTGCTTATACTGAGACGCTCAGAAGCTGGTATTTACAGTTTAGCACAGCACAGGGAATCTATATTTCCAAGTCTGCTCTGAGCAAATACCTAAAGATGCATCATTTGCTGCGGATAAAAGAGAACTAGGGCTTTTGACAGCAGCAGCTCTCAGGACTGAGCTAAACTAACGTGGGATCTGTTACATGGATAGATATCACTGGCATCATAAATAAACACATTTTTTTAATGGTGTGCCTGGGCTGATTCTCTTTATTGGCAGACAAGGGCTGCTGTAAAGGAAAGGTCAGTTCCCTGTTGCAAATTCACTTTCCCTACTTTAGCCTGACTGTTAATACCTGTCTGAATTGCACTAGGTCTGCTCAATGGCCACATTCACACGTTCTCAGGATAATCAAATATGCCCTTAATGTACTTGCATGGTAAGTCTCTTGTATTTCCTGATCACCTCATAGTCCTTCCACATACCCTGCTACAGAGGCACCCGCCGCTCCCCTGCCCCTTGTCCTTCACTAACATCCCAGAAGCTGTACTTCTTATCCCAAGGTTTGCCAGGAGCAAAGACCCAAATGGGTTAGTGCACACCTCCAGATGCTGGAAGTCTCCCTTAATCTCAAGCATTAGAAGTCTCTCTTTTTCCTGTCCTGTCAGTCTGCTCTGTGTGTTTGGTCTCTATACTGGCACTTCTGAGGCAGAGGAGAGGATGAGGGGTTTATTGAGGACTTTCTCATTCAGGGTGCCAGGATCATGGCTGAGGCTTGTACAGCTGTTTCACACAGGGTTCAAGGGGGCCTCCTTTGTCCTGTAGGGCTTCCTTCTGCAGTCAGTTCAGAGCTGATCCCAAACACCTACTGTGTACAGCCAGATCCAAAATGAGACACAAACACATTTTAAGCCATTGCAAATGTGCATCTTCTTACAGCTTTGTAAACACTCTGCCATGGGACCCAAAGCCTACCATTCACAGCCCAGATCCAGGGAATTGGCAATATGAAAATACAGTATCCTCCTAGATTAAGGAAATCTACCAAATATTTTATTTACATGAGTTTACTAAGGACTGGAAGGGGTGTAGAAGCCTGTGTTCTTTGTATTTTAAATTTTAATATTAAAATGCATTAATATTTCCGGACTCTTATAGGTAATCAGTTGAGTATATCAGAAATCTGTTCAGCTGTGACCAAGACAATGTGAAAATGGACTGGGAGTCCCCTGAGACACAAGATTACTGTGACTGAATGTTTCCTATGCTTCTGCCTCAATTCTGCCAGAGGTGCTGCATCAAGCCATCCACTGCAAGGAATCAGGAGGCATCTGACCACTGTCTTGCATATTTGAGTTGTTACTACTGCAAATGCTTCACTCAATGTACTTGTACATGAAGCATCTCAATTCACTGTATTGCCCATCAGTTGAAGTCAACTCTACATTAATCTAATTACAGTGCAGAAAGAACAGTAGTGCAAAATGTTAGCTGTTATTAACAGACTAGAGTAAATGTAACCTACTTTCTTCAAATATGGCCTATGCAAAAAGATCGTGGTTTATCTGAACTATTTGAAATGTTAAAAGTATCAGAATTATTGCATTGTTAAACCAGTTGGAAGCAAGGAGAGACTTTTGTAGCTGTGAAATATATTTAAAGGCTCATTTATTAGTATTTGTCCTAAACTATTTAGGAAATATACAGAGAATACCCACAAGAGTAAGTACCAAAACTTTTTAAATTGTGTTGTATTTCTCTCACAAAACAGAGACAAAATTTTATCAAAATCACTGTTTCTGGTATTTAAAACACATGAAAAGGAAAGTATTCTTAAAAGTATTCCTACTTTTAGCTTGAGTACTCAAACAAATGACATTCTAGCAGCAATATTTTTGTCTGTCTGCCAATGACTTCTGATCCCTTTAATTGATTTCAGGTAAGTTTGACAGAAATCTACAAGCTTCTGCAAATGCCATGAAACTCACAGCTGGATCAAAGAAAGCAACCCATGTTCATTGTCATGCTGAGAGAAAAGCTTCAGGGTGAATTCAACAGTTAAATATTCTCTTTGGTCTTTCATTTGGCCACTCATATTGGCCAATAAGTGTAAATATACCCCCAAAACAGCTGGAACATGTGGGACAGCCTCCCTATCCAACAGGGAGAGAACAGCCAAGGGGGCTGATGGGGTGGAACTCAAAAGGACAAGGGGGAGCTGCAGGTGCTGTTGGCAGTGGGCACAGAGCCAAGAGACTTTAGGAAAGAATGCAAAGTGTCCATGTGGGCTGGGGAAAATGCTGATATTATAGCAGAGGGTGAGAGACAGAGTGAACATAAATCCACTGGAAACCAGGCTTTGTTGGTTCTCCTGTTTTCTCTCACAAATGAATTTAAACCATCAGCTAAATATGTCAGGAGGAAATAGTCAAAATGCAGGGTACTAAAGTTCTTACTTAGGAGTGGACAAAAGAAGCAGCAAGAGCTTACCTGTCAGTTAATGTTCACTGGCAGTGAGAAATTCCAATGCACTGGATATTTTCTTAGAAACATTGGGACAGAAGGAATCTGACAAAGGTTACCTAGTGCAGCACTCCAGCACTGGAGTGGACGTACAGCACAGCTGTCTCTGGCAGGGGCTTGCTTGCCTGCTCTCAGAGAAGTTCCAGTCAGGTAGACCCCCCAGCCACCCTAACCACCTTCTTCCACATTTCCTTGCCTTAGCACCAGGTGTGGGGTGAGGGGGCCCCATAATATACTCAAAGTCTTCTTTACCTTCTTTATTTCTTTGCCTTCTTATCAGAGCACAATCACCATGAACTAGTTTCTGTCTGCAAAAGACCACTTTGTTTTACTCCTTTTTTTCCTTAATCTGGGCTAAATTAATAAATTTTTTTAACAGGCTATGCTTTGTTTTCCACAACTGTCGTTGGCCCTGCTGTTCTCTTCCTGACTATCCATTCTGGTAGCCAGCTTCTCTAGGTGCACCAGCAAGGCCTTCCATCATGCATTGTCTCTAGAACATATAAAATTCTCTGTTTTGAGAATTGAGGTCTGCCTGCTTTTTCACCTTCATCACGGTATTGACCACTACTCAAGTCTGTAATGCTGAGTAATCCTCATAACCTTTCAAAACATACTGCTTCCCAGTTATCTATTATCTGCTTTTATTTGAGAATTTGAGCTCTGCTACCTCTGGGTAGTATTTTGTATTGGTATTGGCTGAATTTTACCAAAGTGATTTTAGGCAACCTCTGGTTTTCCCAAATTCTATTTAATTCCTATTCCATTTTTCAAAATGCTTATGACAATCTCCTTTTTTCTTGTAGTCATTTGCTAATGATTTGACCTTTTATTTCCTTAGCCAATCTGTTTGTTAACCTATTTAATAGACTGTATCTGAGATCAGAACCTTTCAGGAATCTACTAGAAACATCTTCCTGGTTTGATAGTACACAGCTGATACTTACTTTTGAAAATTAGTTCAGGAGCAATTGCTTACCCACTCATGAATCACCTACACAATATTTCCTTGGCTTACTGATGAGAACCTCAAGCTACATATACAGTGAATGCTGCTGATGCAAACATACAACAGATCTACTGCTTTGTCACTATCCATTAGGTCAGTTATGAGTCAAATAAGAAAACTCAGCTTGTTTCATGTGGAGTTTTCTTGACAAACTCACAATGGCTGATCTTAATAAATTTATTATTTTTAGGTGATTACTAAAAAATAGTTTAATAATTCTTTTGTGAGTCTTCTGGTGATGCTTATTTCATTCGTTTCTTTATATTTTCTCTCATCCCTTTTTCTGAAAATACACAGCATGATTTTTTCCCAACTTTAGTATCTGCCCCCAAACACTTGAAAGAGCAAGTGGTAGTATATGCTTGAAAGATCACATCTTATCTCCAACAGAGAATGTTATTCTAGATTACGAGAAGATGTCAGAAAACACATTGATGACTTTGATGCCTAATTGTTTGTGGAGAATTTGCATCTGATATGCAGATGTATCTAATATCAGATGCAGACTCTACAGTTTAAATAAACACCATTCAAAAGCTTTGTTAGCTTGTTAACAGTTAGGAAAATATGGGAGATGCTGAAATGTGGGGCTAAATGTAGGCCATATAAAATAGAAATAAAAACACAGTCGACTCTGCTTGTACTTTACAGACAGGATGTAAATGTTGGGAAACGCTGTGCACATGTACTGAGAGCTGGTGGTGCCCTCAGCCTCTGTGGCAAGGACACACAGTCTAACACTCTTGCACTGAGGAGAGCAGAACTGCAGCTCAGAACACATACCCAAAGCAGTCAGAACCCTGAGCCAGTTTCCACTAATTCTTTATTTGAAATTAAAACAAATGTAAACCAGAAACTCCTGTGTCAATTAAGGCAGTGTGCAGCAAATTGAATAAATTACTAATGTTGTACCTGAGCTGCCTTCACTAAGCAAATCCCACTTCCCCTTATAAATTTCCAGTATAAATTTCCAGTGCTAAATAAGGATATTAAGTGGGCAACACCCCAAAAAATGGTAGAAGAAGATTCAGTGCTATATCCAAAAGGAGATTTTAGATTTTAGTGTTTCTAGCCTTGTTTTGCGAAGCCTAAAATCTGACATGAATTGCCAACCCCTGCAGCAGAAGAAGCTGCTGAGCTCAGCCCCTCAGCCATCCCTGGGTGAGCAGTAACACACGTGGAGAGGAGGAGTGCTTGATACCCTGATAATCTATCTTAGCTGCAGCAAGAGCAGCTTTCATTCAAGGGGTAAAAATATTTCTTGTCCTTAACCACCTAACTTGCATATTTGAGTACAGATTAATGGATGTCTGCTGAAGCACAGGCAGACGTGGTAGGAGTGCTTATCTTTGGATTAATAGCCAGGGCCTAGAACATTGCAGAGGCAAGTGAGAGGTAGAGACTCTTCTCAACAAGAACTTCAAACCCACAGCTTTGAGGAGTCAGCCCAACAGCAGTCCAGCCCCTTGTCAGGTCAGAATCAAGCAGACTAGAAATGAATGAGAGATAAATGCACTAAGATAAGATAAAGAAAGAATCACCTGAAAAAGAAAGCTTAAAAATCCTGATAAGCATCAGAAAATAACATCTCAACCAGGACATGTTATATGAAGTAGCTAACTTTCTTCTGAGCACCTTGGTTTCAGTAATGAACTAGTTGATTACAACGAGCATTCAAATTAATACAGTGCTTTTTAACAACTAAATATACACCCTTCAGAACTATCAGGGAAGAATAATCACTGAGAAAAGAGCACAGACAAGGTGGTTTTATTTGTTCTCTTACAAGAATAACTTTCATAGTACTTCCAACAATATCTCAAGAAAAATTAATTTTGTTATTAAGCAATAATCCATGAATGCATACAATACTAATCCAGCCTGTACAGCAGTAAATTGCTGGCTGTCGTTTTCTTCCTTGCTGCTTTAGGGAATTAGGGCATTAAAAATATTTTTTGAACCTTCAAAGATGCAACCCACAATATGATGGCATGGTAACTACTTTGGATTTCACTTTATGTCTAGATGAAGTATTCTCCCTCCCAATTATTATCCCAATCACATTTTTTTCAAATATATTTCAAGACTAGAATAATTGTGCATTTTCTCTCTGTTGCATAAAACAGAACAAATTGTCATCTGATGTAGATTAGCATATCTTTACTGAAGCCAATGAAATTATATAAATTTATTTAGAAAAGTATTTGCCCACTCACCTCGTATACAGAAGGAAGAATACAGAATTCCCATTAAAATGTTACAAAACCCTACATCCTGTTACATTTTGTTCTAAGAATATGCAGATGTCAGCTAATGGAAATAAACTTCAAAGGGAGGAATAATTTGAATTAATTGGGAGCTAATGACAATCTCAAAATAAGTTCTGTTTGGAAATAGTTGCTTTATGCTGTGTTGTTAAGTGGGTCTTTTAACAGCTTTGCTGTTTCATGTAGAGCTGTCCACTTGAAATAAGAAGCAAATAGCAGAAGCTACTGATCATGGACCTTGAGGTTTGAGGCAGCCCTTGCTTTCATGCTGAAAATATTCAAAATAAACCCTCAGTTAAAATGTTGTTTTTTCTCTTTCTTCTTGGAAGAAAAAAGCTTTATGCAAGAAAACCAGACTATCCTGTCTCTACTCCTGTCCATCTGCCCCATTCCACATTCAACAGAAAAGCAAGAGGTGAGACGGAGTAGATTTATTTTAAGCAATGAATGAGAGGGACATATCAATGATATCAGAGATGGAAGGAAAAAGTGAAGGCAAAGAAATTTCATTTTTCTGACTCTTCTTTTCATAACTTGTAAAAAGAGAGGCTCTGCTTTACTATAGGTCAGACGGACTTCACTCTGGAGGAGAAAGGTAAGGTGTTGGAGGTAGTACAGTGAGAAAAAGAAAATAATGATACAGCCTTTTGTCATATGTACAAGGCTCTAGAACACCCATGTTTTTGATTTATGAAAGCAGTTTTAATGGACAAGAAGGCATATGGCCAGATAAGCTTTGGGCCAAACCTTCAAAAGTCACACAGATCCTATAAAGCAGGGGGAGCAGATGAGAGATGAGACAGTCATTTGCCACGCCAGTGTTGGGGTGGGAGCTCTCTAAGGTTCGTCTGGAAAGTCCTCTGGCATTGAAGAGGGAGGCATGACATGGAGAAATTAGGCAGACAGCGGGCAGGAGCAGACTGACAAATCCACTTTCAGGTCTCTCAGCACCGGTGCCGTTTATTTGCAGCTGTGGTGTTCGTGTTTCCTAATGTGGATCACTGGTCACTGGGACCTGTAGTGAATAAAGATGCACAGAGCTACATCGTTCATACAGATGGTAAAGAGGTCTTGTGGGGCTAAGAGCTTTTGGTCTTTGAACTCAGAAAAAAAAATCCCTATAGAAGAAGTAATCTCTTCAGCCAATCCAGCCTTCCTCTAGAATTATCTTCAAAATTATTGTCAGTTCAAGAGCAGAAAGGAATTTTGTACATGTCTGTAAAACTGGGGAGACTTGAATCTATGGTTCAACTGAGTAAGGATGACATTCAGCAGAAACTGCTTGTTCCCCACTGATTCTAGAAATCAGAGGCTTCTAAAAAGATTGAAAGCTAATATTGATGATGTAGACAGAGGATTCAGCCATTGTTGTCAGGAGGAAAGCTATTTCAGAGGAACATTTCAATTTATCTTCTCTAGAAAGAGTGGTGATTTCCCATGAAAAAAGCCCAACCTACTTTGCAGCAATAGAAAAGGAAAACTGTTTTTCTACATCTAACCTCACCCTGCTATTCCTCTCTCTAAGACATAACATAGCTAGTGGTTTAGTTTTTGCATTGATTATCTCAATTACTTTTTAAAGGCTAATCAAATAGTAAAATCAAAACAAAGGTGTGTCAGTTACACATTAAGTTGTAGCTTCAAGGACTTGTTCATAGTTTTCATCTAATAGACTGTTGATATTTGCTTACTACAAATCATAATTTGTGCAAAGTGCCAATCTATGGAACACACACTGAGGGCAGACAGATGGGAGGACTTGGGACTTAGAGTGTGAAGAGCTTTGTTACCTGTGCCTTCCACTCTCTTCATTTAATGTTTGCAAGGGACAGCATCAGTCCAGTGCAGGGCTTGATGCCTCTCTTTTGCCAAGGCAGGCTAAAATAGTAGCTCTCTTGAGAATCAGTGTGTTTCTTGATCCCCACCGTGCTCCAGAAGAGAATGGTGAGCTCTGACATTTGTTAAACCACTGTCTCTTCTGGCTCAGCTGCACCAAATGACTAAAGGCAAGGAAGCCACATCAGTGTGTCCTTTTCCAAGAGTGTAAGTAGTGGCCCACTGTGATTGTAGCATAAGTAACAGGACTGCAGTCTGCCAGTTTTCATAGACAGACAATATTTTTACCAAGCATAAGTTTCTTTTTCCTTTACTGAGATACAGTAAATTTACTGATTCTGAGTAACCTACATAAGGACGTGCAGTTCTTCACATAAAGTAGACTTCCAGTAGCTGTAAGAGAAGCCAGCCAGCTCTAGATATTTCATTGAAATACAAATTACAGCTTTCAGAGCAGTAAAAATACTGACAGTAGTAAGATAATCAGTGACCTATTTTGAAAAGTGCACCATTTTTAGTGCTACTCCCCTATTCAAAATCTACTTTTTTTTTTTTTTCAGTTGGTCTATCTAAACCCCATCTTCATTTTCAAATAGATGCAAAGGCTGAAATCTATTTACACTGTAATCAATAGTAAACCACTCACAAATTTTGCCAGAGTCAGTATTTTAGCCTACATTAACAAAGGAGAGACACCATCAAGTTTTGCACTGGACTGATGCAGTGCCTTGCAAACATTTAATGTCAGAGAGGGGAAGATATGGATTAATGTAGCTTTTGACACTATAAGTCCTTAATTCTGTCCACTCTTGGTGCATGTTCCCAAGTTTGAAACAGCAGCTACATAAGAGATCAGGTATATCCAATCCCATGCTGCTGGACAGGCTCTGTGGAAAGAGGGCTCCCTTCACAGATAACTCTGCTGAGGACAATTCAGGTCAATGTCTTTTTTTCACTTACTTGCAAGAGAATGTTGTCTGGTTTTACCCTGCTGTGATTAGAAGATACATAACCTTCAGCTTTTCTTTCAGCATCAGTCATTTGTAGCTAATAATTTTAGCAAGTGTAAGCAGCCTCTGTGCTGCTGATTCTTCTGAATCACGATGTATTAGTTAAAAATCATTTTGGAAAGTGAGACTTGGATGCTGTAGGTTTGGAAAATTCACAACATTCTACTTTTTTTCCTAAAAGATATCAAAGAATTATGCTAAGAGATATGTAAATCATCCATTCTCTTCCACAAGCAGGAGAGGCATCTTCTGTCTGATAAGCCAGAACTTATCAGCCATCTTATCTCAGATCTGCTATTTATACTGCCCTTCTGCAAATGTGTTATCAGTGCCCTGCACACTGTTCTAAGGCACTTTCCACAAAACCTACAGATTTCCACATCCGAAATGAGCACAGCCCAGATCAAATTTATACAGAGGCTGGAACTGAGTCTTCACTTTGGATGGCTGTGTGTGGGTGTTGTGTGCATGTATGTGTATTTGTGTAGGAGTATCAGCATTCATTGCTTAAATTTTGTTCCTGCTGTAAAAATTACTTGCATGGAGGTTTATTTTAGTATCAAATTGCAAGGTTAGTTCATTTTACAAGATGGCAGTTTAACACATTGGGAGAACGAGGGAAAATAGAATTTTTTCCTTAGATCTGCAGTGCCTGTGATGCTTTGCAACAAACAGAGCAGAACAAAATTCCGGTGACCATTTTGATGAAAAAGTGAATGTGCTCAGTGAGCCAACAAGAAGCAGTCAGGGAAATCAAATATGAGACTAGATAATTTTTTCCTCTTCCAGCCATTCCATATGACTTTCTATAATTTCATTTAAGACAGAAATACTGTACTTAAGGGGGTTTAATGCTTTTTCTAATTAAATATGCTAAATTAGTTTGTGTAGAAACATTTCTCTGTAAAAATCAGCTGTGATATTTGATGAGTTCATTCTTTCCCTAGAAGTAAAATCAACTGTAATAACATTCCTCCTAACTCTACAAAGAAATATTCTATAACTTTGGCTCTTAAATCTCCACAAAGTCTGTATAGAAATAATCACAACAAATGAAGACTGGCTTTAGGGCTCCATTAAAGCCATTAAAGATGGGGAGAGAAAGGAAGTGTGCCTTCAGAGCCTATGCAGTACTGCAGTTTATGCTGGGAAACTCCGTGGCTGGCAGCTTGGATTGGGTCCCTCCATCTCTGCGGTTCAAGGCAGGAGGACTGTCCTTTTCCCCCTCTCTGCCCAAATGAAAAATTTTCTCTTGACGTTGTGATGTACCTGTTGGGTAAAATTCACATCATCTGCTTAAAGCCCATCAGACCCTCTCTCTGCAGCTCAGTGTCCCAATGTCAGGGTTACCTTTCCATCTCCCAGCAGGACCCATCTTCCAGGAGCGTGTATCCCAGAGGCCCCCCCCGATGCAGGCACAGAATTGTGTATTTTTGGGGTTCACAGAATTGTGTACTCTTGGGGTTCAGCAAGGTCTGCCTGACACCAGGCACAGTTTCAGGAGGAGGGGGCAGCAGCATTCAGTGTGATAGAGCGCAGGTTTGGTGCCTGGGAGTGGTGCTGCAGAAGTGTCTCTATTGCCTTTGTCTTTGCTGTGAATGACAATGCTTTTGTGCTGGTGAGTGGTCACATACCAAACACATCAGGTACCTCCATTAAACGACCAAGTGCTGCAAAAAAAGTCCAAAACTGGGGAAAAAATTCCTACCCTTGCCTTCCTGTTCTGGTGAATAGCTCCGATCCTCTGATACTAAGTAAGGTCTCTGCTTTTGTCTCTTACGTTGCACTCTTACATTCAACCATGTATGTACAGAGACATGCACATCCACATGCTTTAAACCCTATGGATTGTCCTAAACATGTTCCTTTTATACTCCAACCCCATCTACATTTTCAGCCCTGAGAGACTCAGTTGCTCAGCTGAGGCAATGTCAGAGCCAGCATTTGCAAGGACTGGAAGAGGAAGGTGCAGCATCTCACACAGCTGGGAAGGAGCAGGGGGCAAGGGAGGAGGAAAAGCCCTTCCAGCATTCCTATTACGTCCAGGAGTAGCACCTAACTAAGACTACAGTGATGATAGGTAAGGGTTAAATCAGCTGAGCTCCAGGGCACACCCTCTGACTGAAGCTTGCAGAACTTTTATTTTTTCTGCACCCTTCGAACTCCACAAAGGTGTGCAGCCACCCCTGCTGTGCTTTCCACTGCTGTTCACTACGCTGCAGATGTTCCCCTCTCACTTTGCTCTGGGCCATCAGACTGGATAAATTCCTATTGCAAACAGAAGATAAGCTCCATGTTTATCTAAGTGGAATGATACCAAGCCTATTTTCATTTCTGCTACTCCAAGAATATGCATTATGCATACATTTTACATTTATACCAGCTGGACTCCATTCTGCATCTTCCTGTCAGCTGAAATGATTACCTTTGTTTCTGGCAGTGACATGATGATGCTGTATTTACCTGAACAGGCTTTTAACTCATGATACTTCTCAGCTGCCTAATATTTTCTGGTTTAAGCCACCTTTTTTTGATAAGGAAATTTGTGTGGTCCTATCCGTAGCAATGGTAAAACACCCTCCATAGACTCCTAATCTTCCTTCTCTTTTGAAATTTTGGCCCCTGTGGGAGTCATCTGTGACAGCAGGAGCAAGGGCACAGTCCTGAGCAGCAGCACTCAGCCTGCACAGGTAGTGCAGACCCTGGGAGGCTGCTGGCCTTGCCCAGCATTCCTTCCATGGCAGTTTTAGGACATTAATGCCAACCTAGGAACATTTCCAACAGGTTTTCTGGTCACAGCCATCCCATTCTGGCCTGAACATTTGGCTCTATAGCTGCAATCTGCACTGGGCCATTCAGTCTCCAAGTGGTCCCTCGGCTGTTTCGTAGTTTGAGACAGCCTATAACTTTCATTTGAATTTGCTCTTGTCTTTCCTATTTTCACCCCATACATTCAGCCATTACAAGCTTAGCTGCACCTGTCTAAACAGGATATCTCTGTCTCTTTCTCCCTCCCTGCTCTGCATCCTCACTTGCAGCCAGCCCTTGGATGTTGCCTTATTGATCTCTTTCCTGTGTTCAGTTTTGCCAGTCGACCACCTCTTACCATCTTCCATTTCTTGTCATCTGAACATTCTCCTTATAATCATTTGTAAATCTCTGGTACTCTTCCATCTTTGCTATTTCCCCTCTTCTCCTTTTTTCTGTTGATTCTGGTGGCAGAATCCTTGTAATGGTAAAGGTTTTAAATCTCATAGTTCTTTTATTCCTTCCTCATTCCTTTTTCTCTGGGTATCTTTGCCAATTGACTTTCTTTCCAAGCCATTTCATTTTCATTTCCCACAGTTTTAGAGCTCACCAGCACCCTGCTATTCCCTCTGCACCTTTGGAAGCTTTGGAGTTTTTCCTTTCTTTTTCAGAGGCAGCGGCCACTCTTAAACTTTGCAAGAACTGTTAATCTCAGTGCAACACCTGTCCTCTCTTGTACTTCAGTTTCTCACTTTATATCTGGACTGCATTTGGATAGTCTGGTTTTCAGCTATATTTCCTGGTGTCTTTCATGGCTTTCCCCACATCATTTTTTATCTGCTCTGTACTGTGACTCCCTTCCTTTTTATCCCAGAGGCAGAAGGGCCTTGTTAGCTAGTTCTGTTCCATAGGAAATTTTCTTTCAACATTTTCTTTTAGAGAATACCAGATTGCAAACACTGTTAAATTTAGCACACAGATCTCCAGATTCTGATGAGTTAGAGCACTGGAGAAAGGTTTGTGTCCTAAGAGTTCTTATTCATCCTTGGGGTGAGTGCCAATCAATTCTGTCTAGCTCAGAGGTTTTGGCCCTCAGTTTCTCTCTTTTTCCATGTCTGTACCTCTATGTCAGTTTTGAAAAGGGTTGTTCCCCTAAAGATTTGCCCCACTGTTCTGAGTCACTGACTTTTGCCACTAAAATGCAACTGAAAGCATACTTCTTGTTCTAGGATTAAATGATTTCTCAAAATTCCTTAGTGGAGGAGTTTCCACAGCCTTCCCTAGCAACCAGGTGCCTGCCCCACTAACCTTGCTCTCCATCCTTGCTTAAGCTTGTTGCAATGTCAGTCTATTTTTCTTGTGCTAACACAGTGGATATGGTGAGCTATCCATTCCTTCCTCTTTGCAGGTACCATTTAGATTTTGCACACATCCACTTCCAGGTTTCTTTTCTCTGGATTGAGCTACCAGAGGGACTTCAATCCTTTTCTTTGGTCATATTTTCTAGAGCTCTGACCACTCTTGTGCTCTCTCCTCAGGTCCCTCAGGATCTCTCTCCCTGTCAGATTACTCCCAGCAACACACTAACATTGCTTTACTGAAGAGAAGCCTTTGCCTCTTTGTTAGTCTGCCCATTTCCCAGTAAACATTATATTTACATTCTTCTGCATTAGAGAGGAAGTCTCAATGTTCAGATCTGTGGTTTGTATATATGATCTAAACATAAGTCTGAATTATTGTTAAAACATTTTGGAGCATTTGGAATAATTCTGATATCATGTAGCACATGCTTCCTTCATTCCTCAGCCACCCTTACAGCAAAGTGTATGTTGCTTTTTCCTAACTCTTAATTCTCTTAGCAGTGACTTTGGGCTGAGAGCACCCTTGGTTTCACTGTCAATTCCTCTAGTCTGCAAGACTTTACTGCTGAGAAGCCCATTTCATTTTCACTAGCAGTTTTCTTTCTCCCTAAAATGGCAGGAGTTAGTTATAGGATTTGTGTTATCCATCAGTATTTCATTTCTAGAATTTCCTGAAGACATATAAAGGGCCAAACATACAAAGTTCAGTGCTGTATTTCTATTTGAAGTAACAGAAGTATATAAATCCAACTACAAGCGGTGACCTTTCAGGATTTGCAGAGTTAGATCACATTGAAAAACTCTGATGGATGAAAAATATAAGTGTAGGGAAAAGTAATATCTGGGATCCCTGGTGTAATGTTTTCAAGAAAAGATTTTATAGCAGTTATTTTACCCCTTGATTTATTCACACCTTTTGCATCTATCCTCAGGGCAAAGTGCTCAAACTGCTCATAAAAAAATCTGCATTTGGACAGATTTTTTTCTCTAATGAGGTGCTGGCTGCCTGTGGTAGATTTTTCTGAGTCCTGTCTAACTTCTTGTTGTGCCAAAGGTTGCAGCTAATGTTAAACCTGCAATTTCCCTACAATAACTTTGTGGGTCCTGATGCTACTGTAGAAAATGAGGATAGCCTGAAAGGCAACACAGTAAAATAAGTGGTGAGAATTTGCTCTGAGTGATAGGTAAGGGCTATTGGAGCTGGATGTCCACCCACAGACACACACAGAGAGTATGTTAAGGTCACAGTGTGAACTTTTGTCCTTTGCTTTTTGCAAATCTCAACAGAGAGTCTATTCCACTTCTTAAAATAAGTTTAGACATTACTCTGAGAGAACAGTAAAATCTGAAATACCACCTTTGTGACAGATAAATCCAAGAGAGTGAGCAACACCACTTCTTGCACTCAAGATTCCTTCATCTATAAGTTTTGCTCTTAAGCCACAGGAGGTCAAATAAGTCTTTCTAAAACTTGTCTGTTCCCCTCCTTTCAATAGTTTTGCTGGGTAAAAAATGATCCTGATGGCTGGGGCCAGAAAGCATTGATGACCCACAGTAGTAAAAGACAATCTTCTGATGTGTCAGTGAGCAGAGTTTGCCTTTAATCCTTAAACTAGAAATTTAGTTTTTACTTTGTTCCTGCTTTAGTGTTAGCAACCTGCTTGGCTATGAAGAGCTTTTCCTAGGAGGCTTAACAGCAAGAAGAGTCAATTAATTAATTAATACTTATTTGCCCAGAGAGGCAAATCCCTGGAAGTGTTCAAGGTCAAGATGGACGGGGTTCTGAGAAACCTGATTTAGTCGAAGGTGTTCCTGCCATGGCAGGGGGGTTGGATTAGATGACTTTTGGAAGGTGCCTTCCAACATAAACCATTCCATGATTCTGCGATTAAACCAACATGGCCCCGTCTTAAGAGTGGAGCCAGCAAACACTTTTGGGGCGGGCCGGGAAGAGCTCCCGGCTCGGGCTGAGTACCGCGAGCATCCCTCCGGAGAGGCGGGCGCTGCGGGCAGAGCCCGGGCTGTAGGATATGGAAACAACATTAGGGGGAGCTCCGTGCCCTCCTCCCGCTCGGACACGGCGCTGTGCGGGGCAGAGCCGCGGCTCCGTGCGGGGAGGCACAGCTCCGTCCGTCCGTCTGTCCGTCCGTCCGGCCCGGGGGCAGCCGGTGCTGCTCAGCGCCAAGGTCAGGCTCATCGCAGGTGGTTTCTTGCCAGGAAAACCGGCCGGCAGCTGATCCCACCCCTCAAAGCGGCCAGTCACCAACGATGGTTTCACCATTTCTGACTGAAAAGTCAGAAATGCCACAGACTTAATTATCGTCTTTACATCCACCACCGGATTAGTTAATGAGACCAATTATTAACCATGGGCACTTCGCGCTCCCAGGTTGTGGCGCTTACACAATGAAATGTTTTCGCATTTTCCCCGCAATTTGCAGGGCTTATTACCCAGACAGCTTACTATAGTAATTATGCAAGAACATTTATTATTTTCATACAAGCTGTAATGTGCATAATTTACTTCATAAATAATCATTAGAGAAGAAATTGAGAAAGAGTAAAATAAAAGTTCTGATTCAAAGGAGGTGGGATGAATTTGAGTTACAGAGAATGAATGTGGGCAGATCACAGCAGAGCAGTTGTGGAGAAGGGCAAAGATGGGTGTTCTAGGGAAATGGAGGAGAGCAGGAGAGACTGGAAGGACGAGACAACAAAGTTTGCGATTGACAGCTATTATTACACAGAGAGAGTGTTAAGTCTCTTTTCCTCTTTTTTATAATTTTTTTTCTGGTACAAAAAGATCACCTCTAAGCTTATTTCAACAGGAAAACAATAAAATGCTTGACACTAAATGGTCTTTTACTCATCTTAAAATGCTCCCTACCCTCACGAGTTCCCTGCAGCAGCAGCAGCGGTCGCACAGCAGCCCACAGCTCTGCCTTGAAGCCCGTTTTAAGCACCTCAGACAAAAGGAGGAGGCTTTGTGTTTGGGTTCTGTGTGCACCATCTGCTGAGAGGAGACACACAGACTTTCAGAAGGCTGCCAGCTGGCTGGCCATTCCTCTCATTTCAAATAAACATTCAACATGTTTTCAGTAAATTCTGAATGATAGAAGCCTACTTTTTCCTTTCTGCAGTTCTCACTGGAGAGGGTGAGAGCTTTTTTTTCTCTTGCCCATGTTACATATTTCCAGCAAGATGAACTTTCACTTCAGATTGTTACTATCTCATAAAAATAGCCCATATGGATTAATATTAATTATTAGAGTTTTATTATGAACTTAAAAGGTGTAATTAGTCCTTTGAAGCATACTAAAGAACAAGATCACTTAAACATCACTTACTGAGCCTATACCTGAACTATTCTGAGTCTTTTCCAATAAATCAAGTAATTTTAATAAGAGATTTTTTTTCTTAATGTATTTCATTTATAAAAAGTGAGGAATGCAGACAGTTCTGGGATGAAATGCAAACTTTGCACTACCTTCACTGCACAGAGATCCAAAATGGCAAGCAAATGCCATATCTAGGTACAGGACACTAATAAGTATACATCATTCTCTATATAGCAAAGACCCTGCAGCCAACACTGGGTGTCTTCAGGAGGGAAGATCTCAGTTTTATGTCTGGGATGATGCTCATCATCATGGACATCCAGATGTCCATGTTTTAAGGGAGCAGGCTGGAGCATGCACGTCTGGCACGGAGAAATATACTTTTGTAATTTAAAAGCAGCACAGACCCAAGCCCCACACACTCTATTCTATAGAGTGCAATTCTATAGCACCACTTCCAACTTTTTATCTCAGTGGGTCCTAAATAAAATCATGGAGACTATCAAAGTAGTTGGAGTATCTGATTCTCCTGCCTTTCTATTCAGTGCCTGTGAGAATATGCAAGCAACCGAGTTATTGTTACTAGAGGAAATTACAGAGCATCAGCTAATCTCTGATAATTGCTCATCTGAATGTTCTTCCTTGCAGGACGTGTGAGGTCATTTTCCCCTCTTCAAGTCGCAGATAAGCAGTCTCAGTCCCCTTAATCCAGAGAGGTAGACACAAACAATTGTCGTGTAGCCCCAAGATGTAACTCCCATTTTGTTTGTCTCCTAAGAATCTGTGCTGATATGTGCTGAATGACCATAGAAACTCCACTTACACAGGCACTAATTCTTAATTTCAGATTCTCAATCTGTCCTGGCACTTTCTTCCATTTTCTGCTTTGCATCTTGCATAAAAGAATGTTGTTTTTTGTTCAATTTTTAAAATTTTATTAGCTATTCATTATGTAAAAGGTTTCATTGAATGACCTCAAGTAGAAATACCAGATTTATGTCAAAGGACTCAAAACAGTTCGAGGTAGTAAAAGACAGGTGGACAGACAAACGTACAAAACACCATATTCTTTGAGAAACCTGGGTAAAAATACTCATAACAACAGCCTGATCATTCAGACAAAGAATAAGGTCAATGACTTTTTTGGGGTAGATTCTCTTATCACCCCAGTAAATTTATGTAAAATTATTCACATGTATAAATACTTACAGAACCTTACCAGAGGTCATTTCACATCACTCACTGTTCTAAGCTCATCTTTTCCTTTGGTATATATATTGTTCATACATCAAAGAGCTAAATCAAAAGCATGGTGGTATTTTACAGGTTTAAAATCCTTTGGCTCAAAACACAATTTCCTTCCCAGGAGAATGTGTCATTTAAAAAGCATTCTTTCACCCTCCACCCTTCTCAAAAATGTCAAAAAAATCATATTTAGCTCATTTCCTTCTGGGGCAGAGAAATAATGTGAGTGAGAGTACATGGGAGAGTTGTGACCATTAGTTTACTGGCAATCCCAATAGCCTGTCCAGTGAAGAAGGAAGGAAGTGTAGTTCATCTCAATGGCAATTCCTATTGTAAGAAGTGTTTCACATGCTGAAATGTTCCATATGACCATGAAAATGCATCCTCAAGCTACTAAAAACAGACTAGGAAATTGTTACTTACAGAAACATAAACAAAAAAAACCCTAAATAGTGTAAAAGAATGAAGAAAATTATTAAGTTAAGGAAATTCCAAATTAGGGTGGTAACTACATCAGGCAGTGACACAACAAATACAGTGCACATAAATAAGCCAAGACATAATAAAAGGTAGATTTACCAAGGTGCATTCTGCACAACTCATATCCTGCTTCATTACTTCCTGTCATTAATTACCCCATCTACATCCAAATAATATCAATCAGCCAACTGGAAGCGCAAGTTAATGAGCAAAATTTCATACTCTGGGGTCAAGTTCCTTTTCCTTCATTTGTCTTCATTAGCAGCACCTCGCAAGGCTTTTCCCCAAATAGAAGGCAGTGAATTTTAAAAGAAGAGGTTTTAAAAGTTGCACTCAAGAATGCTCAGAAATAAAACTGCTGGATTAGCCTCAGAGCTCTCAGGATGAAATGGAGGTTGTTATTGCTATTAAATGAGATTATCACAATGAGGTGTCTTGCCTTCCTAATTATTTTCACCACCTGTAGTCTTCACCCATTTGTTGGCACCTTGGCACTGAAGGACACACAGATGCTTTACAAATCACTGCCTGGTCTGTAAAGTGTAATGACGTTCCATCTCTGGTTGCTCCTGTTCAGTACACTGCAGTCAGTGAGTTTCTCTTCACAACATCCTATCCTTTCTTCCTGCTCCATACAAAAAGGTCTTATCTCTCCCAAGGACAAGGTAGGAACAAGGCAAGCAAGGCCACCGCCAATATCCTGTAGCATCTGCCAGCAGTGAGAAGAGCAGTGCAGCCAAGGGACAGCCACACAGATGAACTGCTCCTCCATAATCTACTCCAGGGAGTTTCAGTCTCCTCCAGTTCTGTTGTCCTTGCAGAAGTCATACACACCAAGACTCTTCTGCAGAGTCCATGTCCCTTAAAAAGATGATTATGGACGGGAGCTGGAGAGGCAAACAGCAAAGTGAGATATTCCTGCGTTCATTCTCCTAGGAAATCTCTTTGGTTTATCTAATTTCTGCTTATGAGCTGCTGGAGAAAAGGAGAAGGCAGTGTCTCTGGGAGCCCTTCTTTACCAGAAGCCAGAGTCAGTTTGAAATCTCTGCCCTTGACCCACAGATGCAAAAATATATCACAGACTCATGGTCCTAGGAAATATCCCTGTCTCCACAGATAGAAGCCAGTATGGGGTGGAAATGCAGCAGTTATTTAAGAGCTCGAGCAGTCTGCACACTCATGGGAGGGTTGGAAGCATCAGCATCACTGACAGGCAGCACAAGCTGGAAGTGTTGGGAGATTAAATGTGCACACAGCACATCGCTGCACTGAGGCAGGGACTCCTGGGTTTTCCAATGACCCTGTACAGAAGAATCTCAGACTCATCCCTCATGAAAATAGATGTTTCTTCTGAGCTGTTCCTATTCTACTTAGCGCTAACACAGAGTCTGTTTATAAAAGAGCAAGGTGATAAATGACAAAAAGCTGTTCTTGCCTTATGGTGCAGCAGTGTTTTAGTTGAGGGATATAAAATAGACTTACAGGGATCAAATGGAGTCAAATAAACACAATCAAAACCACCCTGTAGTGCGGTTCTGCCTACACATAAAGGGATGGGAAAAGGAGAAAAGATTTGTGCCCTTGAGTTAGGATGCCGAGGTCCATTGTGTCAGTGAAATTCAAGCCCTTGGTATAGTTTGAGGTCTCCAGCCCTGTGCAAGATGAGGGCACTTGCAGGGATCAGACTGAGGTGGCAAGGCACGATTCTCCTGCCCAGCCTGCTGTCAGGATGCTTTTCTGGATGACCTTGGCCAAAGGCCTATTGCATTCTCTGCCTGCTGCCAGCTCTCTAAGAAGGGCAGGAGCATTTAAAAAAAACCTAACAGTAATATGTGATTTTTTTTTAACTTGTAGATCTTTCAACATTGACCTCTCTAATGTGGTGTTCAGGACCAGGACCACTGAGCCTCGTGTTCATGGCACTCAGAAGTAAGCTGATCTTTGTGAGGATGTGACTGACCCTCCCAAGAGAGCCACTCATTTCAACACCCTTTGGTAGCTTCAGTGCAGCCATTCAGAGAGCCTTTAAACCACCCAAGTTAAAAATTGCAGTATCACTTTGAAAAGGAGTCTTTCCAAAACAATTGTAATTACTTTTTGGTTTTATTCTTAAATCCAAATTTAATCTACAACAGCTCCTTCCAGAAAATAGTTTCCCTCTCAGCTGCTTGGCTTATTTCCTTGTCTCCACATAAAACCTCTCAGCTCTCTATGTCAGAACACTTTTCAGGTCTGGGCAGGGTCATTGGAGCCATGGCAGGTCACCTCTGCTCAGAACAGGCCTTTCACTGATCCCTCCCAGGGCACCACTGAAATAAAGTCCGATCCTGCCTTACTGGAGCTCCTGACAGCAGAGCAGGCGATACCGAGGTGCTGCAGACACCTCATGGTTCAACCACCTCTGCACAACCACGTTCTCCAAGGACAGACACGTGGACCTGGGAAGGGAGCTCGGTGCCAGAACATGGAGCTTCCACAGCACCAAGGCCCAAAGGGAATCCATTCCCCACCAAAGAACTTGAAAAGTTCAAGATGGACAGCCTTACCTGGAGGCTTTTCCACACAGCCCAGCTGGGCATAGAGAAGAAAAGTTTTGGTGTTTTTTAGTTTATAAGAAGGCCTAGCTATGGAGCCTGAGTGAATATTTAATAGATAAAATAGGAAAATTAATTTATTTAATTTTATCATCAATTTTCTTGGAAAAACTCAAGATAATTGAAATGCCAGACTCTAGATAAAAAATTATTTCTGCACAAAAGCAGATGCCGAGCTGCTGGACTGGTCTCTGGAAGATTAGCCCAGCTCCTCATAAAGAAGGCTGTGGCTTCTTTTGAAGTAATCTTCCAAAAGTAATTTGAACAGTTGTTTCATTTCTGGTGTTTCTAGATCCCTAGGTGGTCTCTGTGAAAGAAAAAATAGGCCAGCCAATGTTTTGGGCCTGCAAAGAATCTGTATTAGTGACACTGTGATGGCCCTAATGCGACAGCTATTTATTGCTATTGATTTTGTGTGGAAAATGGACAGAATTGTGTAGCCAAGCCTGATAAAAGGGATATAAGAGGGATTTTTATACCAACTATGTACCTTGTCAGTGATTTATGCTGGCAGATTGATGGTAGGTCGAACACTTTTGGAAATCTGTCTATCAGCAATTCAAGAATCTCAATTAAAAACTTCTGTTACAAACCCTCAGTACGCAGTGGCAACTACATATTAAATCACAAACTTCAGCTTGTGAAGCTAACCTGCCTTTCTTGCCACTGTCTTCCCAGCTCTGCTGGGGAGCAGATGCCAATGTTAATGACAAAAGGCAAATTCCAAGCTTTGCTAAAGCTGAATGTACCTCCTACTCAAAAGGAAACCTTCTTCAGCAGAGAATGTGGCCAGGTGAGTAAAACCAAATAGTGTCTACTCAACACTGTGATGACTTGAAACATCTGGTGGCCTTGCCCAAGGGTTACATGATAGGCTAAAGTGAAACATGAAAGCCCTAAAGCTGTGAAGCCCTATTGTTGCATGTGTACCACTGAAGCAGTGGTGTGCTTAAGCTTGGGGCAGGTAAGTCATCAGGTGTTGTGTCTGTCTGTGATCCCTCAAAGAACTGACAGAGGCTGAGGTGAGACAACTGTGGTACATGAGCACTGAGCAGGACACACAAACCAGGAAACTGTTACATATGGCATTAAACGATGTGCAGCATGATAATATTAATTATTCAATATATTTCAATACTCTATATTATTGTGAGCCTTGGTATGCTAAATCCTAGTAAGCAATCTGGATGTAGTTTAAAGTAGGAGAGGTAGAAGAATGTGAGTGAATGATACCACAAGCCTCAGCCTGACTTTGATCATTCTAATTAATGTTAATGGGAAATAAATTAACAGGAAAGCATTAGAGGCAAAGAGTGCCAGATGTCAGTAGTAAGCCATGACATCCTATCTGCTGGATTAACAGAAAGAAGCTGGACTGCAAAAAGCAAAGAGGGATATCTGGCCACCAGCCTTAAAAAGAGAGATAATTTCTTATTAGAGGTGAGCTATTAAAGGAAGGAATCAACCCATATCTGAGCTCATGTTCAAGTGAAGATTCCTATCGGCAAATGGCTTTGGAGCTTCCTTAGAGCTCAGGCAAATCCAAGTAAGAATTCTCCTCTGCCTGAGAACTGGCCTCTTTATCAGTGAGTGATCTTGAAGGTAGGCCTCAGAGCTTCCAGCTGTAATTCTCACTCCTAGGCCTGTTGTCAGAAATTCAGTACTGAAACCTTACAGAAATTCTTTTGCTTTCGCAGTAGCAGATCGTCCTTTTTCTTCTCTTTTCCATCCACAACTGTGAGTGCAACGTTTCTGTGGAGGGCGTTCCTATACTTTCTTCCTTTCAGCTCATGTTTACAGATCAAGAGCTGCAAACAATAGGATCCCACTTAGCACATATTTAGCATACAGATAATATAATTAAGTAATTAGAAAATGCATTGTAGGAATATGAAAAGTCATAAAAAATATATTGGGAAGGAAGTGGTTTGTAGAAGGGATGATCAATGGCTGCACCTCATGGCTGATCAGTTTTCTGCTCTCATCAGGGTAAGAAATCTGCAGTGCAACTCTGGTACCAGGCTGAAGGCAGGAAGGCAGAGGGATTTTGGTCCTAGAAAGATGTGGCTTTACAGCTGGCTCCAGCACAGCTGCCCATGATGGTGGGGGAGCAGTGCTAATGTCACTGGTGCTCATTGTCACTGGTGGCTGGTAGCCGAGTCAGCCCTGGCAGGGGCATTTTTTACTCAACATGGTGAAAAGAAGCCACTTCACCTTCTTGGCTGGTACCCAGCAGCCAGGGATGGAAATCCATTGACCCTGTAAGACAGAGTTAAATACCCAGTAGTTAAAGTTCTATGAAGAGATGTGCCATGAGATGTGTGAGGCAGACAGTTTGTGCTTGCAAAGCTGCAGCCAGACCAGGTAGACACCAGCCTGGAGCTGCCCTGCCAGCACAAAGAAGGTAAATCTCATTGTGAAATGCAGCCATCAGATCAGCATTAGTGCTAGGAGAGGACCACTGGATAGGGTGTGAACCTCCAGTGGGTGTGGGAGTGCAGGGGAACTGCTCCAGCATGCCCTGGGAAGTGCTGCAGAAACCCTGCACCTATGGGGATCACAGCAAATATTTCAGCAACTTGGTGCAGCTTGGACCTGGGTAACCTGATCCCATTTCTGTTGTGCTCCATTTGAGCAGGGAAACTAATAAGTCTTTGAGATGGAGCCTGATGTCTGTGTTGGGAGAACAGGGAGCAGGAATTTGAGCCACTGAAGCAGTGCCCATCTAAAGAGGCACGGGCTGCATTAAGCCGAGTGCCCCACAAGTGCCGTGGCCTGTCTGCAGCTGTGTGGCACAGCACAGCCACAGCTCACTGACTGCCATGTCTGAGCCCTGCCCAGATGACTGCAGCAGCATGTTCTGTCTCTCTGAAGCAGTCCCCACAGGTTCACTGAATTTTGAACTGCTGGACAAACTCACACATGCACAGTGCTTGTCACTGTGGTTCCTGTCAACACAAGGAAAAAATATTAGCATATGAATTTGAGTGAATCCACAGCTTGAAAAACAAACAAAAAGGAATATAAATATATTACATAGAAAATCTTGTGATTTTAAGGTAATCTGTCCCCTAGGGATCAGGGCCAATGGTACAAATACAGCTAAATGAAGTCTATGCTGTCTATGTTTGCACACTTTTCACTGCATGACATAAAAATCCAAGCAGCAGATATTCCCACTGGACACCACTCTGACCACCTGCATGTTGCCATGCTCATGGTGCCAGCGCCTTGTCCACAGTCACAGCTCACAGCAATTGTCTCCTGGGGTTTTACCTGTCCTTTTTTCTTTTCTTGTCTTTCCCAACATCTTCTTTCCTTCTCCCAGAATCTGCCTTTATTCCATCCCAAGCATCCAGCCTCAGGCCCAATGAGCAGCTGTGTGTCCTGTCAGCTGCTGACAGTCGTGTTTCTTTCCCTTGAAGTGGGGCTAGTTCCTGGCAACATTGAAGCTGATTAAAACTCTTCACAAGATCGTTGGATTAGTCAGAACAGAAACATAGTAAGTGTACAGGAGCAGTAAGGGATATTTTCCTTAATAAATAACAACCTCTCTTTCATGAAGTCTGGAAGTGTCTCATTCACAACTACTGAGCCAGCAGCTTCCCCTCCAGCCTCCTGGCACAGCAGAGTCTGTTCACTATGCTAAAAGCACTCAAAGAGATTTATCATGAAACCAAGGAAAGTAATAACCTAACCATGATAGAATAAAGACATTTTTAACAGTGGAACAACCTTCCCAAGAATATGGTAGAGTTCCCATCACTGGAGGTTTTCAAGCTGGGCCAGTCACAGGGTGCTAGATAGGGTTCCTCTTCCCATAAGAGGTTGGAGCAGAAGATCTTTTGTGGCTGCTCCCAACATGGGCTCTTCTATGAGTCTGTAACAGAAGTGAATATGAGCTCCTGAAAATATAAAGCAGGTGATCAGGCTCCAAGGTTTCTGTTACTCCCTTGGCCTTGACCAGCTGTACCTCTGAACCTACTGTGGCCTGGTAAAGTGGGCAATGCCAGTCTCTGCATCCCCTCAGCTGCAATGCTGCTTTTCCCAGGCAGCTGCAGCAGCCACCAGGACCTGGCAGGAGCTGGGAGTTTTGCTGTGTACCAGGACCCCAGCCCAGTGCAGAGCAGCTCCAGGAGCAGAGACAGGGGTGATATCTCCAAGGCTGAAGTCCTCTTCTCTCTCCTTATCATGATGTTAGATACAGGTAACCTGGCATATTTCTGTATACACAGAAATCTAATTAGATTCATTATAGCAGTATTTGCATACATCAGCATCACCACTGACACAGAGTGGAGTTATTATTATATAACTGTCCCTCTTTGGAAGGAGCTGTCCATCAGCCACCTACGGTGCTGGCAGGAGGCTTTTCGTTGGCAGAGAGGCTCCTGCAGCCTGCTCTCCTTGCCATTTGTTTGACAAACAGTATTGTATCAGCCAGGGGACTTAGCTAGCTGTCACTGTGATGACACATATCTTGTTTATCATTAAAAGGGAAATCTCTCTGAATTTATATGTCTATAAATGAAAAAGGTATTTTTTTCAGCAACTCCTTAACCTAGCTAAATTCTGAGAAAAGTGATCTAAATTTTCCATTAGACATTTTAGTCCTGTTTTGTAAACCATAATGGGAACTGTGAGCACTTTCATATATGACTTTAACCAGAAGTGTGTGCTGAAGCAAAATTTATTATATCATTATTCACAGCCTTTCACAATGTATGGAAAATTATAAACTCTGTAGCATGATCAATAAGTAGGTGGGGTATTCTGAATCAGAAGACCTTTCACAGAATCATAGAATTGTTTAGGTTGACAGAGACCTTCAGCTTCATCAAGTCCAGCCAGTAACCCAGCACTGCTGAAGTCACCAGTAACCTGTGTCTCTAAGTGCCACATCTACATGTAAATTAAATGCTTCCAGGGATGGTAACTGCATGGCCTTCCTGGGTGGCCTGTTCCAGTGCTTGACAGCCCTTTTGGTTAAGAAATTTTTTCTAATATCCAGTCTGAACCTTCCCTGGAACAGCTTGAGGCTGTTTGTTCTTGTTACCTGGGAGAAGACACCGGTTCCCAACTTGCTTCAACCTCCTGTCAGGTACTTGTAGAGAAAAGTAAGATCCTCCTTGGGCCTCTTTTTCTCCAGGCTGAACACCCCCAGCTCCCTCAGCTGCTCTTGATCAGACTTGTGCTCCAGACCCTTCACCAGCTTTTTTGCTGTTCCCTGGACTGGCTCCAGCACTTCAATATTTTTCTTGTAGTGAGGGGCTTGAAGGGATTGGATTAGATACTAGACTTCTAAAATGGTTTAATGCATTTTTTCTGCTTTTCTTTCAGTGGAAAATGAGCATACAGGATGACAGCCTTAGGAACCTTTTGTTAACCTCAGTCCCTGACAATGACATCATCCCCTCTGTGTGCCCAGATGAGGTCAATTCTGCTGATGGAAAAAGAAAGCAGAAAATTCCTGAAACAGAAATTGTGAATACTTTTTGATACAGAGTTTGCCTGGAATGTTTTAAACACAAGAGAGATACTAAATTTAAAATTATTTTAATTTTTTCAAGTAATACTGTGTATTTGGCATGCAAATACATCTCATGAAAACAAACCATTGGAGGTGCACTCGTTTATCACACAAGTGTCCAAACAAACAGGACTGAAGGTCACAGATAAGGAGCAAAACCTGACCCATTAATGCCTACATAGATATCACAGCTAATGAAAAGAGCAGAGCTGCTCCTCAAACTGCAGAAGCCAAGGCTTGGCAGAGACACATCTCTCTGCTGCACCAGAGGAATTTGCTGATTAGACTCCCAGGGTCTAATCAGTAACCTGGGTGCTGATGGGTCCTTCCAAGAAACTGGGGGTAAATTCATTTGTGAGGATCTCTGTGAGAAGAGCAAAGAAGCCCCCGTTCTCAGTCTCATTAGGGATAAAACTTGTAATGGGAAAATAATGGGAAAGGGGGTGAGATACTGTCAAACCCCTGTCAAGGCAAAAGCCAAATGTCATTCCTTAGGCAATGCTGCTGTATTAAACATATCAGAGTGCATTATGCAAATGAGGGGTGAGATTAGACAGTTTGACAACAGTTCAGTTACTTCAAACAGGCAGATCACTGCCCAGTTTTTCTGGAGAACAAGTATTTTGATAAATGATAGGAAATGCCAGTGAGTGAACCTCTGAATCACAGACCAAACTCAAAACTTGGATTGAAGACATCTACCAGTTACACTGAGTGGCTGTGGTGGGCAGCATTCTCCAGAGGTTCCTTGGGGCTGCTGTGGGAGGGAGACGGTGAGGGGGCATAGCTAAGAGAGGTTTTGAACAAGGCTGTTTTCTTCTTTCTTGAGACATATGGGAATTAAAGAGAGATGACACAGTGATGCTCTCACATTCTCATTTAGGACAAGATCAGTTTGGTACAGGCCTAACCATTTCCCAGCAGTGGATTGCACATATGTGTAATACATAACATGCTCAATATGCTTTCTGGAGACTTCTTCATCAGCACAGAAAAGGAATCGCAACACAGTCAAGCTTGTAAAGTATATGAGAAACCATTTTAAACCCAAGAGGAAGGGCATCAGAGGACGTACTGAAGTGAATTCAACCACAACATTCTTCCAAATGTGTTCTGGGCTCCATTGTGACTGCAAACAGAGGATCACACTTCTGCAGAGTGAGAATATTCCCAGTCAGACATTCAGAGTCTGCTGCAAGCTCTGAGACACAGAGCTGGATCATCCATCCACTGAGCTTCCTCTATTTGCATAAAAAACCCCCAAACCCAACCCGTGTCAGACATCAACAGAAAAATACGGATGGC
Organism: Dicaeum eximium; assembly: GCA_013396995.1. Taxonomy (NCBI): domain Eukaryota; kingdom Metazoa; phylum Chordata; class Aves; order Passeriformes; family Dicaeidae; genus Dicaeum; species Dicaeum eximium. Next base: position 306,776 of record VWZP01007103.1, read on the forward strand.
TTTATTAATTTAACAGTACCTGTTAAAAATAAGCAGCTTTTAAAAACAAAGCTATGATTTGGAGAGTGCAAAGATAGCCCTTCAGAAACAAATTGTTCCACCCTTTGCTCCCCTTGAAGGAAGGTGTCTGGCAGCTCCCCGCACCTGGTGTCCCACAGCCCCCTCTCCGGAGAACATGGTGCTGCAGAGATAAAGAAGCTGTTACAGCAATCGTTGCTTCCCTCCCAGATAAGGATGACTAATAACTCACTCAGCAGGTCCCTCTGTTTTGGAAGTGCCATTTTAAAAGGCTTACAATTAGTCAAGTCTGATGAAGGAACCAGCTGAGAAAGAAGGTGGCCCCAGATGAATCAATTAATCCTCATCAGCCTGTCCCACAGAGCAGTAGATCAGCAGAGGTCACCAGGCTCTGAACAACAGCCCACTTTTTCCAGAGTATGAACCACTGTGCACTTTTAGGGAATGGGCCCCCATCCATCCACCAGTGCAAAATCCTGGCATGACTAACCTGCCTGCGAGACTTCCCAGACTGCTAAGCCCTAATGTGAGATTGTTTAATGGGTCCCTGGGTCTGATTTTTACTGAAAGCTAAACATACCATCAGCTGGATGGGCAGGGGAAGGAACTGGAGGAATGTCAGCTGTCAGCAGCCAGAGCCAGAGAGCTTTCAGCAGAAGGGAGGGCAAAAGCACCCTCACCCCAGCGCCTGCTGCCGGAGCCGCCTGGTGCTAAGGAGAGGCAGTGCCTGAGCTGCTGTCACTGATCCTTCCCCAAAGGTGGGCTCCATCCAGCAACATGGCTGCTCTTGGTGCCTTCAGCTGCTGTTCTCCAGCACTGCTGCTAATGCACACGATAAAGGAAGTACAAGCACCCGGAGAATCCCAGCAGCAAAGGCCAGGGCTGGGGATGCCTTTCAGGAGGAAAGCGGTGCCCTTCCTGTCGCTGCAGAGAGCTTTTCTGCAAGCAGATCCCCCAGGGAAGCAACGCCAAAATCTAGAGGCAGAAAAGCAAAGTGGGTTTGGCAACCATAAGGCAGTGTCTCATGCATCTGGTGAAGGCAGCAGGAGGGTTTGGCTGCAGGCGTGCTCCGAGGGGCCTCGGCTCCCCGCTGCACCGATCCCGGCACGGTCACTGCCGAGCAAGGAGAGACAGGAGCAGGCACACAGCTCTCTGCATGTCAGCAAAGGGAAACAACAGTCACATTAAACCCTGCAGACTTCAGTCAGCACCCGCTGCTAATGCCAAGAATTTCAGGCTGCAGATAGAGGTTGTATAGGTGTTTACATGCAGCATTTTAAATCAGTTCCTGTGACTCACCATAACACAAATATTTTTCTAGCTGAATGTAGGCATATAAAGATTACCTTCGGAACAGCAGCCACATTTAACTACTGCCATGTTGTAAATATCAATAATTAAATAGTAACCATTCTGAAGATCACAGGAAAAGACAGCAGAGTATACTTATGATGCTGAGAGAAAAGGGTATTTTTCTCTAATAGCTCTGAGAATGTCTTAGAAAACCCTCTCATGAGAGTGCATGTTTTCCATAATCTAACTAGCAACCCCTCAGCTTTTGAGCAAAAGCAATATAGAAGATTAAACCAACTATAATTTTAAAAATTCCATTAAGATAAAAAAACCTCATGGAATGGCACTTTCATTCTGCCTGTACATGATCTCTCCTGATTTACCCAGCTCCATTTCCTACCCAAAAAACCTTGATCTGCCAGCCCCACAAAAGCAGTAGCACAAGAGAAGAGCAGCAAATTCTGTCTGCCCTTTGCATCATCAGGAAAACGGAATGCTGCCTTCTATCTTTCAGCTACTGATGTGCACACACTGCAGAAAGCCAGTCTGGCTTTCCAGAATACAGGTGATGTTTAAAAGGATTGCAATGAAAAAATGTCAGTTGTAAGCTGAGCAAATAGTGTATGGTGTTTATTAAAAAGATAGCAGGCCACTCCACAATTGGTAGCTTCAGTTACAGCTCTCTAATACTGCTTGTTTTACAGAACAGAAGGAGAATTGGGAAATGGTACTGCAACACAATACCAGGCCGGCCACCATTTAAAGGCAGATTAGGTAGCTATGTTATGATCTGCATGAAATGAGCTGCTAATATCACCCCACTTTGGAGGCAGTAGATAGTCCCATTAGAAAAATCTCTATCAGAGCTATTGTTTTTCTTACCGGAGGCAATTTAGTCCCAAGCCTCCATCTGTTCCCAGAAATGGTTCTTCTGTGCACCCCATGGACAGACAGGAATGTGGATGCCCAGTCTGCACTCCTGCATAACCATTCCACTTCACAGGCACAGGAATTCACCTTCCTGGAGTCTCAGGAGCAGCACTTCAAACCATGCAGCAGCTCTTTCTGACAGAAGAGCTGCACCAGCATGTGCTGACATGGCATTGCATATGATTACAACCATGTTGATGATACATCCCCAGACATGGTCTTACTCGAGGATGAAGGTTTTTTTTTTTTTCATTTTACCACTGTGGATTAGAAATCAAAAATCCCATTATTCCAGAAGTGGGGGTTCCCCATGGGGATTTATTTCTGTGTATCCATATTGGCTTACATGTACTAGAATAAAAATATCGGTGATTGATAAATATCCCTAAGCTGTTTGGAAGTATAATGTAAACAAAAAAGCCTGGGTAAAGGGGAGGGAAAGGATTGGTGAGAGAAGAGGCAAAGGGCCGGTCTGTTTCACTGCTCTCCAAACACAGAAATCTTGGAGCTGTGTCTTTAAAGTAAGATTTTCATGGGATGCAGACATCCCTTTCACATATGCTTTATCAATTCCAGGAAAGCTGATGAGACTCCTTCTGAGAAAGCAGGTGGCTCTGCTCCATCCAGCTCTTTGAAATCACTGAATGAGATCATTTCATCCAAGAGACAACTGAAGAGCCCACAGTGCACAGCAGCTGCCGCACAGCAGAGCAGTTGGAGAGTGAAGGGCGTTCAAGGTTTCCAAACCACATCCTCCCTCACCTCAACATAATCAGATCAGTGGTGAGGTGGTGTCTGCAGCAGCCCTTGTCAGCTCCGAAGACAGAGTGACCGGTCTGTCAGTCTGCAGCCGGTGGTGAAACAGGGAGCACTGCGGTCCTGGAGAGAAAGGAATGAACCTTCATTTCCACTGCTGTCTGCTCTGTGACAGATAAAAACAAGACTTCACTGCCCAGTTTGCCAGGTGATAAATTCAGGTTACTTTAAGGCAGGAAATCTGGAAAATGCCTATGAATGTTGTCAGCTGTGAGTGCACAGTGGTGACCCTGGCAGTACCCCTCCTGTCCAACAGGAACAACTGAGCAAATATAGAATCATGGAATCATTTAGGTTGGAAAAGATCTTTAAGATCATCAAGTCCAAGTGTTAAACATAACACTGCCAAGCCCAACACTAAAGCATGTCCCTAAGTGCCAGATACACACATCTTTTAAATACCTCACTGTGCTATGTAAGTGTAAAAGCCAAGCGGAGACCTCACTCTAAATGATCTTAAAATTCATGTAATGTCATACAGAAAATGTCATCCCTATAGTGTCAGGAGATCTGTTCTTTCAGACACCAATCTTTTTATGCCCTTAAAGGAACAGCCTGCCTATTTTCTCAGTCTGGCAGCATTTCTCCAGCATCTCTGTATCAAAAGCAGCGTGGGTAGCAGGTCGAGGCAGTTTTTTCTGTCCTTCTACTCCGCCCTTGTGAGACACCACCTGGAGCACTGAATCCACCTCTGGGATTCCCAGCACAGGAATGACATTGACCTGGTGGAGCACGTCCAGATGAGGGCCACCACTGGACCATAAGGCTGGAGCACCTGTGCTATGAGGAAAGGCAGCCTACAAGAAAGACAGAGAATTTTTACAAGAGCATGAAGTGACAGGACAAGGGGCAATGACTTCAAACTAAAAGAGACTAGGCCTAAATTAGATAGGAGAAAGAAATTCTTGTCTGAGATTTGAGAGGCACTAAGGAGTTGCCTAGAGAAGATGGGATGCCCCATTCCTGGAAGTGTTCAAGGCCAAGTTGAATGGGGCTCTGAGCAACCTGGTATTGTGGAAGGTGTCCCTCACCACAGCAGGGGGATTGGAACACGATGATCTTTGGGTCCCTTCCAATACAAACCATGCTATGATTCTATGGTCTCCCTGGCTCATGGGAAGCCAGTTGGGGTTCAAATTCTTTTTCTTTTCCTAGTTTTTCACATCCTACTCAGGAGAGACTGTCATTGCTGGTAAAACAAATTCAAAATTCATGTACTGGATTTACAGCCCTTCCTTGGTGTCAGGTTTTGGCTGGGCAGGAGATGGGAGAAAGGTCTTCTGTTGTTATTCATCAGTAGATGACTTAGGACATAAGCAGAGCTCTTGAAATATCCCTCTTATACCTTCTCAAATTTACAGCAGGACTATAGGGTATGGTGAGCTGATTTCAGCCAGCAGCTATTACTTTTCCTGGCTGTCCACAAGAGATTATCTGGGGCACGGAGGAGTTTGAGGTGGGAAGTGCATCCCTCAGGCACTGCTGAGCATATTTAAAGCATGAGATACTGGGTTCAATAGAGGGGGCTTTATACAGTAGCTGTTTCCTACTGAGCCACAAACACCAACATAACACAAATACCAACTGTCTAAGTCAGAGTTTAGGTTGCTGTGCTGCACTAAGATACTAATTTACTTCGTTTTGATGAGGATAATGCTTTTTCTAGTTATACAGACAGTGTAGGACTTACACTCATTTGAGGATAAGCGAGTTTAGAAATGCTAGTAACTGGGGGAGCAGAGAGGGAAAGTTCTTGAAGGCAGAGAAAAACAGAGACCTAGAACAACCAGCCAGGTCATTAAGTCTCATCCCCTGCTGTCCCATAGCCCAGATGGTGTCATCCCTTCCAGATGCCAGCCCCTTTTCTTTGGCAAAATAGCAAAGCATTTGCTTTGTGAAAATCTTAGAGAGCTTATTGCAAAATCTCAGTGTCTGGGGGTTAGAAGGTTTTTGACTGAAATGTATTCTGTGTATGTCCCGTATGAATGCCAGTTTGTGGGCTGGTACTGCTCTTTCAATAGACACATCTCTTCTTTGTCAGTGTTTTCCCTTTGATGTATCAGCAGGCAGGGAGAGTGGTTTGCTGGACTTGACAGGATTTGCTAACAGAGCTATGCAAGGAGTCTGTGCATCCATCTCTCAAATGGCAGAGGATCCTTGCTCTCCTGTCCATGATGATTGGACACAATCTGTGATGAATTTCCCCAATGGGGAAAGAGAGCAGGAGCCAGAAGAGAGTCAGGATAGGCATATGAGCCTGCACTGTGGCTGAGGCACTTTTCTTCTGCCCGTCACTCAAGTTAATAGTGAGAAATGAGCAAGTTTTCTATTATGATTTCTTGTTGTCCTTGTCATCTACAAAATATGCTGTGTTTAAAAGAGATTAATACAAATATTTCATTAACATGCTTTTAACATCACTGCATATTGTCCCAGTATGAAGAAATAATGTCACGGCTCTGTTTTGATCAGAATTTTCTCTTGTGGGACATCTACTCTTTATTTTGGTCCTACGTAGAATCTATCCCAACTAAAACCCTTCAAAAACAACACCTGAGCTATCTTTGAAGGGACGCAGTGATTCCATTCCTGAACCCTGTTCCCATGTCATTGTGGGGAGGATCCTGCTGTGGCAAGCAGGCAGGTGCAATAGAGCACCCTGGCTGGGGAAGCACTAAGGGTTGGCACAAGTTTTTGTTGTTCCTGTTCTGCAAAGCTCCCCAAAGGCTCAAGGACATTCTTTAAATTCCTTTCTCCCAGCACAGTTGTTTGATAAACCATAAATAGCTCCTTTTCAAACACAATGCTGAAAGCCCTAAGAAATGAGCCAAGAGTGAAAATGTTTCAGTATTTAAACACTTTATTGAACTTGCAGAGGCCAAAAGCGTCAGTGCGCTGTTCAGATTTAAAATAAAAACAAAACCAAAATCATATTCAAGGAAGGCTATTTCATTCCTGAAGTTTCCATAAAACTGTTTTCCTTCAGTCATCACAAATATACCTACAGAGCACAAGAGGTCATGAAAATAGCAAGACTGAGCTGAGCTGCAGCCGCTCTATGTGCTTTCATGAAGTTGTCTTGGAGATTATGGCCAGGGTCCTTACATTCAAATACCTAAATATAGAACTGTGCAGACTGACCATGGCAGAATTGCCAGGTGCCTTTATGTTCAGAGCTGAAATATGATCAACAATTTCTAAAAAAAATTTTTGTGATTACTAATTTTGGGCACTAAAAGCAATCCAAGCAAGCACAAGTTTCTTATGGAAATATTGAGATTTATTTTCTGTCAAGTGTCATTCACGGGATTGCTTTCTTCCATGGCTGTGAAGGCAAAACCAGGGAGCACTGACCCTGAGCTTTTTTGGTATTAATACCATACAATATAATCTTAAAAATATCATACCAAGACATCCAAGAATAACGTGGTTATCCCACTCTGTTCATTCAGCACATCCTTCTAGCAACATGAAGTCAATTTTTTTGACTTAAAGGCAAAGAAGTGCTTTTGGAGAAAGCACTTTCCAAAGGGAAAGAAAAATGTTTTGTCCTGAAGACTTTCTACCTGTGCCAACATGTGTTGCACTAACTGCCCCACTCAGTACAAGTCCTGCCATGGTCACTGGGGTGCCCTTCTGCTGGGCATGCCTGTGCAATGCTGTGTTTCCGAACTCCCTGCCACAGATTAGCATTATTGGCAGTAATTTGATGTCACTAGATGGTAATCCATGGACTATAAGAGAGTAAAATACCTGTTATCAACTTGGTTGTGCAATCTAGAAATGCTGGCTGATCATTTTATCCTGCCAAAACTAAGCCCTCTGTAACACAATTAATATTTCACATTAAATGCCCCTGAGTATCAGAGATGTTTATTTACCTCCTAACCTAGCCTTACTCTGAAGCATGTGTTTACTTTTCCACCTAGGAGTATTCTTTTTAAATGACACAGCCTATTTGATTAGTTTCAGCACAAGCTAAATTGCCATAGGAGATGAGGGTCTCCAGGAGAAACACCTTCCCCTTCCCTGCTCTCTACATCCCCTCTATCCTGGACTAAGAGACTGAAGACATATTGCACTCATTTTGGTGACAGCTGCTATAAATATTAAGAGGCCTGTGAGGCTATGAATATCCAGCAGAATGCAGCCATGATAATAAGTAATGATAAAAGTTTTAGAAATGCCTCACAGCTTTTCAGCTAATGTGTCTTTGGTGAGGATATAACCATGAAGAGCAGTAAACTCACTTCCAGACTGTTCTCTCTCACATAACTGTCTTGCACTGATAGGTGGTGGTTGAAGGTGCAATTAGGTCTTGTAATTGTTTGGCTCTCTGTCTCCAGGCATGGTATTAACCTCTGCAGTCCACTGAAATGCAGCCTGGGAATTCCCTAATGGGACATTCCCACCCTCACTTTGCAGAAAAAAAAATCATCTGGCACGCCTGCTCAGGATGCTGCCATCACTCCCAGTCAGGGAGAGGCTTGTGGCTCCCTGAGGTCTCTGCTCCCACTTGCCCCAGCGGTGCTGTGCAGTCACAGACTGACATGGAGGAGCTTGTTCTTCTCCTGGACTGGCTCTGTCTCCTGGTTCTCCCCTAATAAAATGACTTCTTGATTTAAGATATAGTCTATTGAGTTTACTTCCAGTTTTAGGAAATCAGATTTGTTTTTCAGCTTGATCTATATCTCTGAGAATTTCTCAGTTCAACACAAGACCAAACATTATGACATCTTTCTTCCTTCTGTGGGGTGTAGATTCAAATTTTTCCAAACATCTTTCTACTTTTAGAAGAAGATTTTTAATCATTCACTCACACATCATTAAGGATACAAAAATGGGCAGGAGCTGTGGAAGAGGTGACCACTAAATATTTGAGAAAGACCTTTAGCTGGTACACATGGCATTTCTCCAGCTGGACAGAGAGTGCTGCAGCTGTAGAGCAGCTGAGGAACCAAACTTGGGGTGCCTAGGCCAGGCCTGGCACAGTGTGTGTCACAGGGGCTGGAGAGTGGCTGTGTGTCACAGTGACAGGCTGGAAAGGGCAGCCATAGAGGCACCTCCAGCCACACAAATCTGGAGTTTACACAAACCCAGGTTCCCCCCACTTTGAAGAAATGCCAAGAAGTACTTCTCACACAGAAAATGGGCACACTTTTATGCCCTTTGCAATGTTAAGCCTGTAAACATGAGGAAACTGCAGGTCCTTTTATAAGCAAGAGGAGAGACAAACTCCAAAAAGAGTACCGGGTGCTTCCCAGTTGCTGAACTGTTTGTCAGGGTGGCCTCCTGGCAGTGCTGGGATCTCCCAAGTGGCTCTCACAGTTCCACACATTCCTAAGCAAGGCAGATGAGAGGGAGGTTGGTTCAGCATGTGTAACTCCTTCTACCTCCTGCTCCCAGGCAGCATCTCAATGCTGATACTCAAACTTAGTAGCCAAACAAGAATTCAGGTTAATTTATAAAATTATACTAAGGACTTGAAGATAGAAGATATATTTTCCTTTCATTTGGGATAAAATGCAATATAAACCAGTCTCACCTTCAGAAGTAGGACTGGCTTTAGTAGAACAGACAGCAGTAGACTAGGCTTACAGACATGCTGGCAACTGTTTGACAACCAGTCAGAAAAGGGAATTTCCTCCAGGCCAATGTGGAAATGATGGGTGAAGAGAGAGTATCTTTGCAGTGGTGATATTAATAGCTCGTTTGAAATTTTTTACTCAAATCTACTCACTTCAAAAGCTCAGCTTGGGGACCAAGAGAGATATTTTTCAACAAAACATTAGTCTCAATTAACTAAATGTAACCAAGATAAATGAGCTGAAAAAACCAGAAGCAGATAAAATTGGTGAGGCCATTAAATCTATAAAAGGAAAATGCTGAAACTTGGAAGGTATCGAATACAGTCCTGCAAGTATTCCAAGGCAGGGTCAGAAAGGGATAACAAGGCAGTCCCAGGCCAGAGATGCTGAGTGGCCAGATGGTATTGACACAGACAGTCAAACAGCAGCACAGCCCACAGCAAACACTGCGCCCTAAGGTGGGGAAGAATTTCAATGAGTAATTTCAGTCTCATACATGCTATAAGAAAAGGACTTGGCATTGTTCCCAATGACAGTGCCCTCCAGATAAGACACTAAATCACAGCATCCTCAGGGGAGGATGAAAAGAGATAGCAGTAGAGTGTCTTTCTTTTTTCCTTTGATCCTGATGTACAAATAGCAACATGTGTGCATGCATAAGAGCAATGTTGGAGTACAACAAGCAAGCCGCAGAATAAAATAAAATAAAATAAAATACTGAAAGTAGTGGACTGAAATAGAACCACAAAAGTAATGTTAGATGATTTCAAGGCATGATTTTATGGCCAAAGTTTTACGAACATTTATAGCAGGCTGTGCACTCTTAGGTAAACTAACATATTTGGCAAGTAGAGCCCCTTTAACGGACGATTTTCTGATGTCTTCAGCAGGACCAACACCGCAGTTCTCTCAGAAGAGGCAGATGTACCAAAGCAAGTAATATCATGTGGGATGACAGGTTCTGCCCTCCAAAACATCACGGAGGAACCGGCATACGCAGTGAAGGCAAAAGGAACAAAATGCTCTTTAGGCATCAGGAGGCACCAAAAAGCTCAGCTGTTCTCCGCAAAATACCCGCAATATGTTATCGGCGCAGGGTAAATGAGTCAGATGCTTCCCCCTGGAGCCAGCGCACCGCAGGCGGGCGGGGAGCGGGGGCCCGGCAGATGGCGGCTGGGGATGCCTTTCAGTCCGGAACAGCGGCAGTGAAGGGAGCGTGCCCCAAGCCCGGCCGGCCCTTAGTGCTTCTGTCCCGCCCGGCCCTCAGTGCCTCTCTCCGGGCCGGCCCTCAGCGCTTTTCTCCCGGCCGGCCCTCAGTGCCACAAGCCCGGCCGGCCCTCAGTGCTTCTCTCCCGGCCGGCCCTCAGTGCCCCTTTTCCCGGCCGGCCCTCAGTGCCTCTCTCCGGGCCGGCCCTCAGCGCTTTTCTCCCGGCCGGCCCTCAGTGCCACAAGCCCGGCCGGCCCTCAGTGCTTCTCTCCCGGCCGGCCCTCAGTGCCCCTTTTCCCGGCCGGCCCTCAGTGCCTCTCTCCGGGCCGGCCCTCAGCGCTTTTCTCCCGGCCGGCCCTCAGTGCCACAAGCCCGGCCGGCCCTCAGTGCTTCTCTCCCGGCCGGCCCGGCCCCAGCCCCGGCCGTGTCCGCTCCAGAGCTCTCTTTGCCTCCTGAGCACAGCCCAGGCTGCCGCGCCACCTTCCTAGCCTTCATCCTGCCTTAGGCTACAAAAGTATGATGAAATAAGCCGGCAAAACTCTTGGAAAAACCTGCTAATACCCGTGTAAGGCTGAAAGAGAAACGTGCCGGTTATTTCTGCAGGTCTGTGCCACGTAAGCCCTCCAGGAGAGCAGCATCTCGAGTTTTAGGAGCGATTGCGCTGCCACGTCGGCCCCCTTGTGAGAGAAATTCCCCAGCCAAGCTGCGGAGCCAGGGAAGGCCAGTTTGCTTCATCTGTTACCTAAAAGGACAGGCCCTCTCACTGCTGTGCCATTCACTTCCACTTGATCCTGCTCATTATTTCTAACTAGCGTTTTATAAATCAATGTCCTGCAAAAAGCCCTGGAATTGAGCACAGTGGAGACCTAGGCATGTACAGTGCTCATATCCAGATAATGAAATGCCCATTAAACTGCGGACGGGTCTGTGTGGTTCTGGATGTGCAACCTGGCTGCTGTTCATGTGCCTTCAGATAAGGGTCTTCAGTAACCCTGAGACTGCACAGCAAGACTGCTTAGAGTGTCACCTGGCATTGGACAGACACATTCATCCTTTCAAGCTTTCCTATCAAAATAATCAGGAATTGGAATCCTTGAAACGAACACTTTACTCTCTTTGATAGTAAAAACTGCAAACCCTTTGTTCCCCCACCAACTTGGGAGCTGTGATATCTTTTTACCAACTGGAGAGGTTGTCATAACTTTTGAAAACATAAATCTTCTACAAAAAAGGTTTTACATTGTTTGGGCTTTTTCTTTTATTTTTCCTCAGGTAGAGTCAAAAACCTTGACTGTTTTCGACATCAGTGGCTCCACTTAGATTTTTCACTTAAAAATCAAAAAGATTAAATTTTGCCTTGGTAGATTATTTCTATTATTTATTTATGAATTTTCCTGTAAACAAGAATGACTGCTTAATGGAAAGTCGTCTCCTGTGTTTCTCCAAGAAGGAAGTAGCTGCTGTCTCAGAGGCAGCAGTAATTGCTTGAATGGCAATGAATAATTGCTTGGTAACAGCCAGTGCAGGGCTTTGCTTCTCGCTGGAAACCTGTTCCTGACACAGAGAATAATTAGCTACTGCCGAAAGGAAAAGGGAGACTTGCAGAGCTGCTCCTCCGCTCTCATTCCCAGTGATCTGCAAGGTGTTTCCTGACACCTTCCAATCTCTGACCAACCTGATTCCAAAGTCTTCCTTGGAAGGTTTGCCTACCTGCTCTGTACCCTTCCTCTGTAACAGAATTTAAAACCACACTGCATTTTCCCTGTCTCTAGAGCAAAATAAAACCATGAAGGCTCAGCTAGCATGGATGAGCTTTCCAGCTGGGCAAAGGGCTTTTTCTTTGGTAAATCAGTGAACTGTACTTTTAGTAAAATATAAGGAGTATTGGATGGGACAAAGAGACCTGTGGCTCCTCTCTCCTCTGTGGGCCACCCACAGCTCTCCTCAATCAAGGTAGTCATGTCAGGTTGACTTTGCCTTTGAAACTTTAGGAAATCAAGACTTTCGATCAAATTTCTCTCTGCTAGGTTCTAATACAATGCTCTCTGGAAGAAATGAAGACCCAGCTCATAGCACTACATAGATACACATATGCTCAGAGAAAGTATCAGAAGGAAATTTCAGGAGTAACTTTTCTATGATGATGTAATTAAATAATATAAAGGGTATATATAGGGAAATTGAGCTAAGGCTGCCTTGGAAGGTATGACTTGGTTATTTTCTAGTAGCTGAATGTTTCACTTTGGAACTGTAGCACTTTAGCTAAGTTTTCATGTGCCACGTTAGTAGGGAACTTCAGTACCTTGGATCACAGACTTGACAAGTATCTCCAGTGACCATGTCCCTTGTTGTCTTTCAGCTCCATTACACACAGCTAGCATGAGGGAGATGGAAAGTGTGAATGAGAATTTTAATTGTTTTGGAAAGCATGATGTCCTGTTCATGTTCACATTTAGAGCCACTTCATGGGTAGCTATTTTAGGCCGTGTAAAACAATAATGAAAAGGTTAAGAGGGAATTACCAGTAATTGTTTTAAAGTTAATAAATATATAATTAATTTTAAGCCTGCATTTTGCAATAATCCAATCTTGCTCCCACTGGACTCCATGGCACTTCTGTGATTCACTTGAAATGAATCAGGTTGCAGAGTTTCCATAAATAAAATCCAACACTTAATTAAACCCTTTTTTCTGAAATTCCAGGGTCATCATCTTCAAAGATGTACAGTAATATTACTCCCACACAGATGTAGATGCTAATGTTACACAGTCAGCCACATAGCTAGGCGATGAACAAAACTAAAATAATTAACAACCTGCTTAAATAAATGAATTTCAATGAAGTTACAGGCTGTATTTACAATGGACAATTTTAAATTTTTATTATTTACAAGAGAAGTTCAGCTTCTTCTTGCAATCCATTTTTAAATGCTGTTTGGAAACTGTATTTTTTTTTTCCCAAATAAAATATTACCTTATCTACACACACAGCATATCTGTTATTGCCTTTCCTAAATATCCAAATTAGCCCCAAGGCTCTCAGCAGTGCAGGTAAAACCACTCAGTGCAGGGAGTGGAGCAGGCAGCTGTGGTATTGCAGCAAGGGAAGAGGGTGAAGAGGGCCAGGACAGGATGGGCAGGCAGGATGGGATGCCAGAGCACCCAGAGCCCTGCACTGGCCCCGAGTTCCCCCATTTCTGCACCGGGGAGGCCGCGTTAGCTTTGCTGCCACAACAGTCACACAGGGGGCACGTGGCCTCTCCTGGACCTCAGACTCAGGCCTGGCATCTGCCCATTTGTGATAACCTTTGATGAATCAGGAGTGAATTTTTCCAGTTTTCTCTAAAAGGGCCTGGCAAACACAGAAAATGCACTCACTGCTTGCATCTTCCAACACAGACTGAGCTACTGTGTATTGGGTCTTGGGCAGCCATACAGCAGTTTGGTTTCAGGCAGCATGCCAGTCCTCTAACACACTCTGATTCCCCTTGGACAGGTTGTGTACTTCAGTGGGCATTTGTTTTGCATCAGTATTCTGGGTTCTGGTTCACTGATGAAGACTGTAAGACTGTTGGAACTTTTTGTGGCATTAAGGCACTCAGACTCCTTCTGAGAGCACAGTGATTTCTAGTAGTTACGCTATACTAAGCACTGCTGATTTTGTCGCACAGCAAGGAGTTATTTCCATTCTGCCTTCTAATTCAAAGTGTTTCTTTTGGAAATTATGTTTTAAAAGACTCAGCAAACTGAAAATTAGCAGTGATTTTATTTTTTTCTTTTTTTTAATAATAAAAGTAACCAGCCTTTCCAAAAATACCCTTGTTTATGTATCAATTGCAAGCCAGAAACTGCTCTTGAATTATCGCTGCTTGTAAGAAACTGCCTTAGCTTTACAGATACCAGAACAAAGTGCTTATTTTTGTTATCATGAAAGAAAAACTCCTATGTCCTTCAGCCTGCCAGTATTTTAAAGGCCATCTGAAGCAGAGCAGCAGGTGTAGCAGTTTCTCACAGTCAGTGAAAAGAGTGATGATGAATTGCATATATTGCCCTCAGATCCCTGCCCCTCCTCCAAAAGCCAATCTTTCAGATTAGGCAGAACACAAACAGGGCTGCACAGGACCACCTGCTCTCCCTTGTGCTACATAATATGTTCTCTGAGCTCAGATGTGCCTGGAAATGTAGTGAATCCAAGTTCAAAGGAGGCAACTAAGGGCAGAGGGGTATAATGGAGTGGGCTGCAGAAGACGATAATTTATTTTCCAGTTGATAGACTGCTGTGAGTCTCTCTACAAAATGTATCTTTTGCCTCTTTAGCAAGTGCCCAATGGTAAATGCTATTGTACACCATGCAATAACATTTCTGCCTTCAGCTTACACCAGAGACTGGTTTCCTTAGAGGAGTCTGGGCAGCAGCAGTTTCTACACAGCAGAAGCTCACAGTGTGACTAGGAAGCCTTTTATTCCCGAGCACCTTTGTCTCTTTCTGGTGTATGACATTCTACTTCTCCAAGTTCCCAAGTGATTTAACCACTAGGGTAGTTTAGTTCTCTGGATATATTTTTATATTTTGTCTCTTTCTAGTTCACACTTTGTAGCTTTGGAGACCTCTCAATAGTATCATGTCTCACTGCTACTTTGGAGTTAATATTCATGGGGTTTTTGTTGTATGAAAAATCATCCATGTACAAAGTTTATAGGCCAGATTGAGGTCATATCTTGCTCTGTAATAAACAGGTTTCAATATGACTGTCATTTTTTTCCAGATAAAAGAAGCTCTTTTTTACAGCTTTCTGCCCCTCCCTGTTTTTTGCCTAATTATCAACCTAATGAAAAAGCTTCTATTTATTCTCAGCCATTGTTCTTGCATCTGAAATTTGCCAAAAGCTCTAGAAAGCTATTGCACTTCCCTTGTACACCATAACATTAATATCTTCAAATAATTCCCCTACATTAATGAGTTATGAACTTCCCTCTTAACACTACAACCACTTCCCTGTCTTCTGCCTCTGCTTCTTCATTGATTCTCCATCAGTTGTTTGTTCCTCTCCTTAGTTAAGAATACACTGAAGGAATTTCTTAACCACTTTAAGTACAAAATTATATCTCTAATTTCTTTGAATGTCACTATTTTCCAACCTCTAAGGTTTTTCTTTAAATGTCAGTTGGCAAATAGCAGGCATTGTTAATGCATTTGAAGCTACAGCTGAAATCCACACAATGTGGATATAATAAAAATTTGATTGGTATTGGTATTGATTGGTCTGATTGCAATTGGTGAGGTAGATGCAACTTCCACTATATGCCAAAATGGATACTCTAACAAAATCAGACATAAATCCCATTCTAAATCTCGTCCTCAGAACTGACATTTCAGGGACAGCTAAATTGCCAAACATTGTATGTTAGCATCTTCATTTAAAAACAAACAAATAATCAACAAATAACAAACCCAAACAAACAAAACCTCCTCAGATTAAAATGTATGGAATCAAGGTATACTTGCACTCCAGCTTCAATTGCCCACGTCATCTGCTTTGTCCAATGCCCTTCTGCTTGCTTAATTACCTGGCATCAGAAGTGAGATGAAGAGAATGGCATCAAGAAACATGGTGCTGGTAGAAAGAGGCCTGGTCTAAAGGACACGAGAGACAAGGAGATGCAGCATCTCCACTTTGGTCTGAGGAGTTGCAGAGCACATGCCAGAAGTCACATACACATTTCTTCCATGTCCAGACCAAGTGAAAACCAACAGAAGTTCAGTAAGGCTTTGACTGCATATCAATGTCATCTCTATACAAATAGTACAACCAAACATGAAGCCTGTAAAGGCTACTCCCAAAATGACACTCCCAAAATGAGATTATTTCTTTAATCAGAGGGATCTGAAGGCAGCAGAGAGTCTGCCATGTATAAATGTAGTGTGCTTCTGGAGACAGCTGGTGACTTTGGCTGTGACAGCAAGGTGAGGAGCCTCTGCCAGGGCCCAGCAGCGACTGGGGACTGCTGTGATTGGAAACAAGAGTTACTTTCACCTGGCTTGTATAAGCAATAGTGCAGAGCATTTTGGGACCCCAGTCCCTATCGCAGCTCCGGACACTCACATCAGAGCTGAGAATGTCATTCTTGCTCTTCCAGCCCTGACACTAAGCTGGGCACCTGTGGGCAGCCAGAGGGCTGGCTGGTCACTGCAGCTGCTCCAGGGCCACCACACCACGCCAGTGTGGACATTGGGGTCAAGAGCAGTGAGAGAACAGTACCACATGCCAAGTATGCCTTGGGGGTTGTATAATTCACAGAGTGAAATGAGAACAGTAAAAGGTATCAAGAGGCACTTTTGACCAGAGGCTGATCAGAGAAGCATTCTTCAGATGGGTCAGGAAGGAGCTGAGATGAGGATGCAAATGGAAAAGGAAAATGGAGAAGGGAAAAGAAGACAAAAGCATATGAAGTGGTTTCTGTTGACTTTTATTGGTGTTGCACACTTCATATTTAATTAGAAATGTCTTTCATTCATGTCAAAATACCCCAGTAAATCAGTACAAGTCCTCACAGTCGCTGAGATGCCATTTTCTAAGCCTGTGCTTTCTCCCCTAGGTTTTTAGATTCCATGTCAGTATTTGTCACCAACCCCCAAGACAGCTCCAGTTCGGCACATTCAGTTCTGCTTGTTTTCACTTCTGTTATCTTGCACGGTTTCAGTTTACAGACTCTCAGAGCTCAGCGACAGCTTCCTCAGTGACAATGAACCAAGGTCAGGCAACAGAGCTGCACAAAACCAGCCAAGGGTCAAGGCCAGCTGGAGCCCTGGGCTGCAGAAGCCCTGAACCTGACAGCACAGCTCAGAGAAGTCATGTGGTCCTTCTGTGACATTAGACTTGCATTGAGTAGGAAGGAGAACTGCATGGGCCAGACCCCATCTGGATGTGATGATGCAGAAGACTGGTACCCACAGGGATCTCTTTCTTCACAGGGATGCACATCTCTTTCAACACATGATCTGAGATGCACCAGTCAAGATGGCTCACATTGATCCAGCAAGCATGATATTCCATGTACACAACAAACAATACATCCACAATCTGTAGGCATTTACATTATATATACATGTGCATATATATAAAATCATACAACTTCAGATAGACTGCTAAATCCTTATTCCATGTTAAACACAATTTTTGAATTAAAAAAAGTTTAAATAAAATTGTTAATTCTTTCTTCCTCTCTTAGCTCAGAATTATTGCTGGACAAAAAGTAGAACCACTCCTCTCAGCCTCAGCCCCCCAGAATGCTGTTTCCCTGGTACCAAGCCTCACTGCAGGCTTTTACACAAATCTCTCAAGAAAACCACAGCTCCACTTTTATAGTAAGATATTAAGGCTAGGAAGCCTTAGTCATGGCCATGGTTAAAGGAATTGTTTAAAAGGTCAGAATTTCAGTCTTGGGCTTTAATTTACAGACACTCAGCAGAATTGTGTTCAGCTTCTGAGTATTCACTGGGTCTGATTTTTGCTGCTCTTTCCCCCCATTTTTTACTTTCTACATAATGAAGTCTGATTTTAAAAATGTTTGTGTCATTCATTTATGAATTTGGGTAGGAGTAAGGTGGAGGAAAAAAACCAGCATCAGCTAATAAATTTGAAATCTTGCAAAAATCATCACTTTCAAGCTTTCTGAGAAAGATATAATCTTATCAAATATCCACATACTCATACATATGCACCTCTTCTCCTCTTAGGTAAAGTTATAATAACAAAATCATGTCTTCTGGTTTTCCTTTCCACTGAAAATTGTTGCATATATACACTTTTCCTTCCAGTCAGAACTCATGGCAGTTTTTAAAATTCTTCTGAAAGAAGTACAGTGACAACACAGTGTCACAACACAGAATGACAACACAGTTTACAGAACTTCAGCAGAACATTTCAAAGGGTACCTGATTCCAAAGGGAAATAAAACTCTTGATTTGCATTCCAAGTACCAGCCTGAAAGGAACTTAATTACATTAACTACAAAATGCTTATTACAAGATTATTTTTAAGATTCTGGTACTTTGAGTTGTAATATAAAGATAAATTTATCCTACAAAGACTGATTTTAAAATGTTCCATGTAAAGTCTTAGAGAATTAAAAAATAGTTATGCTAAAATGACTTTATGTTAATGAGTGATGGAGAAGAATTTGAGTGCATAACAGAGACACCTGCTTTGCAAACAAAAAAAAAATTACCAAGGCGGTCTCAATGATACTCCAAATGTTGCTTATTTCGTCTGTCTATCCTCTAAAACCAGATCTACACACAGCATCATCCATAACAACCTCTAATACAGCTATTAAGAAATGAAAAAAGGAAAGGCAATGTACAGTGAGGAATTTAGGAACACAGGACTGGGCAACTGCTTCTGGGGAACTGGAGACAAAGACATCACAGAATTGCTTTCATAAGCTGATCAAAATACTTCTTAAATTAAAGTGACAGGAAACTCATTGGAGAAGAGTTAAGGGACACTGGAGGTTAAAGAGACCAATTTTTGTCTTTTTGGTCCTTACCCACACAGCCACAGTAGCCATAAGGCACAATAACTCATCAGTTGCTCAGCTGCACAATTACTCTTAAGCTGTTCCATTAAAATCTAAGTATGTAAGTTGATTTATGAAGCAGATCATGCAATTAGTACAAGGGAAAAAAACCTCACAAATGAAGAGGCTGCTTCTGCTGCCCCTAAACTGACTGAAGAGCCACCACCATGGGAGGTGGGAGATCCACTCCTCACCCTGAGGCTTAGCACAATAAGCTAAGTTCTCACAGAAGGCAGATTTTATTTTGGACAGATTTTTTTAAAAAGTGATTTATATTTCTTCCATCAGCTGTCAGCTGTGCCTTGCAGAAATGAGTAACAATTTGTTTGATATTGGGAGATCTTAGTAGTTTGTGAAGTAGCTTTCAGCTAGCTTTTATACTGGCTCCATACAGTGCTGAAAAGCTCACTTTGCACTCAATGTCTTCTGGCTCAGCTTCACCACACTGCATTTTGAACAGGGGTTGACTGGGTATTAGGTTTGATTGTCTTTACTAGAAGTAACTCTAGTGTCAGGCCAAAGTAACACAGTGGGTAACTGTTTTGCACCCAGATCCCCCTGAGAAGGAAGGGATCTGGACTTATAACTCTCTTTTCACAGTAATAAATGCATAAGAAAGTAAGAACTTTACCATCAGTGACCTAGGAGCCCAATGAACAAGGTGCTGGCAATTCAGGTGCTGCACACTTCCTGGGATCAGGACTTAAAAGCTAGATTTAACAGTTTGAAAATGTAACATCTTTTTACCTTTTGTAAAGGATGTGAGAACAGTTTTTCCATTTTCAGAAATCATAAGTGTATCATTAGCACCCAATATAAATTGAGAGAATCCAGCATATGCTTTTGATAACAGATAAAGTAAAATAATACAATTTGGAAGTACATTGAATTTAAGTATCTGGTAAGTTTCTCAAATGTGTAGTTGTAGATTTCTGAGACTGAGGAAGTGAAAGGGAGAGACTGAAAGAGATTATGTGACTAACTTGGGGAAGCAAACCTTGACCCTTTGTCTTCCACCAATTTAAAATCCACATGAAAGTACTTTATAAATCTAACATTTTTAATAGGCAGACCTGGTCATCTATTGAAGGTAAACAACTCCAAATTTCCTTTGGAGTACAATCATTCCAGAGAAGTCTTTCATCAAAAAATGTTAGCCAGAGTGATAAATCACTTAGAACAATAAAATCACCTGCATGAGCAAATACAGCTTTTGTCAGTAATTGTGCTTCCTTGCCCTAGGCACAAGTTTGTTACATATGGGAAGTGATAACGCTTGTGGTTACAGTTCCCAGTATCACATTTTCCTTTCCCAGTTCACACTTACTCATACGTACGCTTATCCAGCAGCAGTTACATAAGATGCAATTCCAAACATTTATAATCCACCTCTTGCAAACAATAAACTGCATCAAATTAGCCCCTGATGTGCTTTGTACTAGCGAAGCAATTTGCAGATTCATCATGAAGTATCAGGACTATTATTTGTTTGCAGTCAGTACAGCCTTTTTTTCTGACAGTGTTACCTACAAGTGCTGGGTTATGTGAACTTACATCACTGTCATATAACTGAGACACCCTTAGGCAAAAGGACAAATTCAGCATAATTTCTTTCCCCCATTTCTGGGAGTTGGAGTACATACCCACCTGATCCGACACCATGAGATGTCCCTGAAGCAACATCAGTGATGCTCCAGACTACTGATTTCTCCTGGTAATGTCCATCACACCCTACACATTACAGCATTTTTGGGACCCTGAACCCTGCCATTACCTCGACTAACCTGTTCCCTTGTATAGCTGTGTACAGTTCTATCTAAAGACCATAAGCCCTTTCCACATGGCAGCCATCAGAGCAGAGAATGTTTCTTTCCATTTGTTTCTTTTGTACATTTGTTTTTCCTATTTTTAAACCTCCTCTGTGGGACAGATTTATTGCTCTTCTCAGAGGAATGTTGCCCTCATTTACTCACCTAGTGCTATGCCTAACTACTATAAAGAACATTCAGTGTGTAGCTTAACTTGAAAGGCAACAAAAACAAATAATTTACTTCCCCATTAACACTTCATAATTATTATATATAACTTTCTTTGTCCAGCCATTTCCACATCCTGGAAATAGGAATTTTCACCACATTTCTTTAAAATTTGCAGCATGTGGGAGATGTTCAGGCCCTCAAATTTTACTCATAGTTAGCACAAGATACTACCAACTGAGAAAGTTTTCCTCTCCAGTCCTTATTGCCAGATTCAACCAGCAGGTAGGTTCTACCAGGTTGATCATTCTGAAAGTGGGGTTTTTCTGACTGACAACTGCTTTCAGTGAACAGGAATTTGTGCTCTGTTTTGCAGAGCCATCTCTGAGAGATGATAGAGGTACAAAAGAATGTTAGGAAAAAGAACATCTGCTTAATGTCAAAACAGTGCCCACTAACTCGGCAAAGCCTGTCATTAGTGTCAGCCGTGGTGCAGCCGCTGCTCTGTCCTTTCAGCTGTGTTAAGTGAGAGGAGCCAAACCCAGAGGTCTGAGGCATCAGCGCGGGTTGGCACGTGGAGCAGAGGGATTAGCAAGAAATGTACACAGGCATTTGAAAAGACTCCACAGAAGTTTTGCTACCACAAAACAATAAATCAAAAACCAAACAACTTATTCCTTTCTGTTGACTCGAAATAGACTTGGAAAAAATTCCACAATTTACATTGGATTACAGTTTCAGCACAAACCTTAGGTTATGCCTTTTTTTGCAAACCAAAATGCAAGTAGGGCACCAGCTAGAATGGAAATATAAATGATTATTTAGCTAAGGTCTGATCTTACAGAAACAGCAAAAAAAGCAAAGTAAGATCAGGACCTTAACCACAGGAGAGAAAAGCATAATATGTACATCCCTGTTATATAAAATCTAGTGCACTTGTATTGGTTTAGCAGGTTGTATTATACTCCCTTCGTGCTTGCATTTAAAGAAAAAGAGTTGCAAGGTATTTGAATTTAGCATACAAAGACTAAAAGAAACTGAAAAAGACATAAAGCCTGAAGAAAAGCAGAGCTGCCTGCCAGCTCAGTTATCAACCCAGATGACAGGCATATGAAAATAAGTTGCTTGGTCATTGTAACATTAAACTCTGAAAAATCCTCCCCTGCAGAGCAAGACATAATTGATGCAGCTTTTCCCCATGAACACTGTTATCTGCCCTTCCTTAACCCAGCACTCACTACAAGCTCCATATGCCACATGATGTTCAAAACACCAAACAGTGGGTTTGTATACAAGACCATGGTATTATTAGTATTATTTGGCTCTTGATTTAAGGAATTTTTACATTATTTTTTTACACTCTTTTATTAACGCAAAATTGAATCCAGCCTTACAGTTGAAAACTCTCTAGTAGCATATAATGCCATGAATGAATGTGCTGTTTTGTAACCTGGAACCATCATGTATTTCTGGATACTCCACACATCAATGAGTATTAACCTAATTATCATTAAGGTTTCTTAAATTACTCTTAATTACATTTTATAAAAATGCAAACATAAAAAGCTCATATAATATTAAAAATGCATATGACTGCCTCTCACTTAGAGCTCTTCAAAAACTGCAAGAAGTGACCATGTCTAGCAAACTCCTGTTAGGAATGCCACCTTGTGGATAAAAGCTGTATGGAACAACAATCCCAGGTAAATTTCACTGAATTTTTTACTTGTAAAATAACAGTTTTGCAGAAATGAGCCACTCCTGTGGTGTTTCAGAACTGCACAGAATTCTTTTGTTAACCTTTCCGGTAGAAAACTACTGTGAATATGGCCTTTCCATCCTCATCTGTATAAAATGCTAATTAATTATGCAGGGAGCACTGGTTTCATTAGGAGATGGGATGCATTTATTAGCATTTTAAACAGAATCAGATTGCCACAGATACTTAGAAAACAAGTCCACTAAATGCCTGCTCTATTTAGATATAATGTAGTGAATTAGTTTAAAATGTAATGAAAAAATACATTTAAATCAAAATATGTTGGTACAGCAGAACCTATGAGTACATTTTACCTTCTCTAAGTTTGTTACATAAAAGTTCAAGTTTAACTATAAAAAGGAAACATTGAATTTTTCCATTTGTCATATAAGTCTTATTAGGAGCTGAAAATGAATTGAAAATGGCCATTGGATTGCAAGTTGCTTGTAAAAGCAAAGAAAAAAGGGGCCCAAAAGCACCTAATAAATTTCAAGATGTCCAACTTTTAAAAGCTTGGGAAAATAAATAATAATTAGCTACATTCAATAAAGCTGACATTTACACAGACACTTTCCTCCTGTGCTGTTCACCTCATTTTCATAATGAAAGTATATATAGCCCAAACCATCACAAGGCGTATTGTATAATGAAATTTAAAACTAATGAGCCATATCCTAATAGCCATGAGTCAAGTCAGGCTATGCATTAGTAGTCCATTTGCAATTCTCTAGAGACAGAAAGAAAAGGCTAAACATATCCAGTAGCCTATTTAGCACAGAACTTGCTCTGTGTACTGATCACACCACAGCAGAACTGAAATTTGTTCCTAATCTCTATCTCTCAAACCTCTGTGAAATGCTGTTCATGTTTTTGTTAAAGGCAAATTATTCCTGGGGCAGCCAAAAATGACTTGTGATTGTTTGGTTTGACCTCTTGTGTAACATGGGCCTGACTTGTCTGAATTAGTCCTCTTTCAATCAAATCACATTTTTTCAGGAAATCATCGAATATGTCCAGACTGGGGATGCTTTCACTGTTCTGTTACATACCTTTACCTCTTTTTGTAACATGTCAGACTTCTGCTTAGACTTGCTGGATCACTCTTTTCTCTGCTAGGTGGAATAGTTCTTAATTATGAATTTTTCTCTGAAGATGGTTCATCTACGCTGATTCTTCTTTCACTAAACTAAGCAGATTCTGTTTTATGAGACTCTCATGCCAATGCTTCTTTTTAATACTTTCATTGCCTTCATGCCTCTTTTCTGTCCAGCTTCCCAGCATTACTGAAAATTGTGACTACTGAAATTGGGCATAATACTCTTTCAGAAGCTTACACCAAAGCCAAATACAGACTGCAGTATTCCCATTTCTAATCTCAGGATCTCACTAGTCCTTTTGGCCACAAGGCATGCTGAGAATTCATGCTCAGTTGAGAATGCACACCATCTCCAGACACCATTCAAAGTCAGCATTTCCTACCAAAAATGGTTCAACTTGCTAAGTATGCTCTCAAACCTCTATGCTCCTAAAAACACAGGTCTACTTTAAGCCAGAGTGAAATGCAAATTGCTTACAGCTTCTAACCAAGCAATTAATCTTGCTCTGATTAAGTGGCTCCTTAGTATTTAAGTTTTGTGGCATGTGTAGATTTGAACAGTCATTACTTTATTTCCTCCTATGTTCTTAATAAACTCATGGTTAAGAGCCAAATCCTGTGTGAACTCACATAACAAATCTGTTCACTTTCCAATTTACATTTTGAGTTCTTTCAGGTTTGACTCAATTATTGTCATGATGAATTTTAAATCTGGGCGTGAAAGCCTCCATCTTCCTATAACAATCTCTTTAAAATAAGAGAAACTATTTGAAAATTTAACTCTATTCCAAATACCAGTAACAAAATATCTATGAAATATGCTAGAGTAACAATTCTTGGGCTATGTAACTGATTTTGTGAAACTTGAGATCCACTTTTTATGAAAAATGTGTTCCTGTGTCGTGCAAGGAAAACACTGTGGATGCTCCCCTTGGCTAAATTTTATAGTATCATACACAAGCAAGTAAATCGGGTGTTATTTTAATTCTACTGAATACTTTTCCTATACTGTCAAGAAGGAGACCAGACAGCATCTTAAACACTTCTCAGGAAATAGTCTTCTTGAGTAAAATGAGCAAACAGCTTAGATCTTGGTCCACACTGAGAGATCTTCAGAGGTTTTAGCTAAGTTGGAGAGCAAGACCAAGACAGTTGTCTTTTATATTGCTACATTCTGAAAAAATCTGAAGCAACAGCTTCCCAGGTCTGATAAGCAAGCTGAGCACATTTGTAACTCCTGTGAAAAAACACAGTGACATTTAAATCCTCCTTAAGCTGCTAAGACATGTTCAGAATCAATGGCCCATTCACATTAATTCACTGACATTAACTGCTCATTGTGGTTTCAACCATTCAAGTAACTTTTAAGCCCATGATCCTGAAATTATATTAGAAGTGTACCAAAGTTGCTCCACAACAGCTAACAGACAACTAGCTCATCTCTTCACTGAACTAAACATAAATAAGAAATGTTAAACTGTCAGAGATTTCCTTTTCCATACTAATCCTCAGAATACAGGCTTTCCATGCAGCACTGGACAAATATGTGGTGCACTGTAAACAGAGTGTTTACACATTTGCTTTTTTTGATCTGTGTTTCCTTTTTTATACACACTTCTTCCAGAATGATGCACATTATCTCACTAAAATCTTAGTCTCAGCAAAGTGAATTACTAGATTATTGTGGCACCACCCCCCGAGGCGATACCACGCCTCTGGGGGGATGGCCACATGGTTTAGCTATAGAGAGGTCCAACCCCTTGTGGGTGGAGAACTCACGCCCATCTTCCCAGTCTTCTAGAATGTTCCTAACTATTTGCTTTCCTATTGGTTAAGTCAACTGTCTGTTATGTCTCATGTTTCTTTGATTTGTTAAGTTGAGCTAGCCACGCCTTTCTTGTTGATTTTGATTGGTTCTCGTGTTACTTTATATACCCTTCACCTTCGGGTGAAGGGGCCATTTTGCCACCTTCGCTAGAAGTGTGCAAGTGGCTCCTCACCGAGCTTGTGTCCCCTTTCAGCAAATAAAACTGCTGAGAATACACACAACTCGGAGTTTCTCCTCTCATTGCTGCGGCGGCAGGCGCTACCCAACTCCACCGCGGGGTAGCCGAGTCTGGGATTGCGCACCCCAGACTCGAGCTTCGTCCACTCTACTCTAGTCGCGCCTTCGTGGGTTCTCCCCCGCGCGTCCCGTTGACGCGTCCACCCACGAGGGACGGCGACAGATTATCACCAACCATACCCTTAACTTCCAAGGAAACACAGGATGGAACACATCTTTCAAGATTTCAGAATATCAAACTCTGAAACCACTTATTTTAGGGAATTTTCTTTATAGCAGATTGGTAAGGATTTACAAGCATATTTGCAAAGAAAATGCTATAGTGCTATATAGATCCTGCAGTGTTTATTTAGAAAAAAATACAGTGGATAAATACAAATGAGTAATGTGTATTTCAGGTATGCCAAACATTATATACTTAATAGCAATATCTGTTCTGGATGTCCTTGAAAGCAAAGCTGAGCTTTTGATCAACATGATTCTTCCCTGTAGAGTTCCATCAGATAAAATATTTTATCACCTCAAAACTGTAAATAGCAATTATTTTTACATCATAAAATACTAAGAAAACAGAATTATCTTCTGATGTTCTATTCATCCTTTACCTTGTGTCTTCTCCCTGAGAAGAAGGACTGTGACTAAAGGCAAGTAATGAGCACCTGGTACATCTGTAAACAAAAGAAAGTATTTTCCACATAAATATTTTGATAATAAAAAGTGTAAATACAGACGTTGTATTTCTCCTTACATTTGTTAAATTTGTCCCTGAGGCTTTTCATGTAGTAGGAAGTGCTCAGCAAAGATTTATCTATACAGAAGAATATCAGCTTAACTAAAGCAATGCTATTACTCTGGGTCAACAAAGTGAGTGGAAATGTATAGATCTGCACACTCACACTCTCTATCAACCTGCCTTTTATTGACTGATACTGCAACATCCTGCTAGACAAATAGGAACAAACTGTGTATACAGCAAACCGAAATGGCTTAAAGAATCCTGCTAACCAGCACAATATAGATTGGCTTTCCTGTACCACTGGCACACCACTTTGCCTTAGAAAATAATGTGTGACAGCATTGTGTGCGCAGTGTCTGCACACTGAACATACAAGACCAAAACAGGGTCTTTAATGCCTTTTGAATCTTTCATAATACTGATAGTGGGGGAAAAAAGGACCATAACAGCACAATAATTGTTGACCACAGTATATCGCTGACACTAAGAAAATCTGGGCTAGGAAGAAAGGGGGATTGCTTCCCTCACCACCCTATGTACCCACAGCCAGCTATTCTGAGCATGCTGGAATTTTTTTTCCTTTCCATTCCTACAGGTCCTGCAGGACAGAAGACTGTACACTACAGCTACCAGAACACAGCATTAGCATCAGGTCACAAACATTGTGTACATCCAGGATCACAACACTGCTGCAGCATTATATAATGTTCATTACTAGGATCCACAGGCAGATGTAGTGCAGGAAAATAGCTCACTGAAGTTAATAAAACTCCAAAAATTAATTATTTTTGAAAATTTGTAAATACTATATTGTAAATTTAGACATTCTGAGAAATGTATTAATATTGTATGTGCTCATTAACCACTGCCCTTAGACAGAGTAAGCCCACATTGAAAGCCCTTACCTAAGTACAAGTGCTCATTTTTTACTTGTTTATATCGACTGCTATAATGAACGGCTCATGTGATAGGAAAGCAGCAACTTGAAATTCAAACCATGCTTGGGTTACTGCCATGAACTTTAAAATAATTTAGTCATACCAAAATAAATCCCCTGCTAGTTTAGTTCTGACCAGTTTATCTAACACTAAATTACCTCAGGGTAGGATATTGGCTTCTAGTCTTATCTTGCTCAGAATTTCATCCCATCCCTTTCAGGTACTTTCTACAAAAACAAGCTCTTCTCTGAAGATGTTTATATGAAGTATTGTAACAGTTTGTGACAAACTGCCCTGTGATGTCAATGGCATTAAGCCCCATGGAACCAAGTACTGCAGGATATCCAGCAAGTCCTTAAGCTGAAACCAAACCCTGTCTCAGTAATTCAATCCAGGCAGTTGGGTTTATTTGGTTTTGGTTTTTTTTTAAAAAAATATTTAGAATTCTGGTTTTGTACTGAGCACGTCCAGAGAAAGCATTACATTTTTTTCCACTTGGAATTACTGTAAGAATCAGATTGAAACATACAGAAATAGAAGGTGGATGTTCACTTATTACTGATATATATAATGCTTCTTTCTCGGCAATATGTTTATGTAACTTTTTCTTACAGGACTTGGTTGGTTTTTTAAAAATTACATAATGATGGTCTTTCCCACGTCGTGTTTGGAAAATGATGAGAATTCCCCTGCCCTATGAGGACACTGAATGAGTTGGATCTTTTCATACTACAGGAGGTTCAGTGGGCACTTCAGCATAGCTGTCCAATACTTCAGTGGTGGTTAGGAAGAGATTGGATGCTCTCTCTTCACAAGGAGCTATATGGAGATGACAAGGGGAAGTTGCACCAGGAGAAGGTTCATTTTGGTATAAGAAATAAATTTTTACTGTGAGAGCACTCAGTCACTGGAACAGTATCCGCAGGGATGTGGAAGGGTCTACATTGCTGGAAGTCTTTAAGACATAACTGGAGAGGGTGCTAGATAATCTCATCTAGACTCCCTTTGTCACAAAGGGAGGCCCAGATGATGTTTTCAGGTCACTTCCAACCTGGTCTGTTCCCAATTCCATGAAAACAAAAAGTTATTTTTCAAAGTTTGAGCAAAGAACTAGGCAGGTTCTAAAAAAGTATCTAAGAATAGGGGAATCTAGAAAGCTACTGTGTCAGACCCATGTCCTCAGCTACATTTAATGATACTGTATACATATTCACTGTGGCAAAGGCACATCATGCTAGGGACTTTTACCTTATGCTGGAAGAAATTACAGTTCTTTAAAACAGTTTGCTAGATGGTGTCTTGTTCACTTCTGGTGTGGCAAAAAGTACAAGCAGGCACACAGAGGAAGCTGTCAGATACGACAACAGTTCAAAGCCTCAAGTGAATCTTGACATGTAGGGAATGTTACTTATTGAAGAGGCAAAAAAAAAAAAGTTGTCAATTATCAGATTATTTGAATCTTTGTGGGAAACACAACTTCCCATAGCTATATGTCCTTTCATCTGAAGACTCTTAGCTCTTTACCTCTAACTGCATGCCACTCAAACCTTTCAATACAGCATTTTACCATTTCTCATAGTATGAAATGTAGTTTATATCCTTGTGAAATATAATCTTCAATTAGCAGAATACAGTTGTCCATAACCACATGATCTCCTAGGACAATCCAGTCTAATTTTTCTTCAGGAAAAAAAACCAGCAAAGAGCCTGTCATTAGCAAAACCACACAGATGTATTTTGGGTTACATAATGAACACTTCTGATGCTATCACACTGGAATTCATCCTTCACTTTCCTTGATAAGATGCCACGTAATTTGGGAAGCTTCTTTCTTACATTAATTCATGCAGAACATGAATAGAATAGAACATCAAGGAAATTAACTTGAGAAAAATATGAAAACATAAGTAATTAGAACAAGAAAAGCTATATGATCTCAAAGATAAAACATAATGCAAAAAATATATATAAATAAATGGTGTAGTCTGGTTCCTATTTAAGAAAATGGCTGTTACCACTATCAGATTCTTCTATAGTACTTAAAAAGGATTCTAAAGTTGAAAGTTCAAATAAAAACCATCTAGGAAAGAGACTACAAGACACTGTGAGAAAGAGCCACACCTCAAATATATTAAAAATATTGAATTAGGTATTCTATTTGACACAGGAAAATATTTGGGAAAAAAAGGTGTTAAAAACAAAATTACCAGATTTTTTAAATTAGACACTGACAACACAATACATAAAAAACATTATACAAGAAGGTAATATATCACAAAATTCAGTGGTTCATGGATTAGCAATACAAGGATATTTTAATCTTTGTAGTGGAATCAACCCTTATTAGTAACATATGAACACCATTATATTATTATGTTTCAGTGCCCTTAGTGAAATGAATTAAAGTTTAATTAAACATCCACTGACCAAAGGTTCACATTATTGTTGCAACAAAATCAGAGCTATTAGTTCCAGAAAGGTCAAATTTCATTATCTGTCTCCTTCCATTGAGGATGCTTCAGGCTTGTGAAGGAGACAGCACTGCCAAGGAAAGCCAGCAGTGCTGGCGTCTCTACTGTGCATGATTTGAAAAATGGTGTTCCAGTTTTTTACACTCTCAATTCACAACCTTTCACCGCCACTAGAAATCTCACACATGTTACTGACAAATACTGTTGAAAGCTTGACAACTGAATATAAAACTGTGAAATATGCTGTGGACTGGACACAGGCCAGATGAATGATGGCTTTAGTAAAGCATGCAGCTTGTTAAGAAGGTTTTGCAATTGTAGACATTGGATTGGTTGCTCAAAAAACTTTCATAAAATGATTTTGAATTAAGGTTTCTATATGGGACATCAGCACACTCATATCAGCAGCACAGACATGGTGACCCCCATTTCCTGTCTTTTTCAGGGTCTCTAATAGGCCCCAGTGGATTGGAGGCAGAGCGCTGTAAGAACTCAGCAAGTGAAGCTGACTTAATGGATTCTGATTTATTTCTGCAATCCTCAAGGCCCTCAAGATAGCAGGTGCAAACTTAGAATAATGAGCTGTAGATGAAATAATAATTGGGCAAGTTCTGTCTTGTAATCGATCTGCAACTACTTTAGCAACAGCTGTGTGTGTATCCAAAATATATCCGGTAGTACTGTACACAGAGTGAATGGCAGCCAGACAGTCCTCATCCGAGCACCAGCCAGCCACTAAGTCCTGCTGAAGCTTTCCAAGTAGATCCTTCTGCAGCTGGAAGTGGCCCTGATTTTCCAGCTGATTAAATAATTGTGTCACCAGCTGTCCATCTTCATTAGCAATCAGGTGTAAGTATCGCTCAAGATTGGAGGACTTCAAAATATCTACTGCTGGTGAAAAACTGGAAATTAATCTTCTTCCCCTCAAATCATAAACACCTGTTCTTATGAATTCAGTCAAAACATTGTTTTCATTGGAAGCACAAATATATTTTCTAATAGGAATTCCCATCATTTTAGCATAGAAAGCAGCTAACATATTGCCAAAATTTCCTGTAGGAATGCAAATATCTACAGGACTTCCAAAAGATATAATACCTTGATGAACGAGATCAAGGTATGCAGAGGCATGATAAACTATCTGAGGAAGCAGTCGTGCCCAGTTTATGGAGTTTGCTGCAGCTAAAGCAGTTCCATATTCTACTGTAAGAAAGCCAGTAAAATCAGAATTAGTAAAGATTTGCTTTATAGCTGTCTGGCAAAAATCAAAATCCGATTTGACACCCACTGACCAAGCATTTTCCTTCTGACAGCCAATCATTTGTGATTTTTGAATTGGACTTACTCCATCCTCAGGAAAAAAATTCATCAGAGCAATTCTTTGTTTGTCAGTGTCATGGAGACGATTAAAGCCATCTAGAACAGCACTCCCTGTGTCCCCAGAAGTAGCTACCAGAATCAAGTAATTGCAGCTTCTGGGAATGCAGTAGGCAAATAAATGTGGCATCAACTGTAATGCAAAATCTTTAAACGATGCCGTTGGTCCATGAAATAACTCAAGAAGGAACTGATTGCCTGCCAGATGCCTGACTGGGGCAACTTTAGAACAACTGAAGTTTTCTCCATAAGCACTTTCAATAATTTCTGCCAGCTTAGAAGCAGGAATATCAGCAGGATGTATGCATCTTTCTAGTATCACCTGGGCTCTTTCAACATAAGTTGCTTCTATCAGGCCTTGCCATTCTTCAGCAGTGAATTTTGGAAGTCCTCTCTCAGGAACAAAGAGTCCTCCATCAAGGGCTAAGCCCTGAATAACAACGTCACTGAAATATAATTTCTGAGAGTCTTCTCCCGTACTCCTTCCAGACCTACTAGACCGCGTTGAAATGAAACTTTCCAGTTCTGAGTCTTGGTACCTCTTCACAGCATCAAGCACCTTTTCTGCTACAACCTCTGCTGCAACATCCCCTCCACAAAGAACACGGATGTCAAACCACCTTTTGTAGAACTGCTTCCTGAACTGAAGTACGTCTTTGAGGGAAATACCAGGAGACAGGCCCACGATCCGATCCGTTCCCTTTGCTTTCAGCCTGCTCGTAATGACTGCTGTGGGCACATCCAGATATACAACTATTCCATTTTTCTTTATGTGCTGCATGCCAGCAGCATGCATTGGATTGGAGCCGCTAAGGGAAATGACACTTCCAGATGCTGAGAACTTCAACAAGGCTTTTCCTTCCTCCTCTAGGAATTCCTCACAACCAACGTCCCGCAGTTTTTCTGACACACTCATATTCCAGGTTGTTTCAAGGACATCATCATCTATGTCTATGACAGGGCAATCCAGTTTCTGGCCTACTATTCTCCCAGTCGTTGTTTTCCCAGCACCTGGAGGTCCCATCAGGATAATATTTTTCTTTCCAAGAAGAGAATGACTTGAGAACCATGACTTCCATATCTGTGCAAATGCAACAGGTCTTGAAAGGATCAGTTTTAAACACATGCCAGAAAGATTGTTTTGGGTTAGTAGTCTCAAGGGCTGATACTGAAAAATGTGAAACATCTTCCGATGAGTTATTGTGGGTTTTTTTCCAAGACAACTTGACAATCCACTTAACTGCCTCAGAAAGAAAACAGACAAACAAAAAAAACAACCAGTAACTAGCCCTTCAGCAAATATCTAAGAAAAAGCCCTTAAGGATATAAAATTCAGAACAAGACTTCAAACATAAATCCAGCTATGACCTCATCAGTGCCAAGGAGGTATCTTTCAGAGTAAGACTCATTCCCCTCTCCTGCATAGTTCCAGCTTGTTTCCACTGAGAAATCAACTTCAAAAAGTCCATGTCCTCAAAGCAAAAAAAGACATCCAAGCATAACGCTATAATACTGTTTGCAAATAATATTGCTCATAGGAATTCAAAATCAATTAGTTTTTCTTCTAGAAGACTTGCTTTTAACTACACATTTATAAGTAACAATTAACTTGATTACCTTCTTGTAATCAAAATGTTAACAAAATATGCATTTATCCCATCTCCCAAGAAAACTTCGATATTTTTTTAATCCTTTCTTTCTAATAAACCAAATGCAAGACCCACTTAAATATGCAGATAACTCACAGTCTTGTGCAACAGCAAGGCTGGATGAGTTGCATTCAAATCTCTTCTGAAGGGATGGAAACCAAGCAAGGGATTTTTGAAGAACTCCTATACTGGAATTGTATTGAATGGAATTTGGGGATAGAGAGGGGAGGAGAGATAGACAGACAGACAGACAGAGAAAAATCATGAGGACTCTCTACCAAGAAAAAAAAGTGACTAAGAAGGATGGATTTCCAACAAAGCAAGAAACTCCCAACATGGTGCTTTGTTTACTCAGAGAAATAAACACCAATATAAGCACTAATTGGAGCACATGGTTTGTGTGTGACGTTTAGAGGAAAAGGGGAAAGACTCTCAAAATCTCCCCTAAAACTGCGAGGGGGCAGGGGGAAGAGCATTTGCTCATTTCTATGGAATGTTGAGCTTGCAAACAGTAAATCCCTGTGTTTGCACCCAGTGCTGTGATCTGGAGGATATGCTGTAATTAAAAGGCATAGATCAGAGTAAAGGTAGGCATATAATGCTATGCAGGTTTTTTTCCTTAATCCTTGTAAAATATAAGGGGATCAGCCTGCAAAGATGCAACATAAGGGTTTTATAAATCTTTAATTAGAAAAGGGTTTTCAAAACCTTTATAAACCCTTAATAAAAGGAAAAACAAACTGCAAAGAGTAATTGTAATGCCTAGTATTGCTCTAAAACCGTACTGCAATAGTAAGCACTCTAGTGCATATATACATATTTTCCTTTTAGGGACAGAAAGACACCTTCATATTAAACTTGCAGATGTAAAAAAGTTATATTCAGGAGCAAATAAACCCCAAACCAGTTTATTTTAGTAACTTTATTTCTGAATGTAAGAATCACTTCAAGCATTGTGTGTGTGAACCAAGGGAGTGAAAACCAGCCAAGCACTGTGTCCTGCTCCACTACAGGTTAACTTTGAGCAGCACTCAGTCGGTGTGCATTACACAAATAATGGGTGTAACATCTGGGCTGCCTTATGAATTTAGGCCACAGGTATTGTTTAAAATCAACTTGAGTTTTGCACCTACCCACATA
This sequence comes from Dicaeum eximium, assembly GCA_013396995.1. Lineage (NCBI taxonomy): Eukaryota > Metazoa > Chordata > Aves > Passeriformes > Dicaeidae > Dicaeum > Dicaeum eximium. The sequence goes on from VWZP01007103.1 coordinate 340,415, forward strand.
ACACACATGTACATAGAAGGCCGCAAGCACTGAATACAGCCCATTTCTTTGAAATTATTTTTTGTCCACTGGCAAAACTTCAACAGTAAAAACAGATCAAATGATCCACCCACCCCACTTTAGATACGAACTGCATGCCAGAAGGGTGGGGTTGTTGCAGCAGAGCTTACACCCATACCTCCAGTGACATTTTGCTTTGGCTATTCGGCTCGATATGGACGTGGATAGCACCTAATGTATCTTTAGCCGTGACCCCCAATTTAACAGCCACTGACGGTGACAGGCACTTTAAAAAAACTGGGCCTTGTTACTTGGACAGGCACGAGACCAGCCCCCAAACCAAGCTCCTGCAGCGGCTCCCTAAAGGAGTCAAAGCCCGGATAGGAGGAGGGAGGGAATCGGACAGACCGCACCCACGCACCCGGGCAGCACGGCCCCGGGCTGTGGGCTGCCACCTCCACTCGCCCTGTCCCGTCCCGTCCCGTCCCGTCCCCCTTTGTCCCGGCTGGGTTCCACCCCCGCCCCCCGGCGCCCTCAGCGCGGCGCGCGCACGTACCGGCGGGGGCGGGGACCGCTGCCACAGGTACCGCGCACGCGCAGTCCAACGGCCCGCGCGCCCCGGCTCCCCCCGCGCCGCGCGGCACCGGCAGCAGCTGCGCCTGCGCGGCCGTTCCGCGCCCGGCGCTGGAGCAGGTGGCAGCGGAGGCCCCGCCCCTCATGGCGCTGTTCCCTGGCGGGTTTCCCCGGTAACTGACAACAGCCGCCGGCCCCGCCCCGAGCCCCTCGGCCAGGCGGCGCTTCCCGTCCGAGCCTCGCAGCGGGGCGGGTACCGCGGTCCGGAGCCCCACAAGCAGGCGAGCGCGTCCCTGTGCCCGGGCTCCCGCGGCGGGAGCATGGCCGCGCAGAGTGCCCAGGGGGGCGCCTCTGACCGCCCGGCCCGGCCGGAGCAGCCCGGCAAACCTGACGGGTATGTGGGTGTGACGGAGCTACTTGCGGGCACGGTGGCTCGTTCTGGCGAGGCAATGCATCTAACGGGTAACAGATATTAAAACCCCAAACCTAAAAAAACCCCAAACCTAAAAAACCCCCAAACTAGTTTTTCCATAGTTAGTCTTCCTCCTAACGAGTCACTGACATCAGGAAGGACATTGAGGTGCAGGTGTGTGTCCAGAGAAGGGCAGCGAACCTGGTGAAAGGTCTGGAGGAGAAGTCCGATGAGGATCAGCTGAGGGAGCTGGAGGAGTTTAACGTGGAGAAGAGGAGGCTCAGGGGTGATTTTGTTGCTCTCTACAACTGCCTGAAAGGAGAGTGCAGCCAGGTGGGGGTTGGTCTTTTTTTCCTAGGCGGTTAGCGATCGGACAAGAGGCCTCAGCTGCACCAGGGCAGGTTTAGATCGCACATTAGGAAGAGATTCTTCCCAAGAAGGGGTGATTAGGTACTGGAGTGGGCTGCCCAGGAAGGTGNACCTGGTGAAAGGTCTGGAGGAGAAGTCCGATGAGGATCAGCTGAGGGAGCTGGGGGAGTTTAACGTGGAGAAGAGGAGGCTCAGGGGTGATTTTGTTGCTCTCTACAACTGCCTGAAAGGAGAGTGCAGCCAGGTGGGGGTTGGTCTTTTTTTCCTAGGCGGTTAGCGATCGGACAAGAGGCCTCAGCTGCACCAGGGCAGGTTTAGATCGGACATTAGGAAGAGATTCTTCCCAAGAAGGGGTGATTAGGTACTGGAGTGGGCTGCCCAGGAAGGTGGTGGAATCCCAGTCCCTGGAGGTGTTTAAGGAAATACTGGATGTGGCACTCAGTGCCATGCTCTAGTTGAGAAGATGGTGTTGGACTTGGTAAGTCAGCGGATAAGTTAGATATATATCTATATATCTTTTCCAACCAAATTGATTCTGTGATGTGAGTGTTTACTATGACTAGTGGAGTTTACATCCAAGAAGTGATGATTAAGTTTGGTGTCTTCAGTGACATCTTGTTAGTTCATAATTTACAAAGCACTCCTTCTGTGCACAGGAATTACATGACATCTTTGTTATTTAAACTTAGAACAAATCAGTGAGCAGCTGAAAAGGTGAGCTTTCCAGTTTCCATACCTTCCGGGTTTCAGGTGTATCCTCTGACGTTGTTTCTTTTGCTTCCCTTTCTTACCTCTTGCCTTAAAAATATAAGAAAAGGTCTTTTGCCAAGAGTTATGCATACGTGTTGTTTTTTTTCGAGTCCCTATTTATAGAAAAGGCTGTTGCACTTAGGATCTTTGGTGAAAGGGTAGATTGTAACTCAATAGCTTTAAAACAAGTAGCTGTATCAGTGACACTCATTAGAACAAAGATAGTTATCCTGTTTCAGGTAAAAGGATTCAGACTTGTGAGATTCCTACTTCTGAGTCTTCCCCATGTAAAAGTAGATTTTTAAATTTTGTTTGTTTTCATTGTGAATGGATATAGTTTTGGACAGAGATACTTTTGAAGGCAGAGGAAGGTGAAAGGACAATATGGCAAGGCACGCACACTAAATCCATTCCTGACTTAATACCGTGCAGAGATCTGGATACTCCATGACCATTAGGTTCAGTTTAGGCAACGGATTCCTTGGCTTAGATATAATCTGACTAAATCCCCTTCTGATCTCATTGACTTCTGTTGTCACCACACTTGCAGCTTAGGTTCACAATGTCAAAGATATTCACTGGGTAACAGGACTATTGAACCTGGTTAATAGCATGACTTGACCAGTTTTAACTAAAACACACAAAATCTACTTTGTTGTATGGGTTTTTTTCCAAATGAAATCATATGTATTTCACTCTCAGCTGACTGGTACTGCTCATGAAACCACAGCAAACATCCTCATTTTCCCCAACTTTGATATCCCAGGTTGACACCTAAGGAATAGGTGTCATCTTCTTTTGTCTTCTTACAGATGTATTGTCTTTTTTTCCCTTGCTTAATGATGAACAGATTAGATTCTGATGTTCCCCATAACCATGTTTTCTTCCTTGCAACCCTCTCTAACCCTGTGATATTGAGCCATTTTCTTGGTCTGGAAAGTCACTGAAAAGATAACAGATCCCCCATCTCTTTGTCCAAAGGAATATCTATAGCTGTCTACAAATGATGTCTTTACCTCATGCCAGTGTGTAAGAAACTCAGTGTCTTCTCATTCATTTTCTCATCCCAAGACTGTAAACCCCACTAGGTCAAAATTTGCATAAAGCCAGAACCTTTCTGTCCTGTGTGCTCATGATACCACTTCTAGAAAATGGTGAGGAATACTATTATTTATCAGTTTGGTGGGTTTGTGCAATATCTATAGCTGTTTGCCATTAATTTAACAGAAATAAATAAATAAAACCTCATTCCTTATAATTAGAAGTATTTCAGGAAGTATATATAATCTTATGCAGATAATCCTCTCTCTCATTTTGGAGACCAAATCTCCAAAAGACAAAATAAGCCCACAATTTTAATGAAATCCTCTGACATGTTCTAAAGTTATGACCAAGTACAAATACATTTTTCGGACATTTGCAGCTCAGGGACAAGAGCTTTTATCAGTGTTGCTACTGTGATACACATTCAGTGGCCCAGGATTGGTTTCTTTTTTCCTATTTCAGTATTTCCATGGAATGGGTTGCACTATATGGAATCTTTTTTTGTTCTTCTTTTTTATCCTTACCTGAAAACATGGCATAGTTTTTTTCATAAACACATTTTTTTCTGTAAAAGAAGCATAGTTTTTCATAAGCTTTTGTCTACCATAAATTAATTTGACGTATTTCCTAAAGATGGACAGATTATAAAAGTACAGTGGGGGAGCCTTCACTTCAGGAGCAGGGAGTTCTGCTTCCTCTGCCTGACAGCTCAATCTTTCAGATAGAGGCAAGATGTTGCCAATCAGCTAATGATCAGCATTTGGCTTCTTTCGGAGATTTTAATTAAAGCAGAAGTTATCATGCCATGTGCAACATTAGACCAAAACAGCAGTGTGTGTGTGTGTTCATACCATGTTCATACAGCTTTTCATATCTGAGCCCTCACTGATTTTCACATCAGCTGTTTCAGTGCCAAACCCACCACTGATTACCACTGTTCAGGATCACAACTCCTATCTGTGTAATAGAAGGAATCTGCAGTGTGCTGTGCTATTTCAGAGCAGTCACCCATCTCATCTCTCATAAGAGTCTGTAACAGATGGTTCAACTGGAACATTGACACAGTGATACAGTGGACAGTAATAAGAAAAACTGATGATCAAGGACATCCTGTACAATTCTTGACTACATTTGACTTCTTTTCTCAAGCATAAATCATAGAATCATAGATAATGCTGAGTTGGAAGGGAGCCATCAGGATCATTGAGTCCAACTCCTGGCCCTGTACAGGATACCCCAAGAATCACACCATGTACCATAAGGAATTAATGCAAGCAATACTCAAGTTTATTTCCAAAATTTAGGTTTTGTTGGATTTCAGAATGTCTGTGTTCAGTGTTTATACTTGCTATTTATTTCCCCAAGTATGATAATCCTGACCTCAAGAGACACAAGAGCAGAAGGAAGAAACAAGCTAACTTCAGAACCAGAAAACTCATTTGTCAGTGCACTACTAGGTTTGATGGTCTTTATTTGGGAGAGAGTACAAAACAAAACAGATTAGGCTTTTGCTATGAGCTACTGCAAAAAACTATATTCTTTGAAAAACTATTCTGAATATTTTTCTGACCTGTAACTTCTTCTTCATGGCTTTTTTTAACCTCTAAGGTATATATCTAAACTTAGAGAACTCGTGAAACATGAAGCAGAGAAAAATAAATCTAAGTGGAAAACTATGGGGCCAGCAAAAGTTGCAGTGCCATCTCCAAATGATTTTCTGCAGAAACGTTCCAAGGAACCCAAGCTAGCACCAAGTAAGTGTAGACAGAAAATATATGCAATGTAATGTTTTTTTTTTTTTTAGAGTAGAGAGTTAAGTCTTTTTGTCCTACAGTACTAAGTTATAGTCAGCTATTGGGTTGTAAAAACAAAAGTTTGGTTTGTGGGGTCAGTATCAGGAAACCAGCTGTTACAGGAATGAGCTTTGTCACTTGTGACATTACACTTATTTACTGCCAGAGAAGAACATGAACTCAGACAACTTGGATCAAGTCATTATTTCTGGTAATGATGATGAATTAGAGTTATGCCTAGTGGGAAATACAAGGGGAAATAATTATTCTTAATTGCTCACTATCAGTGAGACTGCTCAGGATACTACTGAATTTCTGTTGGTGCCTTAGAGAAAAGATTACACTAAAATGGAAGAGTTTCTATATTCTCCGGAGAAAGGATTATGAGAAGTTGTTTACGGGGATTAGGGAGCAGCAAGAGCAGGGCTCTTCCCTAAGGAGGGATGAGTCAGACAGACACTGAGGGCATCCACAATGCAGGCTGGGCAAAACCTCACCAAGAGAGTGCAGTCCCACCATGTCAGGCAGGCCAGCAGAGCGGGGTGGTGGGGAAGGTCTGTCCTGCCAGTGTCCCACTGACCATCAGGCAAAATCGGGCTACAGGCCAGGTTCCTCCACTGGTCCCACAGGAGCAGGACTTCAGCAGACATGGCTGAGACAGTCATCCAGGTATTATCAGCTGAAATGGGGCTCCTGAGCCCAAGGGGGCAGGGTGGATGCCCCAGGTGAGACTGGACAGGACCATTATTGCCCAAGGGCTCTGACAGTGAGCACCTCTACTAAAAGTAGTTATAATTACATTTGAAAAAAGTCCTGTACTACTGCACTTAAGAGAAAATGAGTGACATATAAGGAAAACCCATCTGAAACAACACAGTATTTCCTAGGTTATGAAACTTCCGTTAGGCCAAACAGACATACATCACAGTTCATTGACAGGGAGTTCTTTTATTGTAGATACCTTTGGGTTCTAAATTTATGTAATTCTGTATGTAGTTTTTCCCTTTTGAAAAGTGCAATAATATGAAATTTCAAATCTCCTCAAATTTGTTGCTGAGAATGTTCACATGCTCTATTCACAGAAAAAAAAGAACTGGATGGTAAAAAGTTGCTTCCATTATCAGTGCCACCCAGGACATACCACCCAATTACTCACATTACAAAGAATTTTATAAATAAAAATGCAGTTGCTGTTATCACTGGGGAGCCTAAAAAGCCTCGACATTTTTGTGTTGATACAAGACAGGGAGATAAATATCTTCTTGAACCTTCAGGACTTTTTCCAAAATACATTAAAAAAAAGGTATGTCTTATTAAATTATATTGGAAATACTATTCATAATGCCTATTTTAGTTTCACTATTGCATAGATACCATGGCTGTTCGAGTTAGACCTCTTCAATTAATCAGGAAGAAATCACAGGCACTAGATTTGTGCCTTGCCTTTGCTCTGTTTTCATTTTCTTATGCTGTCAGCCAAAAAAATTTGCAGAATGATTGTTCAATGCAATGGTATATGTCTTGCATTGGGAACCCAGGGAGTCTTTAATGGGGAGACATGGAGTTCTGTGATGAATGAATGTTTGCTGCTTAGAAAAGACAGGCAGGGAAGAAGAGAAGGAGGGTTACCCTTGGAATGAAGGAGCTGTTCAAATAGATGGAGTTCTATGAAATTGGCAGCAGGCTGGTTGAGCCTGAGTCAGGATCAGAGGAAAGGCCAGCTACTGTCAAAAGTGTGTTTGTTAGGGAGCACCCAGTAAGGAGAGGAGCTGGATGAAAATCTCTTTAAGCAACTTGAGGAAACCTTCACATCACGATGCAGCTTCTTATGGAAGACTTCACTCTCCTTAATAGCTGCTGAAAGCATTACACAGAGGGATGAAAGCAATCCAAAAAGTTTCCTGAAGCATGTCAGCAACAGCTTTCTTTACAGATGGTGGATGAGCCAATCAATGGTCATGCTCTTCTGGTTCTGCTGCTTACAAAGGAGGAAGAATTGCTCAGGGGTGTGATAATCAGCTGTAGTCTGGGTGACACAGGCCATGTAGCAGTTCCAGGTTCAGGGAGCCAGGAGGTCGGGTACTGGCTGCTCAGCTTATTGAGGGTAACTGGTAAGCAGGACCCCATGTGAGACAGCTCTGGAAGGCAAAGAGCTTGGGAGAGCTGACATGCTTTTAAGGACAACCTGCTCTATGCACAAGAACAGTCCATCCCCTACCGAGGAAACCAAGATCTATCAAGAGTCTGGCTTATCTAAACATGTAACGCATGACAGAGCATTAAGAGATGACATAAGACATAACTCATGACCAGAGAAGATACCAAAAAGAACTTGAAGCCTTTGCAGTACTTTTCCATGGCTAAACATGTATATAAACAATGCTAGTCATGGTGCTACCTGACACTAAAAGATTTGTGAATAATTTTGCATTTAGTAGAAAGAAGGTAGACTCTGATATCTTTTGGCTAGAAGAGCTTCATTTTACAAAAGTTAAGGCAAAATAGGTGTGTTTCCTCAAGAATGTCTGGGATATTCAAAAGTTTTTTTTCCTCACAGAAACACATGAATATAGGATAGTTTATCCTTCTTAACTAGTCCAGTTTTCAGTCCATGTATTCTTGTATGTTGCAATGTTCAGCAAAAATCAGGACAGAGGAAGACCTTTGCAATAAATTCTCTAAGGAATATTTCCAATCATACAAGCTGACACAGTATAAAAAAGTAAAATAGCTCACTGTCATGAACAGGTTTCAAAATCCTTGCTCAACTATCAGTTCTTATAAATAGACATTTTGGTTTCTGGATTCTGTTGTCTTCCAAGGTTGTGAAAAGAAATTGAAAGGAATTGTTTATATGTTTTTCTCAGGCTACAAAGATAATATTTGAGACTTTTAAGAACATGTGATTTAGGATTTTAGTGCTCAGTAGCACAAATTGTCATTTCAAGCTATTTTTGCAGATGGATGGATGACAGGTATCTCTTTGTTTCCATCTTAAAAGCACATATAAGGAACTTCTTTCTTCTCCTTATAGAATTATGGCGTTTTACCAAAATATGTGACACAGAGAAATGAAGAAATAAAGAGAGAGGAGGAAGAATACCAGGCCAGTGTTTTGGAGGAACTCAAGAAGAAAGCCATGAAAACTCTATCTGAAGAAGAAAGGACAAATATTCTGAAGGTGCATATTTTGATTTAGTGTAATTAGTAACATGTCCAAAAGATTAAATAAAGTATTGTAAGTCCATATAAATAATAAAAGTATACTTTTTTGGTTTTTTTTTAAGTAAAATTAATTAGTTGGCTACTTTTTCACTAGATGGAGCTGTAGAACAGTTGTATGCAACTGAAAGCAACTTATCTAACTACAGTTTTAATCGTTTTCAATTCTGTTTGGTTCTTATCCACCTTAATGACTCGGAATTTCAGTGAAACTTCAAAGAACAGAAAATCACCAATATGGATTTAGTGACATTTATTCATGGAGAAATACAATTTTTTTTTTCCTAATGCAGAATATTCCTCCTTTTTTTGGCAGTTTCTATCTTCACACTGTGACCTCACTGATTATATGATTATATTATTATTATGATTATAGCATAATGACTTGCTTTAAAATGTGACAAAAAAAGAAAATAGAATTAAATTGTGATACAGAACTATGACTGAAAATTTTGTATTTTGTCAAGCTGTTCTGGATACTGTCTTTCATACAGTTTTTGTTACACAAGACTTTCTAAAGAGAATTAATACCATAAAAGAAGTAGAGCATAAAAGAGATATCTTAAAAGTATGTCCTGCTCTAGAACTGGAATTTTTCTTGACCACTTTTTAGACAAATTTCCTATGAAAATGAAGCTTACATGACTGGGCTATCTGTATATCAGTCTGTCCCTTAATGACTTGCTCTTAGCATTCACCTGAAACAAATTAATAGATAGATGGACAGCTCAAAGATGCTGAATGCCCACAAAAAGAATATCTAGAGAGAAAACAGTGTCTTAACTCATTTGTCTGAAAGACGAACTGGTTAATTGGCAAGGTCTGAAATGTCCAGCACAATGGTCTTTTACATATACCACAAGCAGTAGAAGCTAGGAAGGAGTATGGAAGAGAAGTGAGGGTATTGCATTGACAGCAATATGAAAAACAAAACAGCATACGGTTTTGAACAAGATTGAGATATTTTTATGGTGGGAAAGGCATGGGACAAGCTGATGGTCCAACAAGTTAAGTATGCAGCAAAAATATATGTGCAAAAAAGGCATGTGAGTTCAGCTGCTCACTGTTCTGTGTTTAGTTGGATTAAAATTATGTTCTATATTTTACAAATACAAGAATGCACTGGAATATTTTTTTAATTTTTAAAGTTTTTAGATTGTTTTTATTAACTCAGTATTTATTTTAATTTTTTTTCAAAAACATTTGCACTTCCATGGGCTTACTTATACAGTTATATTGTCAGGAGGAGTTGGTGTCCCCAGGGTATGTGGCTTCTACCCAGTGCTCAGCTGCAGACATATGGGAATTTCTGTCCTTTAAAATAATTGACATTGCTAGTGAACACATGTGCACTATCTGATTTGAAATAATACGTGGCAATAGATGCCTGAGACCAAAATCAAGCCTCATGACCTAACAAAAATAAAGGGAAGTAATTTGTGCCAACATTTTTTGAACTCTTCATTGTGCTTACTTTGGTTGGGATTTTATGAGAATAAAAGAGAATGTTGATAAATGCAGTACATATTTCTCACTGATCCAACATGCATTAGAATTCCATATATAGAGTTGGATATTCAGTTTGTGATCTAGTTGTAGGAATAATGGTCAGCATATTACATTGTTGGAGGAGCTGTGAAGGAGATTTTTATAGATTCATGATCTGCTTTTGATCTCTCCCCTTTTATGGATAGAGCAAATTTGATGAATGTGGCTCTAATGTTTTAAAATTCACTGTTCAATTATTTCCAAGCCAGTAAGATTAGTAAGATTTCCATCTTACTAATGTACACACTTAAGAATTACTTAAAGAATCTATTAATTACTCTTCTCTGAAAGTTTTTGAAAATGTGAGATTTATTTTTAGGCCTATATATTTGTAAACTATACTTGATGTCTGGTAGACTGTAAACCTTACCAAAGTACTTTACAGCCTTGGATAGCAAAAACAAGTATCATTACCAGACAGTAGATAAATATCTTTGTTGCTCTAAGTTTCCCATGTAGCAGTAAGGTTTTTAAGCTTATGTAGATATTTGTATATGAAGATTGTTGGAATGACCTTTATGAACAACACTTAGATGCATAATATGAATATGCAAAAATCATTAATTGCTTTTCAATAAATACCCTGATTTGAATTGTTAAAATATTAGTTCATATTAAAGATTACATTTTTCTTAGTGTTGGCAGGAGAGTTCATTTTTTTTCTGTAAATCAATTTATACAGTCAAGAAAAGACAAATTTTTAAGCACAAGAGCCCTTGAGTTCTGAAATAGAAACAACAGTCTTCAAAGCTAAATATGTATAAAAATAAACCCTCTAAATTTAACTTCAGTATGTTCATCAGTTAGCCAGACTGTGAGAAAAGTGTTTAATAATAATGAGGACATGAGGTTGAAAATCACAGTGTGCCATAAAATCAGTGTGCCAATTGAATCCAGTTTTAGTTAAGGAGAAGAGCTGAAAACTTTGGTTCCCAAGAGAGTAACTTCACTTGTGTATTTTTGAAGATTCTTTGTGATATCACTCTAAGGTGACAGAACTGAGAGCCATAAACGTTTTGGAGAACTGTTTTCATACTGATAGGCATGTTATTTACTGATTGCTGTCTCAGTTCCTTGTTAGTTGTGATTATTAAGTTCACCCATATAGTTTTCATGGAGACATTTGATGCACTGGATAAACTCTACTAAATCCTCACATACATGTGGATAGAATGTATAGATTTTGCTTATACTTTTGAGGAGAGAAAGTAAGAGCAATAGTTGCGGTAATTGTAAGAAGGATATAAAGACAAGATTTAAATTTAATTTTTTTACCACTGTCTGGTTCATTTTAGTGTATATTGGTGGATAAAAGTATTGTCTCTGGTGTCGACTTAACAGGTTCATGAATAAGTTTTGGATTATAGCATTTTTCATTTTTTTATGTAGAATTTTAGTCTCGAGGTTTTATATATGGAAGATATGGTTTGCTTTATCTAAAAAGATAATTCTTTGCACTGGAGCATTCTAGAGAGGTAGTAGTTTTTGAAATTATTGTTGATAGAGTCAGTGACAGGGTGTTTAGTCCAAATTATGAATAAATTGCCCATAGTTTATAGAAGTTGAAGTGTTGTAGAATCAGTTTGGTGACCGTGGTCTGAACAAAGTCTTGATTACAGAAAATTAAGCTGGTGGTGAGATGGCCTGAAACTTCTGCTGAATTTTCTTGGAACTGGCTAGACTTCCAAGTATTGTAACTCTTAAGGATTTAATTAATTTGGTCCAATTAAGATGATTATTCATGTACTTATCTATTATTTTTACATTGCAGTGACACTTGGCAAATGTAATATAAATAAAAAAATCAAATCGTTTATGTACATATCGTTCTTACTTTTTCTCATGTATTTCCTTTTCATGTAACGGCACCAGGCACTAAAAAAGAAGTGGGAGGAAATAAATCATGCATATCTGGGTCTTCCAGTACTAACAGACACCAGGTACAAGCAGATGCATAAAGAAGAGCTGGAATTAAAGCTGAAACAACTGGAGCATGACATAGCAGCAATCGAGAATCACAAAAGTATCTACATTGCAAATGAGTAAGGATTGTTATTCAGCTACTGCCTCTTTTCTCCATTTTCTCTGTCCCTGCATCTCCAAGAAATGCCTCTCTAAATTCTCAGAAGATTCTAAATAGTGTCAACTATTTAGAAGGAAATACTCAACTGTGTATGTAGCTTCTTAGAAAAGTTGTTACATATAACTCTCATCTGTCCAATTCCCAAAACATTTTGAAATAAAATGCTTAACTAAACTTTGAGTATGAATAATGAATTTAACTTATTATTCTTTGTGATTTTTATTAACTACTAAGATTTCTATAAACATCATACAGAAAGCATATAAAACACTGTTTCACATGTTTGGAGTACATCTTTCCTTGCTTAGCCAAAACAAAGGGAAATAATTGGCTGCTGAAGACAGCTCGGTAAATATAACTTCAGGATGGAATGGCTTCTGGACTATATATTAAAGAGATGTTGTGCTTTACTTAAAAGCTTGAGAGATTGTATTTCTAAACAGCTTGGCTTCTGCATAACATTTTGTGTACTCATTTTTTTGTTACCAAAACCAATTTTTAATGTGGAAACCTGTAATAATACAGACTCCACACAATACAGATACCACATGTGTTTTTACAAGTACATAATTCTGTAATACTATAGTAAATCTACAGTTAAATTAGGAAAATGTGTTTGGACTGGAATTATGTGTGTACTGTTAGAATTAAAGCAATATACAAGCATCTGGGTCCAGATTTAGACAAAAATTATATCAGCACACTCTATTGCAATTGTTTGCATAGAAGGAAAAAATGTTTTTCTTTCCTGCTGCTTAACCTTTGCTTCATAGAATCATAGGAATTGTTTAGATTAGAAAACACCTTTTTCAGCCTTTCAGAACACAGCTTTTTTTGTATGGTGTCAATCACTACCACCAGTTGCTGTTGTGACATCTTCATATCTGACATCAGCAAAGGATAAAGTAAAAAATTTGAAATTAACTATGAAAAGCCAAATTTTCCCATACATTGAGTGCCTTTCCTAAATTTGTCAGGGAATGGCTTTGAAGACTTCACTAGTGGTTCTAGGCTCTATTTCTTGTGCATATTATACTTGTCTATGACATGCACTAGGAACATGTGGGTGAGCAGGAATGTGTATTATTTGTAACTTACTGTTAAGCAATCATTTTATTTTTGAAGGATATAAACTGGAAGAAAGCTGCAGATTTGTAACATGGATTTAATATACTTCTTACTCAAAAGAATGACACACTATATATTTTAACAAAACTACACTAATTATTAGCACTTAATAATATGTGGCATTATCTTCTAGTGAAGTGGCTGATGCCCCTCTTAAGAAATTCCGTGTAATCAGATAAGACTGTTTCTTATGGCTTGAAATTAAAAAAAAAAAACAAAAAACAACCAGATTTGACTCCAAAAGAGCATGCATTCCCATTGCCTCCTTCTCAGCCTTTACTTACTTGCAGACTGGCTGATTTAGGTTAGGATCTGGATTTGGTTCTTCCATTTATCATCAGTGCTAACTTTATGGAAATGCAAAATAGGTGGTGGCCTATCCCAAAATTTGGGATGAGCAGCTAGGCCACACTTAGAAACATTCATCATTCACCAGTAGAAATGACTGCTTTTTAACATTGTCAGAAGTATGTTAATACATTATTGGGAAATTAGGAAGTGAATGGGAAGGATGCAAAAAATATTCCTGCTTAACAGAAGAGGAAGAGAGAAAAGCCAGTGTCCTCCTGTAGCTGAGTGGCCTGTCACTAGTGTCTTTCAGCAGTGCTGTGGCATTTCTTTCCTGAGCCTCATATGGCTCTTTGCAGGTAGCTCTGCTGCATGTTCCCCTCATGAGACATGTGAATTGCTTCTGTCACCCTATGGAGAGGCTCTTGGTGTGTATTCCATGGGACCTGCCAACACCTCTGATTATGGAAAAAAAATATAATGAAAATAATTGAAAATGCATGCAGAAGGATAATGTTCTTACCCTTTAGCTCTCTCTGGGAAGTTTGACAAAATAAATTTACAGAATCCAAAGAATATAACTCCATATTTATATGTTCAGGAAATGCCAGTAATTGAAAGTACAATGTTCATGAATCAACTAATATGTACCATTGGTATAACAAAATGAAAAAGGTGAATACACTCAATTGTTCTGATAGAATTGTTCCCTCATAAAAGCTATTAAATATTAAGAGAAACAAATCTGTCCACAGGCTAAAAAGTAGCATTACCAGTTGTAACATCCTTTAAATTCACTAGTCAGTTACAAATAATCAATGAAATAACAAAGACTATAACCAAACTGCTTCAGTACTTCATAATTACAAAATTGGTAATTTTGAATTTTGAATTGTCCATATTAAATTGATAACCATAATAAAACATGAAAAATGGGACACGGATAATCTATTGGTCAGTAAGAGTTACGTTCCCAGAAACTGAAAATATTTCCTGTTGGAAGTTGTGCATGACAAAGCTGTGTATCTATTTTTTAAAATAGCAACGTGAAATTATGATGAATATCTCCTGGCTGTTCTTGAGAATGAAACTATTTATATTCAGGAAGGAAGGGATCAGATATGGCATCGTCACAACAGAGGGAGTTCCTGATTGTATGGCTCCGATAGAGCTGCCCCGAGCAAACGTCAGCTCTGACAGGAGCATGTGGGCTCCATGTGGCTGAGCTGGGACCATGGTGGCTTTCTGGGCTCTGCATGCATTCCTGGGGACTAAGTCTGGGACTGTTCTTCAAAACCTTCCTTGTAGAGGGGCAACCTCATTCCCCTCACAAAACAGTAAGGCCAAAACTCAGTGGGAAAAATGGGAGAAATTTGCCACTGAATTTATTTTCCATAGCCTCTGTAGGTAGCTTTTTTTTGCAGGAGGGCATGTTCTGAGCCCTTGTATATTTTTGTGGAAAATTGGCACTGCAAACTGCTGCTGAGATGACTCTGCCACGAAGCTAAAATCTAGTCCTTTCATTGGCATACATTTCAGGCAACACAACATATCTAACAATTTCAGACTTAATGAAGGCAGACATCTTTCAGATAAGAACATTTCACATATATGCAGAATAATAGGATCCTAGATAAATGCTAGCCCTAGTCCACACTTTCATCCTCAGCTTTAGGATGCTTATAATATTAATGACATAATTAGAAGAGAGACAGGTGGCAAACCCTGTTATTAAGGTCATCTGACATTTCCCATAGCCAAGGAAGGCAGCTGCTGAGCCCTGCAGCTGGCTGGCATTGTCCAGCCCAGGAGCCAGGTGTGTATTGAGCTGACCAAGCCAAGGAGGAATGGCCATTTTTTCCATGAGTGGCCATCCAAGGTGGTGATGTACACTTGTCCACATGAATGCCTAGATTGTAGGGTTT
Organism: Dicaeum eximium; assembly: GCA_013396995.1. Lineage (NCBI taxonomy): Eukaryota > Metazoa > Chordata > Aves > Passeriformes > Dicaeidae > Dicaeum > Dicaeum eximium. The sequence goes on from VWZP01007103.1 coordinate 355,550, forward strand.
CTCATACCATCTCTATCTTCCTCCTGCTCCTTCTTGTCATGCAAAGTTATGTAAATAAAATATGAGTAAATTTATGGTATTCACCTTCCAGGCTAAGCAGTGGCATTATAGTAGGAATGCAGTGTGAGTTATTTCTTGTGTTTTTTTCTTTACTGTTTAAAGGGTGCTGATATAAATATGACTTATATTGACTGACTTATATTTCAGCAAGTTATGAAACACAATTTTTTTATAGACTGTACCTCCACAGATAGTTGTAGACAGGCAGACATAGCCAAATAGTAGCTATATGCTGGTCTTGCTGCTGCTGCTAGGAGAGTGAACTTCTGTTCAGTCACAGTACTGGCCTGTGGTGTTGATTCATTATTCCATGACAGCCTTGACATTGACTCCACAGCATGAAGAAATTCACAGAAACATGAAAACACTGGAATAACTTTGTATTCAAGTCTTTCCTCAAATGTCCTTTGTGGTGGTGCCCACCAAAAATTTAACATCAGCTGAGCTGCTGGTGAGCTGAAATATGGGTTTATCCTGCTGGCCTGTGCAGGTTCCTTGAACTCCCCTGGCACTGTAGCCTGTTCTTTCTTGTCTTAGATCGTTAAGCTATCTGTCATATGGATTGTGTTTTTCTCTCTTTGCTTAGTGTCTGACACAATTTTGTCTGTTAGTAGAGCTCTTGTGTGCTTATAATAACAGTAATGATTACTATGATCATCTGGGCATGAAGACCATGCAATAAGATTCTTGTTGTTTACTAAAAGAACCTGTTTTCCAAGAACCCTCATTTCATTTGTTTCAGCAACTGGAAAGTAGGAGTTGAAGGAAGAGAAAAGACATTTAAAGCATTTAACTTATTCCCTGGAGCAATATTATTTATTCATGTCTTTGTCATATATTTTTGAAATGCAATGGTAAATGACTAATACCTGGCTTTTCCACTGGTAACCATTAATACTGCATTTCTCATTTTTGGGTTTTCTGACATGCAATTTGAGCCCATCTCTTTTAAGTACAGGAAATGTGTGCCTAAAATTAGAACTATGATTTGAGCCTAAACAGCACTATGGAATAGTTTAAAAGCTATTGGTTACTCAAAATTATTAAAATTAATAATTAGTTTAGTCTTGCTAGGTGAGAGCCCCCATATGGAAAATTCAGGTGACTTAATCCTCTAATTCCAAGAACTGCTGTGAAAATGGACAAGTACCTTTAGAACTGTTCTTTGAGGTCCATTTTAAAGGCCCTCATGTTGCTTTGAGGTCCATATTCAAGCTGAGGAAACAATGTAGTAATTCTCTCTTCAGAGGAAAAAACTCCGAAATTTTCAGTGGTGTAGTAGTAGTGTTCAACATGTGGCCCCAAGCACTGCACAAGGGAGAAACAACCACATTTCGCTGTTTGCTCAGGAGGAATGATTTGTCTTTTACACAAACAATAAAATTAGTAAATGGTCCAAATCCAGCATTTCAGCACCCCCGGGTTGCTGTGCTGCAACAGAGCACAGAGGCTGTCCAGCCATGAACATTGACTGTCCTATGCCACAGGAGAACTCTTGGGGCCAGACTCTGTTTTTCAATTCACTTTTGTTACTGAACTGTTTATTCTAGGCAAGCTGTGAAGTATACAAAACTATATCAAACATAACTGAACTATTCTGGGGGGGGAAAGGCCCTTAAACTGTTACTTGTTTAGTTGTTTAAGACACTGAATTCTTCTGTCGGGCAGACTTTCCTAAATTTGTTTTAATTAATAAAAAATAATTTAAAAAGAGGGATGAAGTCAAGTGAACAACCTCCTTTTAAAAGAAAATGAACTCTAACAGTTAAATTCATTACATTGGGTGTGACCCACTCTATAGTTACAACTCCCTGACTAGTTTTCATGGTCATGCATGATGAATTTGTCATAGGATATGATGTGAGCAGCATTCCTTGGAAAGACTGCTTTATCATTCAAACGTCAATACCTCTAAATAGCTGGTTAGTGCAAATATTTCCATAATATTATAAAGAATATAAAGTTTATTCTAGTATTGAAGGACAAGAGGAAATTTCTGTTTGCATTTCTTTCAGCTATAAGGGCTTTATATTAATTAAATGAACTTGAAAAGCAGGAAGGGTATCTTCAGGAGCCAGGAAATTGCAAAGCAAAGCGCTCACTGCTCTAGTTTGGCACAGTGAGATTAATAACAAACAAAAATGTAGTTTTGTATTAAAGATGTTTATCACAGATCAAATAAGTCATACCTCAGGGTTCTGTCAAGTAGTGCCTAACAGTGATTTGAAGGTTATAAATATTTGAAGAAATAGACTAACATCTTGAATGGCAGCCTTTAGCCATTTTCTTGATATGAAAGTTCCTCCAGTTAATTTTCAAAGCCTGAGTCAGTCTCACAGACTCAGTACAGGTTAACTGTGACCAAGCTTCCCTTGTAGATCTTAGATGCTGCAACTGCTTCAAAGCTAAACGTTCCAATTCCTCTAAAATGATGGTAATTCTACTGAAGGTGGACAGGAGCCAGGTTCCAGCTTGCAGTGCCACTGTCACCTGCTCTGGTACAGCAGTCACAGAGGACAGTGTGCATCTCTTCTGCTGCACACCACAGGATGCTCCCTAGCCCTGCTAGTGGGGCATTTCCTGTGGCCTCCTTGTGTTCTAGACTGTAGGGGAATGGTTTGAAATCCTGCTTCATGTTCTCCCAGATGTCTGGAACACTGTCTGCCAGACATGTTCTGCCACACTCAGGGTCTCCAGCAGCCACCCTATGGACGGGGTCACTGCCTCAGGTAATACACAAGAACTCAAAATTCTGGAATATATTAAACTTGGACATGAAAACAATTTGGAATTGTTTCCAATATGCCCTAAAGTACTGTACATATGCTAGAGTTTTGCTTTTAATAATCTCTTCAGTAACCGTTTTACCCAAAAATGTCTTTCTCTGCCACAATTGGGGGTGTGTGTATGTTGTAGTTTACCTTGTAACCACTAAGAAATGCAAGTTTATGCTTGATAAGATTGTTTATAGTTCTGCTGTTCACATAACAGCTGCAGCAACAGGCAGAACCAGAAAAAGAGCTCTTACTTCATCCCCTAATTGGCAAGCTTCTGCCTAAGTAAGCCATACCTCTTGAAATATTCTGGATTTTCATGCTTTTCTTGTCTAGTTTTGGTGTTTACATATTAAACTGAGTTGTCAAATGTTTGTTATAGCTTCTTGGAAGCAGAATACATAATGCAGTTGCAAAGGTTGCTTACAGGTAACTCCATAATATTTGCCTTGGACTGCTTTCTTGATATATCCCTGCCCCCCACCTTTTATTTTCAGTATTTCTTTACATTAAAGTAAGCATGTCCTACTTTTATCAGGAACATGGTAAGAGAGGAATAGATGTCTAATTGAAATTATAAAATTGTGTGAAGGCCAAAAATATAAATATATTCACAGGGGATTTGCATATCAGTCTTAACCCTGCTTTGTTTCTCTGTGTGTCACTTCTTCCATCTGCTCCTTTATGGCTCTTGGCTATGTGTCCAGACCTACCCAGTCCTACTTCTAAGTATTATCTATCCTTATTTTCTTTGTTCTTCTCCCCTTTGATCATTTCCCCTTGTTGTATATCTAGAAATGTTTATTTTTTCCCTCCTATTTTTAGTTCATAAACAAACAGCTAAACAAAGATAGTAAAAACATTCTTCAGAATGTTTACAGGCTTTTTCATAGTTAAGCCCCAAGTATCATGTTTTCACTAATAATATTTTGGTCCTAATTAAAATAAGTTTTGAAAGTCTACTGTAAATTCATTCATTCTATACCAGTTCATACTGTAAAAAAAAAAAAAGTAAACATTCAGTAAGTATACATTCCTCCATAACAAAATCCTAAGCAGCTTCATTTCCATCATGCACAAAGAACCTCATAGAACCTCATGAATTCTGGTTTCTACTAATTCTAAGTTCACGGAACCATGAATTTGTGTCCTTTGCAACAAAATGAAACAAAACGTATTACATTTTGTGCCAATGAAAAAATCTTCCATGGAGAAGAACAGCTTTGTGGGTTGGGTGTGTGGCTGCTGACAGCAGTACTATCAAAGTGTACCCCAGCTGAATTTATCTAGTTTTTCATTTCCTTACTCATATTTATTGTTATTAGCAAGATATGACACTTCATTACACTTCTTAAGTGAGTCCTGTAGAACTGCTGGAAGATAAGAACATCAAAACAAAGACTGGGCAAACACATTCATCCAATCTTGATGGGAAGAACAAATATCTCCTGCTTAAGTTTTCCAGCACAATGCTGGAGGAATTTATTTGTTAGTGTCCTGCTCATGTTAATGCTTTTCAAAGCATTAAGCTTCTGTCTGTAATTAGTCAGAACAGTCTCTTGTATTGCAGTAGTCTGATAAAGAATATGGTTAAAAAATACAGAAAGCTCGGTTAATAGTAACCCAAATATTCTGAAAGGTAGAAGAAAACAGTCCTCATATAACAGTGGCAGAATTGAGTTTCTAGCTGTAATCTAAATAGCTTCAGATCCATAGAGTTCAGCACTGTGACATAAATGCAAGAGCAGCTTTATTGGCAACTTGATGGCAACTGATTCCGACTGTTCTAGCTTTAGGGCAAATATGGGCTTTAGGAGGCATTCTTTCAGACAAGGAGAGTCTTTAAATCCTGAAAAGTGTGGATACATATCAGGAGCATTTAACCCAAAGATCAGATGAAACATTAAACTTTCTTTCTTAATAGTTGTATGAAATGTTGACATGTAATTGAAATGCAAATCTATTTAGGGATTTTGTCCATTATGAAAATCTCTCATGTATTTTACCAAAATATTTTTATTTTATTTATGTAGGTTTGTACATAGTCTGCATCTTCTGTTTATCAGATTCACTACTAATTATTTTACAGCACTGTTGCCAGCACACTTGAGTCTTCATATATAGGCACTACTTTGAGGCAGTGGAGTGGACTTCTTACACTTGGTAAACCTTGTCTTTTTTTCTTTCAGACATGCTGTAGCAATAGTTCTTTAAAGAATAGTTCCTTAATTCATCAAAACCCCCTGGCTTCACATTCTAGAATACCACATTCTAGAATTGTAGTGCACCAACCTGAAATGTAGTGTACCAACCTGAAATGTTTCCTACTTGGTTGTTGAGCACCCCTCAGGTAGCACTAAGAATATTTCACTATGCCTAGGTCTAAAAACGACTTTTTCTTCCTTTAATATTTTCTAGTATAGGAATGACAGAATTCTACCAGCTGTGTATTTGACAGATTGATACTACAAATTATAACCAACTTTCAATTTTAAGAAAGTGAAAAGCTCTATTTTTATCCACAGTGGGCAGAGAGGCATTTTCCACAAGAGACAGGATACAAAAAGAATGGAGCAAGTCCAAATTTGAACATCTTATATGGGAACGTAAAGGTAGGCAATGATCAGAGTAATCCAAGGAAAAGTCTAGCTCCTTCTCATCTGTGAGGCAGTGAAAGCAAAATATTAATAATAATTTTAACAGAATTGGAAGGGAGTGGCAGAAAGCTGCGCTGTTCCTGGTGCCTGATCTGGTTATCTCCAACTGCACAGAGAGCATAGGCAACATGAGCATGGGCCGGGAGCAACAGGAAGACACAGCCTGCCCCAGCTTGTGCACGGTGGTGGGAAGAAGCAGCAACTCCAGAAGACAGCGAGGATGGGAAGTATGATTACCAAACTTTTGGAAATTTCATTTTTTCTTCCCTGGAGTATAAGAAAATCCTGTCAAAACAGCAGTTTAAACCACACCAGCCTACCATTACCCATGAACCCCGGCCAGGCCCCTTGGCCAGCCCTGCCCGAGCCTTTCCACTATCCCGACCGTACCTATACGCGCACAGCTTCCATCCTGCACCGCTCATCGCGCACCCCGCACTCTGCATTCCACACGGCGCATCCCGCATCCCGCATCGTGCATTACGCACCCAGG
>VWZP01007103.1:361608-416953 GCA_013396995.1 Dicaeum eximium
CAGCCCCCGCAGCCGCGCTCGCCCGGCGCGGCCCCGCCCCGCCGCAGCCCCTCGGGCGGGCGGGCGCGCGCAGGAACATGGCCGGGCAGGGCGGGAGCAGCGCTGGAGGCCGCGGCGTTGTGGTAAATGCGGAGCGCGGCCCGGCAGTTCGCCCCTCGCCGGCCGCGGTGCCCCCCCTGCCCCCGGCCCGCTTCCTCGGCGCCCCCCGGCGCTTTGTGCTGAACCCCCGCGCCCTTCCCATCCCTTCCTCTGCTTGCTCCGGGCCCCCCGGCCGGCGCTTGGGCCGCGTCCCCTCACCTTGCGCCGGCCCCGCCACGCCCGCCGGCCCCGGCCCCGCTGCGGCTGCCGGAGGGGGACGGGCGTGTTGGGCTGAGCCGCGCCTTTGGCTTCCGCCGTGAAAACACGGCCCGGTACCACCCCGAGCGGCTCCTGTGGCCGTGGCTGTGCTTCCCCAGGCTCCTTGAGTACCGGGGATGAGGAACCGCAGGCACCCCGAGGTGTCTTTCTCCCACCGGAGCTCTGCGAGGCCCCTGGGGGTCTGCGGGCGCCCTGAAGGAGGGGTGGGCTGCCCGTGTTCTGCTGGGGTGGGAAACAGCCCGAACCTTGGCAGTGCCTTTGGAGTGCCTGTAGGGATGGATAAATGGTGCGAAAATGAATGAATGAATTTGATCCGTATTTTGATAGACACACCAGATCCTCCTGTAAAGCAAATGCCATCACTGCCACCGCCTTAGGTATGTTTTTATTTTAGTGTGGCATTAGTATTTTAACAGAAAGTTCACGGGTCAGCTGCCCAGATCATGGCCCACTGCCCTCTGTCTAGGCAGTGGTCACGCTGTCCACTCCAACATCCCCTCCATCCCCCTTCTAAAGGACCTGTGTATTCGAGCTCTGTCTGAAAACACCACACATCAGCCACGTGTCCCTGTGTAATAAATGACATTCCTTAAGTGGGTGACTGTGCATATCACCAAGCAATATGAGATTATTGCAAAGGACATAAATGTGCATGACCATGTTCTGCTGCACTGGTATAATTTTTTCTGCTCAACTCCCCCCAAACCCAACCAGCAGTAAGTCCAGTGCAGCAGCATTTAAGTTACAAAAGCTGGACTTTGCTTCATGCTGCTTGGAGCTGAGGACCGAGCTCAAACCTCACCTGTGCTCGAGCAACATTCTTCTAGAGGTGTTGCAGTTGAATGTCTTCAGCTTGTCTCTTAGGCCTCAGGGGAACACTTTTGGATATTGCCATGTATTTGTATTCCTTTTTGTATCCATCAACTTTTTAAAGACATACTGAGAATATCTGCTGGGCTGTTCAAACATGTAAAGCCTGAACTTTAAAAGTAGGTCTTTCTTTCACTGAAGGATTTTTTTTACGCATGAGTATGCCAATGTATTTAGAATATATACTTACTTATCCAGTTTAATACTGGGGTTTTTTGGGGGTGGTTTTTTTTTTTTGTGGGTTTTTGTGTTTGTTTTTTTGGTTTTTTTTCTGAAACAATCAGAATTTTTTCCTTCATATTTTCAAGGGCTTTTAAAATTCTCAAACAGAATTGTCATAAGAATTTACAGTTACTTGAAAATTGTCTTATAGCATAACACTGTAAATAGCTTTAGGATAAATGAGAATTTCTTAGACTTGTTGGGAAGTGTCTGTTTAAAAGAAAGAAGAATATGAAATAGGCTTATTATATCAGACAAATAATTAATTTGAAAGTACACGTGAATTTCATGTTATTTGTCAAATGCCAGCAAGCACTTGTAAACAAGAACTTCAATATTATTGTAGAGTTACACTGTTTATATTCTACTATTCTAGAGAACCAGAAGGATAAATAGGAGAATCAAAATTTCATCCTGATCCTGTTTTATAAAGGACTTACTATAACTTAAGTAAAAGTTATTGGCTTGTATTCTTGAATTCTAAAGCAGTTTCTATCCATTTAATTTGATCTGCATCACACTCAAACCATGCAATTTGACAAGAATGCAGAAGTAAACAACACTGACAGGGGTTGCTAGTGGGTGTCTGTAATACCTAATGAAATTGTTTCAGTGTGCATTAAAAGGCTTTTGAACAGACCATTTATTGCTACAAAATGTTTTAAAAGTTTCAGCCCCCCCATGCACTGAAAAAGTCGATGAGAAAATCGACTTCCCAGGCCGACTGCAGCAGTTTTCGGGGCAAGATTTGCCTCTAATTAAAAACCTCGCCACGGCAGATATTTGTAATCTCCTGTTTCTATGGAAATGAGGAACACAACTGAGTAACTTTTTTTCTTTTGTCTGGTTTCAAGGCTTGTGTGAGTCGGGAAAGGCTTTCATTGATTCCAGTGATCTCCCAGTCATGCCCTTCATGGGCAAATACTCAGTAGCAGTTGCCAACGAATAACATTTTTAATGCAGAAATTTTTGGGTAGAGTTAAGTAAACATGCCAGTCAAGGTACCTGTAGCTGTCAATGAATATGCAAAAAAAGCCCCCAAGCCGCCCAAAATCCACAAGGCAGAGCAGTGTTTCAGTACAGCAAGAGGCAGAGCTGTGTCTGAGTTAAAGAAAAGGGGATGAGGAGGAGCAGCTCGACATCAAATATGTTATCTTAGCCAAAATGGTGATAAACTATTGCTCTACTATAAAATGGTAAGCAGAGGTTGGTTTCAGTGATGGTCCTTTAAAGACTCTCTGTAGCAAAAATGCCATTACGACATGCACTGCACAATGGCAAGTTTGTCACCATTTCTCCTTGTGCTCAAGATTCCTGTAGCCAAGCTGTAAAACACAATGTGTGACTTGAGGAATATGATTGTAAGGAAAACCTATTAGGTGTTGCTTTTTATCCTGAGTCAGTATTGAAGCAAAGCTTTGTAATGATTTCAAGATATCTTGTGAACCTGCAGGTCTTGCCTTCCATAAGGAATAGGGAAAATAGTTGTTTTGGAGTTTGTTTAGTTTTTGTGCTGGTGACTCTGCATTTCATAGCTTTCTGAAGCCTTCAACTGTTGGGTAATTTTTGAGCTTCTTAATCTCTACCGCCATTGTATGTTGTGAGATCTAATCTCTGTATTCTGATACTTACAAAAACAATGTATATTAAGCCTGTACAATATTTTTTTACTGTAAATATATTGATTTACAAACTAATTTCATAGTGGGGTGAGATGAAAACATTTTGTAATCACTTGTCTTTGATGACATCTAAATTAAGAACCTCACCTTTGGCAAGAAATAGTTTTTCACTGATTTGTGCAGATATCATTCATGAACCACATGAATTATTCTCCATATGTGCTGTTTCATCTGTAGAATACTTACCTATTTATTTATTTATGACTTTAATTAATTCTAAACTAGAAATGTACAATTTTAATATAGAATTTTATGACTTTTAATTCCACCATCTGAATCTCCCATTGGAAAATCCCTTCTTACTGGCAATATTATATTGCACTTTGAGTTTGAAAGTACTTAGAAACTTACTTTTGCCAGTAGTTTAGTATTAAAAATATTTCCTTTGTCTGTCTGTCTAGTTTTTTGTAATTTCAGGTGACATTTCCCACATTCTGTGGGGAAAAAACTGTAGCATTTGATTTCTGAGTTTTACTGAGAAGGAAAATAATTAATGGGAAAAGCAAAATAGTAAATTGTAACTGGAAGAAAGTATGGCACACAATGAATTCATCCAATGGAGTGTACTAGAATGCTGATTTTGTATCAGTTACACAATGTCAAACACCATAAAGTGTTCTTGACAGTACTATTTGATATTCAGATTTCAGACAATTGGCCTGGATACAGTCTGGATTTGTTCACTTATCCTCAGCACTACTATGGAGACCTGGAATATGTGCTCATTCCTCATGGCATTATTGTTGACAGGTATGTGTAACTTGAATGTTACTAAATAAATTGTTTGGTCAATAGTATGATTCTTTTTTATAAAGGCTGTCATCCATATACAATACACATATAATCTTTGTCCTAAAATATTATAAGTTAAAAACTTGGATATTCTTATTTAGAAATTTAAGTTAGTACATTTTTGTCTGTGCTAGAGTTCCTACACTTTCCAACATACAAAGTGGTCTTTGGAATTCCTGGAAATTTCAGCTGCAAACAATCTGAGGAACAATATAAAAATGAAAATTCATCAAAGAAATGCTTCTTAATTAGAGGTTTTCCCCATTTTCAGGCTTTATAAAAGATGATAAAAGACTGTTTTATTAATCTTCAGTAAAGTAAGTGACCCTCATTCTTACAACACTAAAAGGAATTATATATTTCAGATCAAATGAGATGATCTAATATTTCTAATATCTTCTATTTCTCATATCAAAAATATACTAATTATTGCCATGTGGAATTTACTAGAGCATTAAAAATAAAAGGTGTGGAAATTAAGCAACACCTGTTTCTCAGACTTAGTATATTATCTTCAGTCTAGAGCTTATTCTTCTCTGCTCCATGCACAGATTTCACTCAAGTTCAATCAATGTACTTATGCAGGGGCAAGTTGATTTCTGTATTACAGTCAGTAGAGAAAGAAAAAAAACAACCAAACCTGAAAAGTGTAATAATGAAAGACAAGGGATAAATTATAGGATTATTTAATAAATTGTATCCTGTCAACAACTCCACTCTCATTGAAACTACTAATCTAATTCAGAGAGCTATCAAAGAATTTTCCACTCTAAGTGTTTACAGAATATAATGCACTGAGCTGTTTTTCCTCAAAACATCAAATTACATTGTTTTCTGTTGATACTGTTTCTGTTGATACAGTACCCTGTTGTGGGTCTAGAAATGCTATCTTTAAAGTTGATATTTATTATTAAGATTAATATTTATTATTTTTATCTTGAAAATGTATGTAGCATTGCATGGCAGAAATGTGTATCTTTTTTCCAATAGTTTACCATACTGCGTTTGCAATGCAGAATTGTCAAAAAGAGGATGGGTTTGGTTGGGGACCCCACAATTCCAGGTTCACAAGTAACTGAAGCTCTTTGCCCTCTTCATTTCTGCTCTATAAAACAGTGAGCTGTACAGAATAGTGATAATATACACTCTTTATAAGCTTTCCACTGATGCTCTATTTCTTTCTAGTTTTTATGTATAGCATCTTCCAAAGCCAATCAGTATGAAATTTTCAAATATTCTTCCCTATCTCTCACTGTGCAGTAACTAACATAACAACTTAGGGGTTTGTACAGGTGTATTTTATATTGATAATTCCTGTGAGGTAAAATGGAAGGCTAGTTCACATTCTTTTATCTCGAGTCTCTGACATATTTATGAGCCCAAAATATGCTGAGATGTGTAGGTCCTGTTTGTATAGCTGGGGAATTTATGCATTTAAGGTTAACCAGATTCAAGTGCTTTGCATCTTGCATCCATCACTGTATCTGCCATTTGTGAGCTGGCTCCAAACCCAGTCAAGCATTGGAATGGACTGTCCTGGAAGGTGGTAGAGCCACCATTCCTGGAGGTGCTCAAGAAGTGACTGGACATGGCACTTACTGTTGTGGTCTAGCTGATGTTGTGGTCATCACTCAAAGGGTGGACTTGATGATATTGAAGGTCTTTTCCAACTTAAATCACTCTGTGAGTCTGTGAAGTCAGGCTACTTAAGCAATGCCAGTCAAGCTTTATACCCACCATAGTGTTTGTAAAGTGTACCATGAACTTACAGCATCTGCATCTCAAGTTATTTTATCCCTAATATTTTTTTTTGCTCAGGACAGAACGACTGGCGAAAGATATTGTGCAAGACATTGGAGACAATGATATTGTGGTTCTCTGTGTCCTCAAAGGTGGCTACAAGTTCTGTGCTGACCTTGTGGAGCACATTAAAAATCTTAGCAGAAATTCAGAAAGGTTCATCTCCATGAAAGTCGATTTTGTCAGACTGAAAAGTTACCACGTAAGTCAACAACTGATTTATGTAGATTCTGGTGGAATGTCTTAATAAATAGTTGACTTTTGCATGTGAGATCACCACCTCCAACTATAAGAAAAACTACGGGAAAAATATTTTTGTTTGAAAAACCTGTGAGGTTTCCTTAAAAATTCATATCTCTTATGCTTTGTAGGTAGTATGGATAAGGATATGAAGCATCCTTGAGCTCTGTTGTTTTATTTAGTCTGTCTTTTACTTCTGGACAGAGAAGTATTCAAATTTAATTCATGTAAAATGTTGGCATCTTGTTTGTTCTCAAAGTCCTCAGCAGTTCTGTCAAGTTAATTTCATATTACTGCATTTTCCACCCCCACATAGTTTGGCATAACTGCAAGGTGCTAAATCTATGTCTTCTTCTAAATGTTTAATGTTAAGTAAATGAAATGCTTTCACCTTCATAGCATGCAGTTTACATAGTAGAAAAATATACCACCAGATGATGATAGTGTTCTACAAGAAAATGAAACAAGCCATTCAATCAAATCCAGTATTGAAGCAATCACCAAGCCCTCCTGTTATCTTCAGAAGAAATTATGCAGTAATAGTTCATCTGTGTCACTGAGGATATGAGAGGACCAGCATTTTTTTAGAATTTCTAACTACAATTTCTAATTGTAGAAGTTATAAATTTATGTTCTATCTTGCAGTGCATGTTTCATAGCGAGGGAGCATTTCTGTAAGTAAGTTGTTGTAGAAATGTCTGAGAAAGTACACTAAATAAATAGAGTGATAATACAGCGTCTTGCAGAAATGCAACTTGCTATGTCCAGTAGTTCCCACAATAACTCCACATCCTTTCCACAGTTTGTTGACTGGCATTTTCTTCTGACCCCAGTGACTATAAACTTTTCCTAACTTTCACAGATCTGGTCTGACTTTTTTTCAGTGTGGAAAAAAAAGTGAATGAGAACCTTTTATAGCCATTTGGTTAGGATTTAGTCCTGGGACTTCTGTTTCAAGAATTAGTTAGTTCTATGAAGCACACATGAAATACTAATATTATATGTTTTCTAGGTATTCAGCAGTATTACAGAAATAATTAATAAATTATGATGTTTGTCTCACATAATGGCACATGGAAATTTTATTCAATTTTTTTTTGCGCAGTTATAATAGCACTTCAGTAACACTGCTGAGCAAATAGTAGAATTACTTAAACTGTATTTTATTTTGCATCTGGCATATAGGTAATGCACATGCTTTTCCTACAGAGTTATCTCTTATCTAGTATGAATATATCCTGGTTCTAAAATTTCTTTCCTTGGGATCAAATCTTATTAGCCATACTAACCCATAACAAATGAGTGGCAGGAGATGTGTACTGTAAAAGTGTGTAGATTTTCACATCTTTACCTTAGGAAATAATGTAAAAGCATGTCATATCAAGCTGAAACAGCACTAAGAATTTTATTACGCAAAAATAAGAATTTTATTGTGCAATTACCAGTACTAAGTCCTAGATGATCTTAGCATTTAGTGGCTGTGTATATTTTGGGTCCTAGCCTCATGCTGTACCAGAAGGGTAGCACCTTCCCAAGAACTAGTGCCTGCATCTGCTTTTTTGAAAATATTTTTTCTTATATGTACTTCCAAACAGGTGTCACATATTTAGAGGCTGAAGCTGTCCTTGATTTAGTGTTTGGTGTTTGGATCAGTGCTGGATACCTGTCTGGTCTTGAGAAACTGAATAACACTGCAGTGGAAATTTGAAATTACATTGAAATTGTAGATGCAGCCCATGAGATATGCATAAATGTAATGCTGACTAAAGCACCAGTACCACTACCTGCCATCCTTTGCGTCTTGAGTTACTGTTGTGTCCTGTGCAATTGCAGGTTCTGGGGAATGTCCCCTGGTCAGCATAGCTGGGCTCAGATCACTTGAGGAACTCGCTGTACCAAGTCTGAGTGACTCTTTATCCCAGCCTTATATGAAACTCCCAAATCTCCATGTTAGTTTATTCTGTAATAACATATCTTTCTCAGTGTTTTACACTTTAATTAGAGGCAACAATTACAGCTTTAGAGATAAGTCTCTACTTAAAATCTTGGAGCATCACCAGTTCCACTCCTTTGTTTACCTCTGTGTTTTCTGTTCCACTTTCTAGTAAGACTTATTACTGCTCTCTCTTTTTATCCCTTTTTCATTTTACAGACACCATTCTTCTCACATTATTTATCCTGCTTTTTTTTACTAACTGTTCTCTCTTTCTCTCCTGAAGGGAGTCCTGCTGCTCTCCATATGCTTCCCTCAGACATGTCTCCCTTCCCCCCTCCAACTGTTTAAATCCAGCAACTAATTTCAGCTCAAACTCATCGGATTTTTGTATTGTCTCATTCCAGCTTCAATATAGAAAGGTTAGTTGATTTTTAGGGGTTGTAATTCAAAGTGGGATTTCTTGGTTTAACAGGATACTAAAAATGGGCTTTAATTGTGACTCAGAGTCAGATCTTGGCATCAGTGAAAGTACCCCTTAATTACCAAGTATCAGGGGAAAATGCTGTACTTTGCTGTTTGGCATACAGACATGATTACAGGAAAAGGAGATTGCAAATATGACCAGTTTTATATGGCTCTTTGCTTTTCAAACCTGTCATAATATTACAGAATTTAGACTTTAGAATTTATACTTAATTAGTATGTTCGGATTTGCTTTCATATTAAGTAGCTGAAAGCTGGGCATGTATCTTCTTTGTAAAATTTCTTCATGCAAATGAATTGATTTTAAAAAAAAGCATAGTACATTTAGATTCTCGATGTTATGAGATGAGTGGCTACTTGTACTGCCATAATCAGGATGGTTTTATCTGGTTTGCAAAATATTGTCATATGTGCCTGAATATTTTTACTTTTCTTTTTATAAACTTCCCTGTATTTTACAATGGGTAGATTAAAAGAAAGCACCATGATGAGAGTTAGAAAATATGATTTCAGGAGTAAACAGATAGGAAGCATCATGTAGAGTTAAGGATAAAAGTCAGGAAGTAGATGGAGAGGAAAATCAAATCAATTTTCCAGATGGAAATCTGAATGAAAAGCAGCAGCTCTGAGTTTTAAGAGGAAGAAGAGAAAACACACTTTTTTGAATGAACTCAAGAGTAGCAAGGCAAGAAGTATAGCGGGTAGAGCAAGAAGCACTACAATAGTCCTCATATGAAATATGATGAATATATAGAAAGATGCATGCCAAGTTTGAGGGGAAAACACTGTACTCTGGAAACACTGACATGAGAACTGATAGAATTTGGCAGGTTCTTAGGTTCTAAGATATTGGATTTTAATATGAGTCAGGAAAGTGGAATTGACTGCAGAGATTTTTGAATTTAAAACTGGATTAATAAAATTTGCTATATTCAATTTTTACCATGTTGATTTTTTTCTCGAGTGATTGTTCCTCCACCAGGAATTGGAGCTCTGAAGCTGAAAACGGGTGAGGGTTTCAGATTGAAAGGAGACTTCAGAATTATTTTCAGAAGCATGGTATGTTGAAGTCAAAGATGAAAAGTAATGGTGGAAGAAGTTGAGTTAGGGAATGTCATCTAAGGAGAATGTGACTCTAGCAGGAAAGATGGTGGATCCAGAAATTCCATAATACATTTGTGATACTGATAACTTTAGGAGATTAAAGAGCTTATTAGGAAGAATCCAGAGGGAAGTAAACCAGAGAATTAGGGAGATGTTTTACTAGGGTGTTTTGAATTAAATGATAGGACTAGACAAGGAAGAATGAGGATGAACCAGAAGAGAGAATGAACAGAAAAACAGAAGGATGTTGATGTCATGAAGAGAAGGGATGAATAGGATATGTTTTAGTAAAAAGTCATACTGTAAGAAGTGTAGCAGAAGAGTAGCCTGTTCATAAACAGTAATTAGAGCTTCTCTTTGTTAAGTGTGGAAGAGACAATTTAGGACAAGCTGAAAAGGTAAAGGTTGAATTACAGCTTCAGACAGAAGAGGATGTTCTGGCTTAGCAAGTCTAATCCACAACTAAGAGATGCAACAAAATCTCCTAATCCTGTTCCATGGCTATGCCAAATGTGACCTTTAAGTCAAACCTCAATTTTTAAATGAAATTGAAAGAATTAAGAAGTAGAGGAAGTATGCAGACTTTTTTGAGAAGTTCTCAGCAGCCTCTCAATAGAAAAGAAGGTAAATGTATGTGAATTCAAGCTTCTTTAGTGGATAGATGGTGAAAGCTAGGAAGAGAAGGAATCATGGTAAGAGTCATTGTTGAAACTGGTGGTGGGGACTGATGGAAGAGAGGAGAAACACCACACACTTTCTTTAGGCAGACCAGTGTGCTTTCTATGTGCATTGCTACCTGTTCTTGTAAAATGTTTAGTATTCCCATATGGTTATCCATAGATACTGATCTAATTCTCTTAATTACTATATTTTATAAAATAGATATGATAATAAAGCTCACATCTTGGGGAAGGACAAGTGAATTGTGGTGGCATAACCTTTTTGCACTGAAAACCACGGAGAAGTAAACTAGGAATGAGATTGTTACTTTTCCTTAAGTCTTTTGTGATGTGTTTGGTTATATGTGTGGGCTAAGGTGGCAGAGGAGCAGCCATCCCTATTATTTTGAAATAAGATTGTTATAACAAACTGTGTTATTTTGAATAACTTTGGGAGCCCACCTGGAGTACTGCATCCAGCTCTGGAGTCCTCTGTACAGCAAAGACCAGGATCTGCTGGAGGGAGTCTGGAGGAGGCTAGATACATGATCACAGGGCTGGAGCACCTCTGCTAGACTGATTTAATTGGGTTGTTCAGCGTGGAGAAAAGAAAGCTTTGGGGAGACCTTAGAGCAGATAGCCAGTATGCTGAAAGGGGCTTACATGAAAGGTGAAGAGGGACATTTACAAGGCCATGGAATGATAGGACAAGGGGAAGTGCCTTTAAATTGAAAGAGGGTAGGTTTAGACTAGATAGAAGGGAGAATTTTTTTTTTTATGATGAAGTTGGTGAGGCACAGGAACACGTTGCCCAGAGATGTGTTTTATGTTCCAAATATGAATTAACTTCAGAGGAAACTTCCAGAGGATTATGTGGATTTGGTCAATTCATGTAATTCTTTCAAATGAGTACATTATTTATGGTTTCCAGAACATAACTAATAAAAAAATGTAAAAATGTGACTGCTGAATTGTAATCCGTGCACAATGGTTACATTGCATTCTGTTCACAAACAAATCCATTGATATGATCTGTTTCCTCTTCAGCCTCCAGTTGTTTGAAACATATTTACAACAGTTGGTTATTAGTCTTGGCATAAACAGGACTATTAGTGCTGCAAGAATCTGAAAACAGCAACAAAACAAGCATTGTTTAGTAGAAATCTGAATGTTTTTGCTATATGAAGCCATCTCAGTAAATAGTTTTGCTAAATCTCTGTACTGTAGGAGTAAGGAAAGAGAAGGATTTTATAATGAGTAAGTTGAAAGCTTGGTAAATGGAGTAAAATATTTTCTTTTTCTGCCATGCAGGTTTCCTTCTCATACACCAAATGAGTGTACTTAATTCCTAAAAGACTCAACAGAATGAAGCATCAGACTATAATCAGAGTGGTATAAAATATACAGTCCTACTTTTCATAATAACCTATTCTTTTTCATACATTTTACTGTATGTAACTTGACTTTTTTAAGATCAGTATGAACTTTGCATTTAAAAATAATATGTTGAAATCCTGAAACTGAAAAAGCAACTAACCTCAAAATGGTTTTATTAATTCAACAACACAAAAGAAACAACAGTCTTGCTTGCATTTAGTGATTCATGTTTATACCCAGACTCTAGACCAGTGTTACAATGGTTGTTTATCTCCATTGTTGTGTCACACAGGAGAGCACAACTTATGATCTCCTGAGAAAAATGTACATGCTGAGATGAAAGAGAATTCACATTAGTTTTTGTACTTACAGATTTTCTTTTGGGCAGGTTGTGAGTTCCCTTTATTTTGCTTCATGTACACAGTTTAACTGATGACTGCATCATCATATTGATACTGAGTAGCCATGGAAGAATTACAGATTGGAGCCTACCTGATAGAATGAATTCTTGTCAGCTTTAAAGCCAAGTTCCACCATAATTTCACAGGACTGAGCTCCAAATTATCTGTGAATTATACATTTGACATGCAAATAAATAACTTCAGTCTAGGCAAAAATGTGATTTAATTTGAAAATCAGTGATTTGTGGTTTAATTTGGAGAGAGGTTGTATGTGTACTAGACATTCAAAAACTAAAACATACTCTTAACCTTTTTGTTAATGTATGTCTTGCAGTCACCACTGCAGACAGTGAACAACTGTACAGAAAATTTTGTAGCATAATACAGTTTTAGATAATGGGCAGCAGAAACATGACATAATTTAGTCCATAGAAGCTACCAGTGTCAAGGTTGTTGCTGTTCTGAGAAATATGTTCTGTTGATTGTAGATGGTGTTGTAAGAGAGATGTCTTATGGGCAAACTGATGATTTGGGAAATCTGCTCCTTGAATTGCCAAAGGGATTTCATCTCTGTGCACTTTCTTTGTCTATGAATGGATAAATAGCATTTACATCCCAAAGTAGTAGTATCTTTTTGAGTGAAAGTTCCACGAGATGCTCAGACCTGCTAAAACAAGTAAGTAAATGGTCTTTTAGCACTCCAAGCCAAGCTAAGCCTCAAATCTTAAGCAGGCATTGGTGCTCTCCCTGTATCCCTAGTGCTTCAGTTATTTTCTGAAATTTAGTAAGACCTGAGATGGTTAAGAAGGTGATGAACAGTGGAAACAGATAATATTTTTTGTGAATTGAGTGTTTGGAGATACTACAATTCACAGTTCTCCAAACTGTGTCCAAATGTTCCTTTTTCAAGTGTTAGAACTTGTTTAAAAATAGAACATTTTTCACAAAAGAAACAAAAAAATCACATCAAGTGATTGTGTCATACAGCAGTGTCTTACTGCAAAATATCAGTCTCAGAGACACTCAAACTTTTCAGAGAAATAGCCAAAAATATGTTAGTAGTGGAAGTCATCCCAAAAGTTTATTCTTGCAGCTACCTGATAAATTTTAAAAGAAACTCATAAAAATGTAATGAGAAGAATGACAGTCTCTTTGGTTAAATTGTGGGTGGTGTTATAAGAGTAGCAGCACAATTCAGGCACTTTGAGAGTAAAGTCTCCTGCCAGATTAATCTGTACATCAGGTACAGTGGCTTGGTGTGAAAACTCAGACACTGGAGGTGGGCTTCTTTCCTCATTGCACCTCCACTGGCTGGAACAGTGACTGTCTCCAGTTCATTCCTCAGTGCCCTCCAGGCAGTCACACTGGCCAGCTTAGCTCCTTCTGAGCATTCCCTAACCTGTTTCAGCCCAGATAACACCAGTTATGAGAGAATCTCTATTTGGACTGCTTGAGCTTGCTGGATTAGTTTTTAGGAACCCAGATGCACACATGCATCTCAGTAGCTCCTGCCAGAGGGAGACTTAGGAGCAGCTGGGGACAGCTTGTGGGCTGTAAATTCTTTAGTCAGCACAGTTCTTGCTGGAAAAAAGGAGTCTGCCCATAATCAAAGGACCCTCAGTACCATGTGTGCAAGCCTCAGACTCACCCACTGCTTTACCTGAGAGATGCTCCTCCAAGGTATCAGAAGGAGTGTGGATATTTCAACTCCAGTTATTTTTGTGTACCAGCCTAGTTTTCATAGTGTTCTAAGATAACCTGAAGGCCATACTATATGGAATAAAATGTGAACTTAAAGGTCAGGGTCTTGAAACTTCTTAGGTCTGGAGGCAAATGCTCTCCTTTCACCTACAGGGCATCTATAGCTTCCATTTAACATGATGGCAGAGTTGTGAGATATGAGAGCTTTAATTCATTTCTTGCTCAAAGAAAGTGTTTTATTTAAAATAGAACATACAGTTTTATTTTGTGCTTAGGGGCTTGGGATGCTACTTCTAATGTAAGTAGGTGTTAATTTGTGGGTATAGTTCAGGAAAGGTCATAATAAGTCTATCATACACTCCGTTTATCCAGTTTATTTCTAATGTAAAACTTATAGTGGATGATCTTTGTAACTGTATGCATCAGATAACACACCTACACATCACTTGAATATGTTAGCACCATCTGAAATCTTAGGGATTTTTTAAAAGTATGAGTAAGTGTGTCGGTGACTCACATATGAAAGATTTGAGGAAACCAAACAATTCAGCTGAGGGAGAACTGAGTAGGAAGTGGCCGGATTGCCATGGGGACAGAACCAGAGCAGATGTGGCAGTGAAGGCAAAGTGATACTGAGCTATCCTACAGCTTTTCAGAAATATCAAAGTATTGTTTTAAAGCATTTGTGGAGCATATGAAAGCAAGTAACTACATGCTTTTTAAGATACTTTTCATTTTTATCTATTGTCTCCAGTTTAGGTATTACCTTCCTTTATACTGATATATGACTTCTAGCTATGGAATTATTTTTTGAAATTAAAAAGAATTAATTTTCTGGTATTGTGGGTTGGTACTGTTTTCTTCTGGATTTCAGATCTAATATAAACTCCATAGAAATATTTTCTAATATTTCTTGAGAAATTTGTGTCCCCAAGTGTGTGTATTTTTCTTACTAGCTGTAATGTTTTCTTTTGAAAAATGTGTTATAATTTGAAATAAATGTCTTGGTTTACAGTATATTGTATAGGGTACAGCTAGTATGTATAAATGGAGTTTAAGATCTGAAGTTCCTTTTTCTTAAGGTTTTTAATATGAGTGGATTTTTTGTGAGCTTAATCTCTGGTATTTTTAAGCTATATTTAAGGTTCCTGGAATCTTAACATTTAAGACTGTAGATGTTTTTGAAACTGGCCACTTTTAGAACAGATTCAAAGCATCAAGGGATTTTATTAGAAGCATCCAACTGTTTGTATTTTCAAAGAATTAGATTCCCCTGGATACAGTATTTGTTGTAAAGCAGTGGTTTCTTCTAAAGCCTAAAATATTGAAGTTTAGTTTAATAAATGTTTTGTTTCACATTTTGCCAAAAATACACCAAGCTACTACTAAGTTATGGCATTTGCAGCAGTACTATGTGTCATCCTGCTTCATGGATTTTACAGTGACAGGGAGATAGGATCTTACGTGTAAGATAGCTCCAGAACTTAATGGTCACTAATCCTGTTGCAAAAATGAGATCTGATGAGTTTGAATGTACTGTGACATGTTTATGCATTGGAAAAATATCACATTACTTGTACTAGCAGTACCATTTAATATGTGAGCTTTTCATATTAAGATCTGAAATGGGGCAAAATTAATTAAAATAAGCCAGAGGGTTCTAATTTTTCTCAAGGAATTTGATGACTCCCTTTTACTGGCATCTTAAATGCTGTTTCTTAAAACAGATCATAACATGTGTAGTGTTTGTGCAGTGTCACACCCCAGTGGGTCTGTAAGGCGTAGACCAGAAGGGTTACTCTAAAGGAATATGGCAATAACAGGAACTCTGATCTGATCACAGATCTGTGCTGATCTGTGTGACAGATACAAAATTCTTTTCCCTCCTCGTTTGATAGACAGAAGTTGAAATATTTAAATAAACATGGGATACTATAAAATAACTGTACAAGAAAATTCACAAAGAATATGTGTGCTGTTAAAAGTTTCCAAGTCATTGTTAGCCAAGGGACTTAACATAGTAGTATGGAAGAGAGTGCTACTGATTTGTGAGAATCAATGAGAAACTAAGCTCCAGATTGCTGGAAGAGACTAAGCATTTGAGGTTTTTATCAGTCTCATCTTCTGTGAATTTGCTTGCACCTATTTATCTGTTTTCCTAGCCTGTGGCTATTTGACAAAGTTCAAGATTCTTCTTCTATCTCTATTTTATCACCAGATTCTAGGAACTAATGATAGTCAGGGTCAGAAGGTTAGCACTTTGTGCTTATTCTAGAGAAAGCTGTTTTCTCTTGTGCTTGCAGAATCCCCAAGTGAACAGGGTTTTTAGTACAGAGTTACAAACTCACTATATATTTTTTCACAATGTTCATTTACTTTTGATCATTAATTCACAACACAGTTTAAAAAATGGGGTAAGATCATACATGTGGATCTAGTAGTGTCAGAGCTGGCATGCTAAGATCCTCTGCTGAGGCTGAAACATGACTTCTAGTTCCACTGCTATAATATTCATGCATTTAATGCTAAACAATAATTGGGCAAAAGACAGATACTCCGGTTATTGTGGCCTTGAATCCAAATGGACATTTTCCTACCCAAGTCCAGTATAGTTGGCCATAGCATGATTGATGACCTTAATGACTTTTGCATTACCATAGCAGGAGGAAAATTTTCCTTACACTCTTTGGCTTATGGAGCTGAGGAGGAAAAGCATCCCAAGTTTGCTATTCCTAGAGTGTGGGCTGGTGTTACATTATTATCACAGAAAGTAGACACCCTTAGCAATGCCTCCTGTCAGCCCAAAAGGAGTACCTGAGTAGGACTGTGGCAGCTCTGGAGGGTATGCTTCCTAAATTTTTCTTTTACCTGTAAGTTTTAAAATTTATTTGCTTCTCATCTATGAAGAAAAATTACGTGATCTGAACCTTACCTTACATGACTGAAGAGCCCTGTGAAATTGTTAATACCTTTTCTCATCCTGGAACATTCACAAATTTAATTTCTATGTTTTAAATATTAGCTTAGAGAATAAAAATAAGCTAGAGTACAAGGAAATCTCAGACTATAGTATGTGAAAAGTAACCTGAGTTCTGAGGATTTATTGCATTTCTGATATACATACAAGTCAAAACCTTTGTTATCATATAGTCTTGATTTCAGTTCTTGCTGATCTTTTTAAGTGTTTGGGTGCTGTTTCTGCCATATGGTGATATGTAGTGTTGCAATTCTTACTGCATAATTCTAAAACAAAAGAGCCCATTTAACCAATGCTAAGCAGGTATATGAAATTTAATTGCTAAATCAGAAAATAATGTATTGTCTATAATCCTTATTAACCAAGTTAACTGGTCTAAATTCTGCTTTGATTTATGTCAGTTTAGCCCTTTTTTAAGATACTTTACCTTCCCTGGATTAAATACAGAGAAGGCATGCAGGAGCCTTGGTACACAAAAGATTGCTGAGTGTCTGAACAGATGATTACAAGCAATTCCACTTATTAAGTTTAATAAGTTACTATTTCCTAGACTGTTGTTTGAACTGAATGACCTGCCTTGCTTTTACAGTAGGGAAGAAATATACCCAGGTGCTGCCACAGGTCAGCTGATAAGGAGCACCTCACTGTCAGTAAGTTCATTGTTTGTCTTTCTCTGTCCAAAGCCAACTTCCTCATTGCAAAACGCTGGCCTTCCCTGGAACTGGATAGACTACCCTGAATCTGAAGCAGTTCCAAACCTGAGTGGTGGAGCTTTTAGTTAAGGAATAACAAGGAAGAAATAGAATAAAAAATAAGTAAATCTTTAGATGAGTTATATTGTAGATCTACCCCTACAGAAGTAAAATGTCTTACACTCTGGTAACTGGAACTCTGCTAGATATACATTTACAGCAGTTTAAAATTTGCTATCATCTGTGTTCCTGGCAATAGCAATCAGGCCAGTCTCAGTGCAGCACAGTCAGTGGTGTGCTGAGCTCAGGAAGGCAGCTTTAAAGCTTTCAGAGCTGCACAAGCTGTCGATGCTTCAGTGCACATGTACCTGTACTTCCCTGTGGGAAAGGGGATGTTCTGGCAGTGAGTGTGTGCCAGTTTACTGGAATCCATTCCCACTTGGCTCAGCATTGTTAGATTGTTTGCAAGGTATTCAAGGAACCTCTTAAAAATATATCAGTGACCTGGCACTTGACTATTTTGAATGTGGGTGTACCCCAGAGGTTGCATTCTGGCCTTTGGTATACCTTTGATTCTGGGTAAGGGAAGGCAAACTTTCCAGTCTTTGCTGGGAAGTGATCCACATCATTCCCACTCATTTGTACAAGTCTCCAGCTTAACTGTACTGACTAGTTGCCCTCTGAATGTTCCTACTTAAGCCTGGATAGTCTTCTAGCCGCCTGCCATGAAAACTGACAGCTCATTTTCCACACCCTTGAGGTCTTTTCTTCTTAGCTGTTGTTCTTGAGAGAAGAAGCCCAAAACTGTATTGATTCAAGAGGATGTTGTTTCTAAGTACAGGATTTTATATGCTACTGATCAGCTTCTACTGATTCACTGAGGATATTTCATAGCCTATACTTTACATATCAGTTTGACTTTACCTATTGGCCAAAATAGGTTAACAGATCCTGTAGATGCCATACTGACACTTCCCCAACCAATTTACTCATATTTTGAAGTATTTCTCAGGAGGCAGGTTACAAAGCAATTTAGTTACATACTAGGATCCCAGGGACAACTGAATGGTCTGTCATTGACTTCTTTTTGGTCAAAACCTTCCTGGAAAACCCAGTTGTAGGAGGTGGAATGATGGTGTGAAGTGAAAGAGCTGTCCTAATGGAAATTCTCCGGTTGGACAATCTGCTGTATCATCCAAGGGGACAAAAACAACATAGTTCGGACCTGATGGTCACATTCTTCTTTGTTTTGAGTTTCCCTGATGAATTTTGGGAGAAAAAGGTAACCACATTTTTTAAGAAATTCCATAGGAACTCTGCAGACTGTAGTAATTAGAGGTGAGATAATGACCTCGTGTCCATATTTCACAATTTAGTTATGCATTTAAGCTGTTCTGTTAAAGCTGCTTTATTTGCCATGATTAAAGAATCTTTGTTTCACTGAGCCCAGTATTAATGTATTCCAGATTCTGTTTCTTCAGAAGAGTAACAGATGTTCACAGTTTGGTGCAATTTTCAGATGAGCAATGCTGTTTATAATGAATTTTCCTGAGACCACCCAACTCATTTCACTTGTAACTTGAACTATGTCCAAGGGTTGATCTCAGGAGATGTAAAAGAGATGTAATAATTCTGTGCCCCACCCAGTTGAAAACACATGACTTAGTATAGATGGAATTTAAATATGTATACTTCCAATCTACATAGAAAGCTAAAGTTTTATCTTGTATGCCATGAAAAATGGTGGTGGAAATAACGTTCTTGCTTTAATTCATCAAGTATTCCTAGAATTAAATAAAATTATAAAACAGAGATGAACAAGGGAAAAACCACAACACAGTAATTAAAACCAAAGAAATTGAGATTTATTCTGCAAACTGTAGATTTATTAAGCACCAAAAAAAATAGGAATAGAGCTTGGGATGAGGTGTGGGGATGTGACACAATGCATCACGTCTTGTCAGAAACAGCTGCAATAAATTTTGTGCTGCATTAACCAAAATATAGTGTGATTTAGAGCTGTCTCTATCCAAGCCAATATATTTAGAGGCAAATATTAAAAAAAAAAGAGTTGATAGGGTTTAGGGATTTTAGAAAACAAGTATTGAAGAACTTTGGGCGACAGAAAATGAAGCTTCAATTCATATTTCTGCATTTACAAGAAATCTCAGAGACTCAATGATATCAGTTGGAACAAGTCACAAAGGAAGAAAGAAGCTCCGAATGACTTGAGACCATGAAAATTAAACAAACAGTTCTGAACTGACATTAATTGGTACTGAATGAAACAGATTTTTTCTTTCTTGACATTCATTGTACTTTATACTTAGCATTTAGTGCAGTGTTATTTTGAGATTATAAACTGAGAACTCAGGAAAAAAATGCACTGAAAGGTTCCCATGGCAACCATAGTGTGCAAATTATCTATGTGAACATTATGATCAGGGTAATGTCACACCGTGGTATTGAGCCTTGCTGTTCAGCAGGTGTGTATTTTACAACATGAGTTAAGTGATAAATGTAGATAGTTATAAATGGCATTAAAATCAATTATCTGAATTTTTTTTTTTTAGCAAGAGAATTGCTCTCCAGTGTGATGCAAGGAATTTCTTTAAATGTTTTGAAAATATCGTGGCTGGAGGGTTCTCAGCTGCATATAGAAAAACCATATAGAAAATTATATGGTTTTTAGGCCCTGTGAATACTCAGCCTTGTCCTTTGACAGCGCTCATTCTCCAGTGAGAACACCAGGATTTTCATAAATGTGTGCAGTTGTGTCCCAACAGGCGATGTGTGAATGCCGAGATTGACGGGATGCTGTGATCCCCCGGCTCTCAATGGCTTTTGTGTTTGCTTAGCTGCTTGCCAGCAATGAAGATGCTATTTCAGCATCTTCCTTTCAGCTGAAGCCAGAAATACCAAATGCAAAGGAAACAGTGCTGCTGTGAATACTGTTGAAAGAGAGGGGTTTTTTTGTGAAAAATAAATAAATTCATTAATCATTGCACCTCACTGTTATCTTTTTTCTCTTTCTCTTTCTCAACTAGCAGCTTAAGGGCAAACTGCCTCTTCAGTAATTCTTGTGTGCTGGTTGCTAATGAAATTCTACACTTTCTCATTTGGAAATGAAAAAATATTTTGTCAGTGCCTTGGTTACACATGCTGTGGTAGATATTAGAAACAATCTGCTTTTTATAGTCTTATAATAGTCTTGACTTGAATACATGCCTGACTTCTGAAGAGTGACCTGTCTTGCTTTACAACAAAAGACTTATGCTTTTAAGCCTGAACTTAAAATTTTCTCAATCTTCATCTTTTGCTTAGTTTTAAAATAATCTTCTGAGGAAATCACTTACTTGCTTTGTTTATGTTTGGACTTTTTTCTTCTGTTTTTCTTTACAAAAATAAAAGAAATATTGAAACTTATATTAGAAAATGTATGGGATGTAACCTTCATTGCTGCTCTAGCTCTGTTTCCCAGGAAACGGATCAGAGCAGCATGAAATTTATCTAAAGCTCCCAGATCCGGTGCAGAAAAAGTGGAGGCAGGTCTAAAAACTGTCTTTTAAAGCAATGACTGCTAAGGACCTCTTACAAAGCTGTGGTGTGAGAGTTTTGTGGAGAGTGGAGTCTGAGTGAAAGCCAGGGAGCCTTTTAGTGGGTAATGCAGAATGCAATCTTGGAGAAATTCTCATCTGGGCAATTCGACAACCTTTGCTTACAGTTACTCAGGAAGGCTGTATTAATTTAGGCAATCCATTCCCATGAGGACCACAAATAGTTCCTGGGGTTGCCAGATTGCTTGTGATCAAGTATCTGCAAAGGTGCTTGGAAGTCCCTGAACTTCTGCCACCTGGGCTGTGAGCATGGACAGGTGTGGTTCCATCTGCACAGGGGGCAGCTCTGACCCTCCGAGCGCCGCCTCTGCTTGTCCTGCTTTGGGAGGGGAAGAAGAACAACTTTAAATCCCTTGGTCCTGTAGATCTTTACCCACATTTTAAGTCCTGACGTGCCACTATTTATCTGTGGAGAAACATTTGGCTTCAGAGCGCTGGATTTAGGAAATAAAAGCAGAGAATTGAAGTACTGTATATTTGTCAGTTGTTTGTAATGATGAAGCTTCCTGGTGTTACCAGTAAACCAGTGTCACATTGTGGTACCAGAGCTGTTATTAAAATTGGAGTAATGCTATCTTCCTATGGGTAGAAAGATTAAATTAGCACATGCATCAATTTGGCAAAAAACTCACATTAATTATACTTATTTCTGCTCCTGCTTTTTCTGAAAAGTTCATATAGCCTGGTCATGACTGTATTTTTAAATTTGTCACCTTCTTTAAGGCCTCTTTTGTCTTGCCTTAAAAGTAAGGGTTCCATGTGTCTCCCTTATGTGATTGTAACTTTGCATTCTGCTGATAATGAATTGGAGCTAGAGCTGGTTGAGAATCTTCCATCAGGAGGAATTTCAACTAGAAATGTCTATAAAACAAATTCAGCAAAAAAAAGAATTCTTCAAAAGATAACTTTTTTAAAAATCAAAACATATTATTCTGTTGCATTTCGTTCAACCTGATTGGCCATATTTAAGTAATTGACCTCGAGGATTTTATCTTTGAGTCAGTTCAATAAACAAAGCTCTGGGAATTGTATGGCCCACTGAAAATATTTTTGATAGTAAGTGATAAATTTTGAAAAACTTTTTCCCCTGAAAAAAATGAAGTTAATTCCTCCAAAAAGAGATGACATGTAAGCACATTTAGTCTGTGTTTCCAAAAACTATTACAAACCAAGAATGTGCTTACAGGTGTTTGGTCAAGTGTTGAAATGCTCCTGTCCTCTCATTTTGAAAGGGATAAATGTGTTACCCAACCCTTGTCATACTAAGAAATAGCAAGCAAGGGAACACTATTTCAAAAAGAAAGATGCAACTTTTTATAGTCCAGTAAACCCTAGAGTTTTGTTGTTGTTGTTGTTGTTGTTGTTGTTGATGTTGGCTTAAAAACAAGCAGGAGATACAGGAAGCCACAGGAAGAAGTGAGTGTGGTTTTCTTGTACACCAATACTAACAAGCATTAGAAAATATTCATAAGTAAGACTAATAATCAAGATTTTTAAAAAAAGGTAACATTTATATTTTTATTCTATACAGTTATAACCAATTTCAAAATGTTATCTTTCTTCTTTCAGAATGATCAGTCTATGCAAGATATGCAGATAATTGGAGGAGATGATCTTTCAAAGCTGACTGGCAAGGTTTGTTCATTTTAAATTTAAGAAAGAAAATTAATTCACTAAAAATACTTGAGAAGAGCTATATAATATTTGTCAGATAGTAATACTAGAATGAAAGTTATTTGTTCTTCTGTATTAAATTGCTGTGATGCCACTGCTTTCAGATTGCAGATGCCCAAAAAGGTCAGAATGTAGCCTCTCCATCCTTGTGCAGGATTCCCAGTAGTTATACATGTACCAACATGGGCAGAATTTGTGCTGTAATATTTCCCCTTAGCTTGTTTATGTCATTGAGCCTTGGCTTTTTTGCCTTCAGTGGGTGCATATAAGCAAACTGGACAGTGCATATCTCTTTTGAATTAAGCTTATGAGTTTAATACCATTTTGCCTACTGCACAAAATTCATTTGTGGAG
Organism: Dicaeum eximium; assembly: GCA_013396995.1. Taxonomy (NCBI): domain Eukaryota; kingdom Metazoa; phylum Chordata; class Aves; order Passeriformes; family Dicaeidae; genus Dicaeum; species Dicaeum eximium. Next base: position 384,547 of record VWZP01007103.1, read on the forward strand.
CCTTTCACTCAGAGAATTTTTTTTATTTCAGCATCAGGCTGGCTTTATGACTGAATCTGCACTAAGCTTGAGCCTTGTGGTAAGGAGAGAGAGTGGTTTGAGGCAGTGAAAAGGCCATTTTCATCCAACCATGGTAATACAAAGCAGTACCTTGAAGAGGAAGGAAGGCTGATTTCATTAGGCAAATGGTCTGTGTGGGAAATGGTCAAAAAATGGATTCTTTACTTATGCATTAAGGCAATATAATACTTATCTTACTATTTGTACTGTATGTGCAGTCACTGTTTTATTAGGTGGTTCTAGATAGCATCAGTTTCTTCAAAGCACTCAAATGGAGCACTAACAAACTCATTTGTTTTGTTGTACTACAGCACACAAGAAAAAGAAGAAAAAAACAACTTTAAATATTTCATTAATATTAAATACGGTTTGATGCAACTAGAACTGAAATTTAAAAAATGCTGTTATACTCAGAATATTTTAGTGATATGTATGTACTCATTTACACTTCTAAATACTCTTGCTGGGTGTTGTTTCCAAATTACCACTAAAGAGTTAATCATATTCTGGGGAAATATTAATTAATTTGCTGCTTTCTAATATTCAGGCACTGGAGTTACCTGTTTTTCTATGATGATTTTGCATATGTTTCTCTACCTCACAGGCAGAACTGGCAGGGCATCTTACTCAACACTTCTCTTTTTGAACATAGTTCAAACACTTTCTAAGCTTCCAGGCCCAGCTCTCCTTCCTCATCTTCCAATTCCCAAATTTCCTTGATTAATGGTTGCAGATATTAATATTATTTCCAGACATGGTATTTCCAGTATCATTTGAATTCACTTGGCAAAACAGTATTTTTTGCAAGACTTTTGTGTATTTATCTGTGCCCACATGTGCATGAGAGAGAAGGAAGATTTCACCCTATTTAGTCCTGCTCTTATAAAAAATTAAGTAAATTGTTTTCTTACAGTGCAAATACTGGTAATCTTTTTCTCAGTGGCATGGCTTTCCTGTTCCCAGGTATGGAATGGGACACAAAATTTGGCTGTTGGGAGGCTAAGAGACGCTTGGGGAGAAGACTGAGCAGCAACATATTTTCAGATAGCTGTGCAAGGAGGCCAGGATCTTGGGTAGGTGTGCAGTGGCTGGTTTGGGAATAAATTGCTGCTCAGGAGGGGAGCCCAGTGCTGGAAGCTGGGTGTGGAGGCTGCAGCAGGGCAGGAAGGGAGAGCTGGGACTGCCAGGGGAGCAGATACTCAAAGGGACTGTTTGGTGTGTGTTTGTATTTGTCTGTGACACAGCTGATGTAGGAATAATGAAACAGCATTTTCACTACAACACGTGAGAACAGGGTTCCCTTAAGACTTCTTTTACTGTTTGAGAAGCTGGAATGCAAAGCTTAGGCTCAAATGCTCATACTTGCATGTCTAAAGTTGGATAAGGGAAGGAGTGGCCTTATGTCCACAGATGCCAACTCCTCCATCTGTTGTTGACTTCAGCAGTTAGTGCAAGTATTCAGCACATTTTACTAATCAGCCATTTGTGGGCTGATTCAGAGCCTCCTACAGGCCATGTAAATGTTTCCCTTGAAGTGTTTTTAGTACCTCTCTTTAGCTGCTGGCTTTTAAAACTGCCCCAATGTCACTGAGTGAATTAGTTTAAGACTTACTCAGAGAACTCAACTTCTTTGCTATCAAGGAAGCTGTGTTCTTCCTCTGCCTGCTTGGAGTATTTAATTAAAAAAAGATTGTAATTATACTGAAAAATTAATATACCAAGTTAAATCCCATTAACTTACTGATCATGGAAGGTGTTTTCAAAAGCACAAACTTGGGTTTGGAATGTAAGTTCCATTAAGTTTCTGTAAAGTTAAAAAGTATCAATAAATGTAAACAGTTTTGAAACTTAACAGAGAAAAGATTCAGAGATTTTGATGTTGAACTGCCCTTCATTAAGTAATAATATCTAGAACCTCAGCTAGCCTATAATCTTAGTGGAGGACAAAGGCATGTTTGGTGCCTATTGGAAAAACAGATTACTGAGTGAACATGCTGGTATATAATAATGTTGGGGTTTTTTCTATGAGAAGCCTTAAAGTAAGCAAAAAATTTAAAAGCTAATTAGAAAGAGGCTGTTAAGGATAGTAGCTCTCCAGAATATCTCCTCTGTACTTCTCTACAATATGCTTTTGTTTATAAAACTATTATAAGCCTGGCAAAAATGTATAATGACCCAAACCATGAAAAAGAGAAATATTATGAGAGTTAGTATGCAGACCCAGCTGCCCAAATTGTTATCTGAAGAAAATCATCCCCCATTTGAAATTATTCTTCTGTGAAGGTCACTGAGGCAAGAATTAAGTTTTCCGAGGCACAAATCATTAATTAAGGTACTTGATGAATGAATCCTGATATAGCTTAACACTCTAATGCTTTGTAAGCATTTCTATCCAGAAAAAAAAAAATTTAAAAATCTCTCCTTTAATTGTGTAAGTAGTGAACACAAAGTTTCAGTATCCGATTTCATAGTAAAGCAATTAGTTTTCAATTACTTTAAAGCTGAAATGCTCACTTGGGTAAAATTGATCATTAATGTTTGTAAAGGGGAAAACATTTTGAAAAGTGGAGATAATCAATTGCTGTTCAGAAATCTGTTTCACAAGATGGCAATGAAAATATATGGAGATGAGGTGAAAGAACAAACAATATAAACTTGCTTAGTATCAATACTGTAACCATACTGTATAATACTGTAAAAATTCCTAACATATCTTCAAGCATTTATGACATTTGAGCAAAGTAAATTTTAAAGCATCTAGAAACATCAGTGGGTTCAGCTGTACCAGAGTTGTGAGTAGCATTGCCATTTATCTCTTATATTTGTATGTATGTATATTTTGTCTGAAGAGCTTAGGAGCTGGTTTTGTAGTCCAAAATCTCCAGTGACAGGAATCCTTCTGTATATCACTCCATATGGAAAATATGTCCTGTAACCTTTCAAAAACCTCCTATATCACTTTGACTTGTCTCCTTGCAAATGAGACAAGTTAGATAAAACCATAATTTTAAAGTTTATATATTTTTGCAATTAAATACTTATTACAGTTGTATAATATATTTGATGTCAAACTAGATCTGTATATTACTGTCATTGTCCCTATTTCTTTATAACATAGAAAGTGAACAAAAATAATTATTATTAGTTTTTAAGTTAATAAGAACTTCAAATTAAAACAGAGTAGATATACAGTTACTACTATACAATTATGGAGCCAGTGAATTTCAAAAATTCTGTCAATGCTTATGTTCTCTATGAATTCCCCTTGTTCATATTAGGTACATATTGTTGACAGCCAGTGGTTTTGTCATTTTCAGAGAAGTGTAGAAGGTAATAATTAGCCATCAAGTAAAAAGGAAAGTGAGTATTTGTGTTTTGTCTGCACTTTGTTGTGTTAGTTTGAGCACTCCATCCTCACTCTGATGGTCACCTAAAATTACTGATCAGCTCATACAAAAAAGAAGTTTCACTCAGAAGAAGATATCCTGTGTGCAGCTCTTCTCAATTCTTTCTGCCAGAATTTGGGCTATAAAATCTCCAAACTTCCTTTACATGTCTTGCCTAAATCAATTTATCCACTGTCTAACATTTTCTTACCCAGCTTGTCATTTGGAAGGATGTTCCAGGAGCATAAAGCATTCTCACTTTCTTCTCTTATGCCTCTCATTTAATTCCTATTTTATTGAACCATTTTCTATGCATGTCATAGGCTCAAGCAACAGTTCTGAGAGCTGTTCCTCTATCATTCTCTTAAATGTGTTAACACATCAGATTTAATAAACCATACATGTGGCAGCTGTCTAACACAATGTTTTATTCTCTAGATTGATACACATATTATGCTCACCATTTCAAGTTTGTTTCTCAGAATTCTATTGGTTCTATACTTCCTATTATTCTCTCTGTTAGTTTTCACTGTCTTTTCTAATGTTGTGATTTCTTCCCCATATGCATTTCTTTCCAGAGTAATGCCCATAAATTTGAAGAAACAATAATGCCATTCTCTTTAGAACATTATGTACGTGAAAGACAATTTATATGACAATAAAGGTATGGAAAATTCACTATACACTTTGGCAATCATGTCCCCCACTCAGCTCAACATCTTACTTTATTCCTATCAGACATGCAGCTTTGCCTTTTTCATCTTTTCAGAGGTTGATTTTATGTGTCTTGAAGCACTGCACATCTTCAGTAGCTCTGTTTAACTGCCATCTTTAGTCACTTCTGTTGTTCTGCATTTTTCTTAATTAGATTTGATACTGTCTATTCTTCTGACAGTTGCCATCCGTAACTGTTTTTTCTGAAGCAAAAGACACTATTTTTTCCTTCTCCAAAGTCAATCACCTTACTTTGTACTTCTTTCCTAGATAATCTGTTCTACTGTTCATTATTATTTTCTTTTATTGTTGTCTTGGAGGAAGGAAAGTATAAAAAGGCTTTTACAGTCTTCCTATCCCATTTTTCACATGGCCTCTGCTCAGCCACTGTCTGTCTGCTTCTACATCATACCCGTTCATAATCCTATTTCACCAAGTCTGGAAAATCCTCATCCAATTCCAGATGACCAGAAGACTGTTCTTCTTCATGCAAGTGAGAAAATGGAGGCATGAGTCATTCCTGAATTACCTTTAGGTTAATTATGGTAGTTTGTTCTCCTTAGGATGCTATGAATATGGCTGCAAGTGGAACATGAGTGTGCACAACATTCAACACAATGCTCTCTAAGAACAAAGCATCAGGTCCTCCATTATGTCCCCCACTCTGTTAACTCTTGGAGATTCTGAACTTTTTTACACAATTTAAATAGCTGGAGTTTGTATACATGGACTCTTAACACATTAACCAGCTTGCTCCCATCAGCAGCTGCTACCGATGAAACCAAGCGTCTGAGAAAAATAACATTTTTGAGATGTCATATCTGTCCTTCCAAGTATGCTGTGAGATGTGGATGAGTCCAGCAGAAACGATGAAAATCAGATAAATGTGACTTTTTCTAGAACCTATAGAAAGTTCCTAGCTAGATGTCTCATTTTACAGAAGTCTTTCATATTATTTTCTGACATTGTGATGAAGTGTTAATATCTGTGGATTTCATTCCTGTGTGCATAACATAAAATTATTTCACTTCTCACAGGAGTCCTTGTAGCTTCCTTTGAACCTCTTCACTGAAACTTGATGCATTTTCTTTAATTTTTGTTTGGTGATTCTTCAGCTCTTCAGCACTGTCATAAAATGTCTTGTTTAACCACTGGTACCTGAGGTTCCCCACATATAATGCTAAGAAAGCAAGTACTGCATGTGTGATGAGTAAGCTGATAATTCATTAAAAATTTGGTTTGAAGAATCACATTATCAATTTATGTAACTCTGATGAAATTGAGTATACATGAAAAGGTGTCTTCAGAAAGAATCTAACTGAAAATGCAGACTACTGAATGAAAATTTATCTAAAGGGAATGAAAATACACTATATTTTTATCCCCTTGCTCCCATAAAACAAAAGAAAAAATGAAATAGAGATTGATAAAAAAGAGATTTTGTGGGTGCAAGGTGATAGTGGTTTTGGGTTTTTTTTACAAATATGCTTTCACTCATAGAACTGGACAAATAAATGAACTCACCTTTTCTTGACATTGTGTATTCATGCATACTTTGCAAGCTGGTGTAACTAGCAATATGTTACAAGTACTCCCAAGCAGTTTAAGAATAGTTCTATCCAAGAAAGAGACAGGAAGAAAATCAGGATATCAATGGGGACTTGAACATAAAAGTATTTCCATTAGTCCGAATTATGCCAATCTTCCCACATTAAGGTTCATTTTTTTCTCCCTTTGTTTTTTTTCTTCCCAGGACAGTTAATTGGCCTGATCACAAACATAGCTTTATTTAGAGATTCCTTTATTTTAGGGCTCAAAAGCATCTTTTGGGTGATTTGAGTGAAGGGTCCCAAATGATAATTTCTTCACTGTACCTACAGTGTACCTTTTAACCTACCAACAATTTTGATTTAGAAACTTGATGGAGAAGCCTCCATATATCGGACATGGTATACCATACTCGGAGCATGTCATCACTGCTAAAATGGTGAACCTAATTTCCTTTTCTGAATGTGAACAGTTTTTTTGTCTTTTACTGTGGCCTTTTTTAAAACCTTTGCTTACTGGATTGAGCAGTTTGCCATTGTACAAATTTATATTGCCATATGGTTGCATATTTGCCTATCACACAGTCATTACTTAAGCTTCTTTTAGATAAACTAATCCATTGGAAGCCTGCTTTACAGTACTGGCATACTCTAGGATGTAAATGAGACTAGGTTTGGAGGTGGAATTAACAACACAAAATTATTAGTAAGCAACTGATGTAGTTGGAAGAAATGAAATTTCAAGCATGCAGACCCTTCTGTTGGTCTGAATAGAATCAGCAAACTTCAAGCTAAGTACAGATTGGGAGAAACTCCTAATTTTAACCTAATGTGGTAATCATACAATTTGGGATAAGAGAAGTGATTGCCCTACATAATCACCTGCCCTGTGACCAGAGGGCCAGATAAAAATGTTAAGAATTCCTCTGAGCTAAAATAAGAGAGGAAATTATCAGCTGTGGAACACTGATAAATGAGTTGAAGGGCAGCTGCAGTGGAGGATTATAATGTGCTGTAAAGCCACTGTTTTATTCAGTCCATGATTTCGAGTGCATACAGCAGTTCTGAATTTTTGTTCCCAGGCTCAGCTGTTGAAGGTATTTTGTGGTCTCTCTGAGGCTGTGGGCTGAAAGGTCAAAGTTCTTTTGTGAAAAATGTTCCCCCACTGGGTAATGGGCTGTTAATTAAATAAAAGCTATTACTTCCTGCTACAAACCTTACTTCACTCTAAAGTATTTTTTTCAGATCTCAAATAATTTTTCTTTTCTCAGTTTTAAGTTCTTCCTGTTCTTTTCTTTCTATTAAAGAGAAAAAAGTGTGTGTGTGCTATTCTGCTGATTTTATGCTGAAACATTTAAGGATAAAATACCCTCTTTATGTACCTACTTGATTTTCTTGCTATACATGTGAGGGCTGAGTTTGCCCTCTTAGCTGTAGTGTTGCATTAAATGCAGTTGTTTATTTGATTATTAAAGTATAGTTTCAGCTTTCAGGAAAATACTCCCTCTTTCTAAATGTGCAACTTAGAATTTTTACCTTGTTAAAATGTCACATTTTATATTAATTCAAACACACAGTTTTCCTCAAAGTCTTTCTCAGTGCTAACTTCAAAGTACAACTATTTCATAGCAATTTGCCTTTGAAAACAGTCTTCCAAATGGAACGTAAAATCCAAGTCTAGCAAAAAAAATGTTATTCTTTTCCAGAAAGATGAAAAATAATTTCCATAGCACTTACTACTGTCAGGCAGGAGGCAGACATGCTCTCATTACTCTGCTTGGTCTTGTTAGCTGACATTGTTCCATTTATTACTGACCTGTGGGAAGGTAAACAATGGAAATGTATTGACTTAGTGCCAGAGTAGTTTTCATCTTACTGTAAGTCAGGATTTTTTAAAATGTACTGTAGAAACAGCATACTTTCTTGCAGTGTATAAACGTGTGTGGCTTTAAAAAGCACTAAATGTCAGATTTTCAATTTTTGCATGTTTTCTGTTTATTATTTTAAAAAATTAACATTCACAGAGAATTCTCTTTAGCATGAGAGTCAAATTCACATGCTACCTGGGGATGATAAATTATTTCTTCTTTATTTTACACAGTACTAGTATTGTCAAAAACCTCCTTTTTCCAGATGACCCAAGATGTGCTGCTATGGGCCATTTTTACAACTGTACAGAAATGAATATGGAAGTGCAAATTTTATTTTTGTGGAGATCCAGCTCACACCACAACTATTATTTCTGCTCAGTTCAAATGTTCATGTATGGAGTTGCAAGTTGTGTGTGTCCTGATCACTCAAAACTTCACAGCACCCCTTTGCTTTCAAAACCACAGAGGACAATTTTAGGGCCACTGCTCTTTAATGTTTTTATACAAGATCTTGACTAATAAATTGAATGTACGTTAAGAAAATTTGCTGATGATGCTAAGTCCACAGGAGGAGCTGTGGACTCCCTCAAAGGTAGAGGGGCCTTACAGAGAAATCTTCATAGACTGGAGAGCTGGGCAATCGCCAATCATATGAAATCTAACAAGATTCTCCACCTGGGACAGTTATATGTAAAGACTGGGAAATGAGAGGATGGAGAGCAGCACCATGGAAAGGGACCTGGGGGTCCTGGTCCATGGCAAGTTGAACCTGAGCCAGCAGTGCCCTGGCAGCCAGAAGGGCCAATCCTCTCCTGGAGGGCATCAGGCACAGCATGGCCAGCCAGGCAAGGGAGGGGATTGTCCTGCTCTGCTCTGCACTGGAGGCAATTCACCCTGAGTGCTGGGGTGTGCCACAGTGCAAGAAGGATTTCTGACTATCAGAGTGTGTCCAGGACAGCCAAGTTGGTGCGAAGGCTCAAGGGCAAGACTTCTGAGGAGCAGCTGAGGTCACTTGTGTTGTCCAGGCTGGGGAAATGAAGGCTGAGGGGTGCCCTCATCACAGCCTACAACTTCCACAAGATGGGCAATGCACACAGCTCTCTAGTGACCAGCAAGAGGACAGGAGGAAATGGAATGGAGCCATATCAGGGGAAGTTCAGTTTGGACAGTTGGAAAAGGTTCTTCACAGAAACTGTGTTCAAGTCACTGCAACACTCTCGCCAGGGAAGTGGTCATGGTCTGAAGCCCATCAGAGTTACAAGAAGCACGTGGTCAATGTCACATGGTTTAGTTTTAGGTAGTCCTGCAGAGAGCAGAGAGTTGGACTTGTTGGTCCTTATGAGCCCCTTCCAACTTGAGGTATTCTTTGACTCTGTGTTGCACCAGCCTATCTTCTGCCAGCTACCTGGTAAAAATGGTGTAAACACAGAATGAGTCACAGTCATCCAAATCTACCAGCTCCCAGCCATCCCTCTGATCCATCAGTAATGGAAGCTGATTCTTTTTCAATGTTGATTCTTTTGCAATGACTCAGTAGGAAGGTGTTTCATTCTTTGAAGCCAGCATTCCTTTTTATTTGGACTATGTATGAAATATTTCCAGGACATATTTTAAAAAACTGACTGTACTCTGTCTCACTCTAAGATATATTAGCACCATTATTAGATTTCTGGATGTACTTCAGAGATTGTATTGGTGAAGATGGCTCTACTCAGAAATTAAGCCATCTTTAGTCTAGTCAACATGTCAGTAAATATTCCTATATCCTGTTCTCTGAGTTTCAAAAGCAGACAGAATCCAGAATGTTGGATTACTTTTCTTTTCATGTGGTTTCCTTCTTTGTAATTGCCTCAAATATATCTGAAAGGACAAAACATTCTTGATCTATGTGGTACAGGAGCTTCAAACACACATACTTGAGAAAGATCTTTTCTTCAGTGTCCTTTAGCTTCCTATTCGTCCAGCTATCAGTTACTGCTGGAGCACCACAAGCTGATGAGTTTTACCAGTCTCCTGTGCACCAGCTCACATGGGGACTCCACAGGAAAGCTGAATAAGTATATTCACGTGACTGACCTTTCACAAGAGATGCTGGGCGCAGCCAGCTGGCCCTTAGGATGATGGTGACATTACTGATCATGTACTAATTTGTTGTATCCATTGCAGTCTTCTTTCATCCTCTGCTATCCATCTCATCAAGGATAAGCTAATCTATTTCAATCAGTTTTAGTTTGACATCACCGCTATCTAGTCTTGGACACTGTATATCAAAACAGTTCTTGGCAGTTTGCAGTTTGTTCCTCTACTACTCTGCTATTCCATCCTTTTTATGAAATCTATCTGTAGACTGCTTCAGCAGTAGAAAGGCAGGAGATAGGCAGCAACAGAGTCAGTTTCCCAGCACAGTATTTTGTAGGAGAGGGTTTGCGTACCAGAGGATGGCAATACACTCTGAATACTTCTGGTCATAAGCAGCAGTTAATGACTGAAAGGTATGGAGACTTTAGTCACAGTAACCCTGCATAATGATAACAGAGATTAAAATATCACTCTGAACAGTTAGGATCCCTGCTTACTTATAGTTACAAAATGTTTTCATATCTAAATATTTTATAGTGGCTTTTCCACTGCAAAGGCCTTACATACAGGATTTAGTACAGAAACTCCTCATCAGTGTTTTGGAAATAATGAGAATGGGCATAATACAAAACAGCATCTGTGTTTTCTGGCCTAGACATCTCATAGGAACTTCCCAATGTATATGATTTGCAACAGTTGGACTCCTTGACTCTATGGATGAGAGACAGCATCCACCAAAATCCTTCCTTGTCAAGTTAGTCAATAAATATGAGATCTTACACTTCAGCTGAAGTCATGTGCAGGTGACTATCACTCCTATAGCCAGACAAACTTTTCAGGCATGTTTAGATCCACATTAATCCTCTTTCCTTCATATGAGTAATTTGTGATAAGGAAACACAGACAAGAATAAATTTCTATTAGACAGATATGTAACTGGCTGGAAAGTTGTTCTCCAGAAACAGTTAATCATGCTTCACTGTCAGGAGAGATGCATTAAAGCATGCTCTCCAGGGACTATACAAAATTTAATTCATGATTGAAAAGATGGAATTAGCATTTAATGGTACTCATACTACCTGGAAAAATACTACAAGATATTATGATCTTAAGAAACTATTTTAAGAATTTGGTTCAAAGAATGACATGTAATGACAATGAAGACGAATACCAACTTCTGTGTTTATACAGAAGTAATCTTCTGCATGTGAGGGAGGACTGACTCAGCAACAGTCCTGGAGACAATAGGTGGATCACAAGTTGCACATGAGACACCAATATATTTTTATAAAGGATGTAACTGTTGTACTGGGATACATAGAAAGGAGGATTATTTATAAAGCATACAAAGTGGTTATTTTATTCCTCTTGACATTGGAAAAGAACTCCCTTCTGGTTTGGATCACCACAACTGGAGAAGGATTCTGACCAACTGGACCGATTCCAGAGGAGGGCAAAAGAGTGATCAGAAAGCTAGGAAATATAACTTGTGAGAAAACATTGAATAAATAGAGGTTGTTTAATCTGAAGAAGAGGAAACTGAGGAAATACGTCTTTCAAATATGGAAGAGAAAAGAGAAGAAAACAAAAGCTTTTTTCATGTTCTCTTCAAAATGAGTTCAGGCCAAATATCAACAGAAGTTTTCTAATTGTATTTTTGCTCTTAGATAATGAGGTATTGAGACACATTCCCTGGGGAGGTTCTGAAGTACTCATCACGTTCTGGAAGAGGTAAATCAGATATCTGTGAAGGATAGCTCAGAATTTCTGCTGTAGCCCAACAGAAGATGATCTTTCATGGTCTCTTCAGACCTATTTTCTATTAATGTCTATGATTTTTTTTTCTCACAAGTTAAATAGTAAGGTCTACTCCTCCCTATTGGTTAATGCAAATTCCATGGCCAGGGAGGCTGCTGTCCCCTCATTCTGTCCAACTTTGTGATTTCCACACGTGAGCAAGAAGAGAATCCCTACTGCTGATCTTGACAGAACAGCTGAAGCAACTGTGGTAGCAAAGAAACTTATTTGTCTGTCAATGAGATGTCCCAGGACTTTGCTTTTCTCTCAGTCTGTCACAGTGCACCAAGAGATGCACTAATAGATGCTAATGGCCATGACCTGTGTCCCTTGGGGCCTCTACTCACACCTGTAGGCACAGGAGCACCAGCTCAGCTCTGGGCTCTTAGTCCATGCCTGATCTGTGCTCTGTGGGTACCAACCTTCAGCTCAGCTACAGCCAAACCTGTACATTACTGAAAACATTGACCCAGACCCTGACTCATAGACTGACTTCGTTGAACCTGTCTCAGGACTATGGACCTGCCTTGAGATCTGTGGGCTGTGTTTGATCATGGTTACTCTCACTGGGCCTGGTACTAAAAGGGTTAATTTCCATTTTTAGTTCTGGTGAGGTTCTTTCCATGTCAACTCTCTTGCTCTCTCCCTATATCATATATATACATGTATGTATATGTATATGTGTATATATATGTGTGTGTCTGTGTGTATAAACACATCAATATTTACATGTATCACCAGCTGCACAAGTTCCTTGGGGTGGTTATGCCATTACTGCTGCACATTATCTTCAGGTGTCCACTGAGTGAATCAAGTAATTTCCTTCTGCCTCAGACCAGGTGTCCCAAGCTGGTCCTCAGAAGTGTTTTTCCCACTTATGACTTTGTACTGACAGATGAGAACCAAATTGGTTTTGGATCCAAATGGTTTCCTTCAAAAACATGTGTTCCTACACACCTGTCATAAGCTTCTCCTGAACATGGTTTTGGCTCTTCATCTTATCTAGACAACTGATATACTTCCATTCTTTCTTGAAGTGAGAAGTTTCTAGAGGCAGGGTGTCTTCAGACTTTTGCTGTTAAGAGGCCTTTAACTTTTTGCCTTCACAGGACTAGGTCATTGAGATCCAAAGTTGTTTGTGTCAGCAGCTGAGAGGTTGAAAGTCAGGAGTGCCAAGCAGGATAACCACCAGTGAAACCTGTTATGAAAACACCAAAAAGGAGCCTCCCTCCAAGATTAATATACATTTCACCAGAGCTCAGTCTAAATTAGTGGCTTTCTTGAGTGGTATCTCCATTGCTGACATTTGCTCAACTGCTGCTGGCAGTTCCCTCCACACCTTTACCAAGTGTTTTGCCATTTCAGAAACATCCAGGTATAATACAGTGTGTGGTAATGTGTTTCTGCAGTGCTTAATGCATGAAGTATGTCATGTTTCCCTACCAAGCGCTGTGAGTGTTAGGAAGAGCAGTATGCATATAATATGGATAAATATTGCAGTATTTGTATTCATACTGCAGTATGAATATAAATATGGATACTCTATATTAATAATTTCTGGTTTGAAGATGGTTTGAAGATCAAAAATTATTTATATATTGGCTAATGAAGCTGTTAAAGGTGTGCTGGTTGTAAGCATGCTCCTTTCCATGTGTTGGAGTCTGTCTTACAACTCTCAACCTTGGGTTTCTGTTATGGAAAAGGAAGTGAAACAGTCTCCATGTTATGTATGTAGCAAAGCCAAGAAGCCTGATAGAAAGGAAGTGGAGTGTAAACTAGGCTGGTGGATACTGCATGGATACGAAACTGTGTGGTCTCGAGGTTTTGCAGGACACACAGCGTGCACATCCATGTGAGGTGTATACACTGATAGATAGATAAAGGTATTTTTGAAATAACTTTCCACTTGCTACTGCAGGTTTCACTTCAGAAAGTAGATCTTAATGCAAGATTGTAAGAGTCCACACTTTTGATCATGCATATGATTATGCCTACTAATAAATACATTTTTATTTCTTCTAATAAGGACATTACATCTTATTATTGCTTTTAGTAGAAGAACTGAAATCTCCTTAGACATTTTAATTCCTGGAACAGTGATGAACCATTTCAGCATAAAGATTCAGCCTGTGTAATGATACTGTCATAAAGCTTGACATCACTGCTCTTGGCTGGGCCACTCCCCTTCTCTTCAGATAATACTGATTTCAGCAGCAGTATCTGAAGAGAAAGAGGGTGCTTTGCAGTATGAGAGTGGGTGTTACAACTTGGCCTCTAATCCTTTACTGTGAAGTTGCTGGGGTGTGGGTGGAGGGAGGAAGAGCATTTATTTCAGAGAAATAATATTACTGCTGAATTTTCATACTAACATCGGAAATAGTATTTTAGTGGACTATAGTGTACACTGCAGTACACAGCTAGAGACGCTGGAATGAAGTGAAGCTCATCCTATTTGGATTTCTTCCATCTAATTTTATTTTCCAAAGCTACATCCGTTCTTGGACAAAGAGGATAATCTAGACAGAGCTGAATTAAGTTGTGGTCCCTGACTGCAGGGCTTGCTTTTATGGCTGGCTGTTTTTCAGGGCACAAAAATGAAACAGGAAACTCTTTGTGTCCTACTGTGTTGTACATATGCACATGGACCTATCTTCAATTCCCTTTTTTAAACATTTGTTTCTTTTGCTATGTGAATATTATGTAATTGTATTCCTTTTTGTTTGTTTCTTACAGAATGTTCTAATTGTGGAGGTAAGCTGGGTGCTTATGTCATATTGTACTTAGATAAAGTCACACAGCCAAATCATGACTGGCTGTTCAGTTTCTAAATCCTGTCTGTGTTTACACTTCTCTCACTGGGAGGTGGTGAAGAGGGAGAGGGGTTGATTTGCTTAATGGCCTCTCATTCTTTTTGCAATTGCATGACAGATCAAACTACATTGCTGTCACTCAAACTGGTGCTCTGCCTCGTGATACCCAGGAGTCTTTGTTTCTGCCTCATTTGATTTGTTCTTTCTATGGTTTCATCGACTCCTGTTCTTCAAGTTGTTCTGTTCCTTGGAGGACAGTGAATCAACTGCATTGATGTCCTGAATTTCTCAGGTGCATGACTTTGAAATAGTGGCCCTGCATATGCTTTACAGCTCCAGGGTTGTTCACAGTCTGATTGGGAGTGACAGTCATTCCCTCAAGGCCCTCAACTCCTGCATCCAGCTCTCCACCCAGCATTGTCCCCAGGGGACAGCCCATCACAGAGCTGTTGCTGATCTAAGTCAGCAGTGTTCAGTTGTAGAGGGAAAGAAAATGTCACCTCACTGGTGCTACAAATTCTCATATAATTAAGACAGGTGATTCTCTTTGAAAATGTTGAATAAGCAACTGGGACAGCTAGAGAGCACATTAGGATCTGCCTGGCATTTCAGAACTAGTTTGCTTGTGTAGGAAGTAAGCTGGACAGTGTAATGAATTGTATGCTGTTGAAATTTCTTCTCTTGGCAAAGGATGGAAAACAAGCCATCAGGCACAGGGATGGCTGGTTACCTGAATAACTGCTAGGAGCTCCAATTTACTCGTTCCAGCTGCTTTAACAGAAATTAAAAATGTCCACAGCAAATTTAGTTAATGCTATTAAACAACTAGAGGGCAGAGACAAGGTGTTGCTAATCCACCTCCAGAGTTCAGGATCAACAGCTGCTCTCCATGGTCAGTCTTCTAGCCAGGTACCTACTGATCTCATTGAGATGATATTGGATATGGCACCTCTGAAGAAATCACATTTGTACTGTGCTAATAAAACAACAAATAGGGCAGATTTAGTCCTGACATGGAGACATTGTTGACATACTGTGATCTCAGGCATAATATGAAAAGTCTAATGCCTGCATCCTTGCAGTGCCCAGTAAAGTCATCTCCAGTCCTGAGTTACATCCTAAGTACTTGCAACATAGCTGTTTTCAAGAGGAAATGAACAGTCCTTGAACTGATAATTTCATGAATAGAAAGTGCTTGCTTCAAAGAGTGTAAGCTCAATTATAACCTTTTTTGGATGTGGTTTACAATGCACTGGAAAAATAAATCATCTCCGCAAAGTAAGAATGTGGAACATCTCAGTCATTGTCCAGATTTCCTCCTTTTGGCTTTCCTTTGTGTTTTACTTGCTTTATTTTTCTTGTTTTATAAGGATATTGTTGGAACTGGAAGGACCATGAAGGTTCTGCTTAACAATATAGAAAAATACAAGCCGAAAATGATTAAAGTGGCAAGGTGAGTAAAATGATCACAAAACTTAGTGATAAATTAGTCTAGTCAAGCATATTTTCCAGAGTAGATTCCCATTCAGACATCCTGCTTTAATTTGATGCTGTGGTATGAAGGAGAGCTGTGCAGAGGAGCTGCCTGAGTCACTAAGGGGAGGGTGAAGGAAAGAGGGGAAATGCCTTTGTATTGTTCTGCCTTGGCGATGATCCTCCAGCCATTTCAAGACTGGCACTGATGGACGTGGGAGGGAATACACCCAGCTCTTCCCTGCAATCAGGATGTTGTCAGGAAGAGAAACAGAACAAGAACAGGGACTCACATGGCTCAGAAGATTTTTGATAAAGGCGGTAGTTGTTATGTGTGCTATTCAATTACAGATCTAGATTTAAATGGGGTTTATTTTATTTTTAATTACAGTTTGTTGGTGAAAAGAACATCTCGGCCTGATGGGTACAGACCAGATTGTAAGTGTTATGAAAATCTCTACTTGACAGTAGAAGTTACTATTACTCTGTCACTTGCCTTTCATAACATTCTATGGACTGCTAGAAGCATTGTAAAATACCAATTGTCAATGGGTCTATGGGATGCAATGGAAGGATTTGTATAATTGTCATTTGGAAAGCCTACCCTACTTAGGTTTTCTGCAGAATACTAACTTTATGGGGAAAATTTGAAAGGGTTTAATTCATTAATTTTATCAATGAAAGGTGAGTGTTTTATCTTCTGTCTCTGACCAACAATATCAAAGAGAATATCCATTTCTTCTTTTTCCTTCCTCATTGCATCACTCTGGAGGAGCTGCAGGATTCCATCTGAGCATGAAAGGTGTTTTATTGTGAATAAGTATTAACAAGTTTTACCTTTTTTTATTCAGAAAAGCACTTCTATTTTTTTAAGTATTATTGTTCAAAGGGAGAACACTGATATTATAATTAAATCCCACCCCCTAAAAAGCAGCAGATAAATTGGGCTTTTAAAACTTTCTTCCGCTGCTCAGTTTGCACCACTTCTCTCTAAATTATTGGTCCTTATACTGTGTTATGATGAAGCTGTAAATGGAGCTATACCAAGCAATTATCATTTTAGACTTATTTAGAATAAATGGTGTAATAACAGGTATGTGGCTAAATACCAAAAGAATAGATCCATCTAGAAGAGGTTGACCAGTATTTGTTACTGAAGTCTCTGGTCAGCTGAGCTGGGGAGGAGGGTAGAAGAAGAGTAGGCAGGTGAGTACCAGGAGGCAGCATGAAGGGTTTTGATTTGGGATGTGGGAGAGAGGGAAAATTTATGAAGCAAAAGTTACTTAAATGTTGGGCATGGCCCTGAGGTTTTAGCCTTGTTACCTGAACCATGATTCAAACATTCTGTTGTACAACTTTTTATACAGTGGAGTGGTATTTTTAATATTTAGAATTTAATCCAGTAAATTAAGGCATATATTTGACTGGATTCACTAATGTTAAACATATAAAAGAGGCAGTAAAATTACTTCATGAAGGGTAGCTTTATATTTTTATGAATTAACTTTTGAATGAAACTAATTTTATCCTTGTTTATTCATAGTGTGATGAATTTTATAAAACATCAGAAATCTCTTTTGTAAATCACTTGACAGTGGTGTAGCATTTCCTCACTTACCTAAATTTACAATTCCAAAACACATATAACCTCCAATCTTAAACAACTGAATAAATTCCTTACCTGAATGCCTGTAGAATTTTTTATGTGGACCTATTTTTGTGCCTGTAAGATTGAGTTTTCCTTTAGTTATTTAGAGAACAATTTGGAAAGAGTCTAACTTGTTTTATGTAGTGCTGATGTTGCACAGACCTTCACACTGTACAAGATGCATGTCTGTGCTTAGCTTTAGGTGTGTGAGTTGTGTAATTGAGGTGCACTGCATGCATTTACTTTGTTAAGCATGTGCTTGAATCTTCATAAGGTTGGGGCTTTTATTTAAGAAGCATTTGACATGTTTTGGTAGCATAAAATATGAGATAGATTTTGCTATTCTTAGCAGAAAATATATAGATCTCTGAAAGTTACTTCTGATTTGATATTCTGCATTTTTCCATCATTACTGTGATACGAGACAGTAATCTTCACACACATATACCAATGGAGCTTCCAAATGCAAGCAGAATGTTCCAGCTCTGATTTTGGCTTCCCTCCACAATGTGCCAGTGATGATTTTATACAAAATTATCCTCTCCTCTCCTCTGACTATTCACATCCCTTTCACAAGTACTCTGTGACTGGGAACTGGTTATGGGGCTACTGCTGACCATGTTGTCTCAGATTCAAAAGTAACATAGCTCCAGCTGACTACATACAAGTAGAGTTTGCTTGTTGAGAATGACACTTGAATTTAAGGACTTATAACTGCCACTGATCTTGTATTGATGGTGTTTGTTATTTGTCTCAATACAGATTACGGATTTGAAATTCCAGATTTATTTGTGGTAGGTTATGCCTTAGACTACAATGAGCACTTCAGAGATCTAAACGTAAGTTTCTTATTAAAAAAATAGTTTAAAAAGTCACTGATCTACTTCTTCTGTATTTATTCCCATAAATATCCCACAATTTGTCTCCTCCTTGGGGCCCTGTAGAAGTATGTGTTTGACATGGTTGGGATTTGGGATCCTTTCAGTGAGTGCAAAACTCCCTGCTAAACCTCAAATAATCCAAAGGAGTCCCTGCTCAGCACTATGAACAGTTCCCTCCCCCTAAGAGTTCCCTAAATTTCCATCTTCTATGAGCCTGGGGCTTCTCAGATCCACCATTGCCAGTATGTGCAGAGACAGCAGCAAAAGTGAGACACAGACACAGGTCAGACTGGTTGTCTGAATGCTGTGTTGTCTGTCTCTTTGCTCAGAGAAGTGAGGATGGAAAAAAAGTGCAAACCTTTATTTTGCTTCTTTCCCAGGGGTGCACCTCAAAGCTAGGAATTCCAAGTGGGAAAACTTGCTGTAGCTAGAAAGTGAAATCAGCATTCACTTCCAGATGTCTGGAAAGGAAAGACTAATCATAAGATCACTAGGTTGGCCAAGCCTAAGTATTTCTAAACAATTATTTAATAATTAATAGTGTACTCAACCATACTTTTGCAATCTCTTCTATTTTTTTCAGCACATATGTGTTATCAATGATCATGGCAAAACAAAATACAGAGTCTGAAGCAGTAACATCCACACCTGAATATTTCTGTGATGCAGAAATTTGACTACACTCCCTCAAGCATCTCCCAGAAAAGTGATTCAACTGGCTTGTATGTCTTTCAACTCAGTATAATAAGGGGTTTATCCTAGAGATGCTGATGAATATTTACAGAAGTGAGAGGTCTTATCTAAAATGTGAAGCATAGGACTTTTACAGTTACTACTTTTATTAAGTATTAAAATTACCACCTAAGATGCCTTTTGACTAATGACTTGTCTGCCTCAGGTCTCATTGTGAACACATCTTTTCTTTGCTCAGTTCTTCATTCCACCTATTGCAATACATGTACTTCACTGTGTTGCACAAGCTAGTTCAAAAGTGTTATTCTGTGCATGAATATTATTTTACAAGATTTTATTGACTTCATCATGCCTTTAGTCTTGGTCAGATCTGCTGCTGCCAAATTGAAAGCATTATTTTGACTTAATTCCACAAGTTTTAGCTCTCAGAATGTGCTGAATTAGAGTGCAGGTCAAAATGAACCTTTGCAAGATACTGTTGATGCAAAATTGGAAGATATGGTTCTAGTATGTCATGTAGCCATAGATCTGACCTGTTTAATGTGCTGAATTTTAATCAAGACAGACCAATGCCAGGCAGGTTTGAATTTCTGCATGGTATCCCTTTCTTCTCTAGGACACAAACAAGTATGAAAATTAACAGTGTTCTCCTGAGCTTATATTCTTAACTAAACCTCATTAAGCACTAAAGTTAAATGTTAATCAGACAATTATTCAGTTATGATTTGATTTTTGTAACGTGTTTAAGTAGAGAGTTTTTTTAACCATCTGTCATCTTTGAGAATACAGTTCTGACAATGCTGAAGAAGACTTGTATAGAAAAAAAGAAAAAATGTATAGGACAACACAGAAAACCAGTTAGTGTATGAGTGCAGTAGACTCTAGACTCCTTCCTTTATAGATCCTGTTTCAAGAAGTTTGTGAATTTTATGTACTGTATTAGCTGTGAAAAGTTTAATTCTGTATTGAATGCAGGTGTTCTTAACAACTTCCCGAGGGAAACCAATGCAAAGTAAGTAGCTGTGTATCATTAGCTTTGCTCTGAACTGTGAAGGCAGATTGTTACTAGTTGCAGATTCCTATAAACTAATAAAGAAACATTAAGAATACTTGTTACATTGCACAGTTTGTTTTCCTGCTTCAGCATATTTTCAGCACATCCCATAAAAGTTTTTTAAAAATATACATTTACCTGGTAATCTAAACATACCATACATATGTGTTCTGCAGCTGAATTTGGATTTTATCCAAATAACAAGCTATTGTTATTTGGATAAAATCCATGATGTTAAAGGAATGAAAAAGATCAAAGAATTATGATGATTGCTTGAGAAATGCCTTAGCTCATCTTTACTCCTTTAACTTGTATTTTAAAAGAGTTCTGTTGAAAAGCTTTTTCTCAGAGTAAATTTCTTCTGTTTTAGAGAATAATGCATTCAACCCTTACAGACCCTGGAAGAAGCTGCTAAAGACTTTAATCCCTTTCTGTTTGATGAGAGTGATAAAGCTTTTCTTAATGTTTCTAACTGCTATGGATTTAGTAGTAATGACACATTGCATAGAATGACATGCTTAGACTTAGGCTTAGTCCAAGACATCTGTTAGTTTATTTCTTTTTTTTCCTATTTTCTTAAAAAATTCCAGTCCAGTTCACCTTACTACAATTACCAGCTTTCAGCAACAACAATAAAAATTTAGCAAGTTAGGGTAAAATTAGTGTGAAAATATGAAGTACTGCAGATACACATAATTCAGACAGTGTTAAAATTGTTAATTGGAAGACTCAGATTATTAAAATCTACATGCTTAAAAGAAAAGACCAAATTTCTAGAAAATATGAGAACTGTAATGTTTCTTCTAATTCCCTTTCCTCCTGTCATCATATTTTTAACATTGTGAAAATCTCTTTGGTGTGCTCAGAGAATTTATTGTATTGTGTTTCGGTAATATTGTTGATTCCACTCCTTTAACTAAAAGGCCACTAAATATTTTTCAGTTGTGGTTGCACACTATGACCCACAAAGCTATGTTTGGGGTTTTTTAATCAGTTCAGCAACATCTGTTAAATAAGAGAAGAAGATGTTCTCTAAAATCCATTATTTTCCTTGGATATTGTGTTTATGGGCAGGCTTCCATTTTTATCTCAATTTTTCTTCTTGTGCACTTAACACCAGCATCTTTTCCCCACCTGTTGAATACAAATTAGCATGGACAGTAATTTTGTTTAAAGTGATGTAAAAACCTGATGTATCAGCCATCAGGTTTTATACTTAATTCATTTACGTCTGATTCCAAAATATCCATAAGTGGTTTTCAAACTAGGAAGAATAATTCCTGCACCTTGGTTAACTGAATATAAGCTAGGATTTAATGTTGCAAACCATAGATATGGTCTGAATATCTAGTAATTTCTGCCTAAAAAATAGAATTTTAAAAATAGAATAGACTAGAAAAACCTCTCCTAGTCTAAATATAAAGATCTGAGATGAATGCAGTATCTCAGTGTACTGGGAAAAGTATCCTAAATTCTTCTTCTCCTTAAATTGGAGGGAGAAATGATGATACAGAAGTTAATGTAGGTGTGTGTTACCTCAGTTCAGTCTTCCAAAAGTTAGCTCTGGCTGTACCCTCCACATGACTGAGGTGGCTGTGTCAGCCTCCTCCTGTGCTTGTCTCCGTGTCCCCATTTGAAACCTTGCAGAGAGAAGCAGGGTTTCAGGTGCTTTAGCCATCCTTGCAAAACATTGAAAATACAGTGGAGGGAAAATAAAAGCTTGTATCCTAATTTCATACACTTTTCACAGTTTTAATTCCACATGCCTTCCTCTGGGAAGGCAGCCTTGTACAGCCATCCCAGTACCTGGCTGAAATGCTTGTACCAGTAGGGAATGACTGCTGTGCTTGCCAGGGATATTCAAAGCAGTGACAGCACCACAGCAATGCTTGGACAGCTAGAAAAGTTTGGTCACCAGCCATAAACTATATTGTGGGATTATTTTATAGTCTTAAAAGGCTAATTATTTGTGAAGAAACAGCAATATTAACACTTATAAATTATTAGAAGGGAAAGACACCCCAAATAAGGAAGCCAGTACAGACTGAGGAAAGGTTGTCCCTTATTTTGCAGAAAACACAGAATTTTTTAGAAGGAAGAAAGGAGGTGTTAGCTCTGGGTGAGGCTCCGTAAGCCCTTTGAAGGCTGTCAGCTGCAGTTTGGATGCTTGTGCTGTTACGCAGACCTGGCTGACCCTGCCCTCCCTTCTGTCAATAAACCAGTGCTTGGTTCCTTTGTACCTTCACATGGACACATGTGTATCCACAGCTGAACTTTTCACTGCTGCCAGCAGTTGTTTTGGAACACCAAGGGGTTTCCAAATGCAGAAATTTAGACTCAATTAGTTAAATACTTGCTGTCAAGCCTTGTTCCTTCTGCTGCTGCATGGAGCAATGAACTACTGACAAACTATTGGAGTCTGCAGTACAGCGATTTATGTCTAATACTAAGTTTTGGATACTGTTCAGAGGATGACCTTTAGTTTGTTTCAGGAGTGGCATGAAAGTTTTCCTCTGTTTTTCCATAGCAAAAAGAGACAAAAATTACTGGTAGTACTGTAGTTCTAGAAGTCTGTCTTCAACCTGCATGACTGGGCCTTTGATAATGGTAAGAAAGTGTTGTTTCTAACATGACACAAAATTTTATTAACTCATTACTGCATGTGTTCAAAAATACATTGTTCCTACTGTTAGTAGAGCTTTGTGCATTTATCAGTGCTGTTAAGTCATGAGGTTACACTAGGGACAGCTATTGCTGGAAGAAATATGTTATGCCTTCATAGCTATTGAATTTGCATAGAAAAACACTAGAATTTAGCTAAGATGTTCTGGCAGCAGTGCCAGAAAACAGAGTTATCTTGAAGTGCCTTTTCTCAGCAATCTTCCATTTTCCTAAATTTCTAGAAGCATTAATCTCTTTTCTTCAGATTTCTTATCTCCAGTTACACATTGGTTTTATATTCTATTCTATCACAGTGTCTTTTAAGCAAGTCCTTGCCAGTTCTGTAGTTTTTAAGGACATTCACAAATGCTTGTTATTTACCAGGAAACTTCAGCCCTTTTTCTGAAACATTCAAGAGCAGATTTTTGAAGGTGCTTATGCATCCAAGAAAATTTTATGGGATTTCACCTGCTTGGATAGGTGCCTAGCTGCATCCTTCAGTGACCATGTACCTTTGAAAATATGTTTCTTGCCTAATCTGGATAGACTGGGAAAATATGCAGTAACATAACTTGGAATGAAAACAGGGGGTTATCACAACAAAAAGAAGAGGCAAGCACAATCATGTTGTTCTTTCATGTGGGCATGAATATCTCTTTGTCTTTCTGAATCAGGCAAGTGTTTAATTGATTTATTTGTTTGGGTTTTCATGAGAATTATTGTAGTAGTGTTTCTGCTCTTTCTTAGGAAATTTGGAATGCAGTGAGAGTGCTCAAAATTTAGCTTTTGGAAATAATAACTCAGCATAAACATTAGCAGAGAGAGACAGAAAACAGACCAGCTACAAAGGAATATTCAACAACAGTGGCACAAGAGTCAAGGAGAGTAAAAAATGAAGCGTCATTAAAAAAAACTTAAGCCATAGAGTATTGATTGGAATGGATCCACCAGTGGGTGTACAGGCAAGATATTAAAACTGGTTAAATATGACCTGCTGAGTGAGTGTGGAGATGGGAGCTCTCTACTGAGAGCCAGTTTGGTCCTGGGCCCATTTGTGCCATATGGGAAAGAAAATCATAATAAACTGAAATTGTTTATCTTCCTTCAGAAGCATTTCACATAATAACATGATGCTATTAACTGTGTTCAGGCTTTTAACTACAAACATCCAACTGATGCTTCCAGTACTATTTTGCCTAAGCTGTATACAAGACAATCTCAGCCATGTAAAGTCAGTCTCAAACTCTGTTTTAAATTTAATCAAGTACTAGACACCGATGTTACTCCATCTGTATAGATTCCAGTGTTGTTACTCACAGCCTCTCTGTCCTATTTTCTGGGATTTTAAGATCTTTCCATCTCAAGCTTTACCCCTATTCCTTACATCTTAATTTATCCCAATTCCTCTTAGCCTATTAACCAATTTACAAGCTCAGCAGGTGCTGGGAGAGAGGTGGTGAAGAATGATCTGCAGACAGACACTGCTGAGTTTGCAATCCTAAGAGAAAACAAAACCCACTAAGTGCTGAGATACTCTGCTGAGTGGCAGTCATTGGTCTTTCATGGGAGATTTAAAGAAAAGTAGCAAATATTTAACTTTAGGGGGAGAAAAAATCTTTGCTTTGTATCCAGAAGTATCAGACTGGAGGTGACTGGCTTGCAAGGCATGGAGGGAGGATTTTGTGCCACCACCACTGTCCAGTGTGGTTTTGTTTGCTGCCAGGCTTAGGCAGTGGCTGGGGCTGGAGGAATCCACACAAATCAGCACAACAAACATCCTCCTTTACTGCAGCTTTTCTAGCTCCAGCACTCAGACAAACACAGAATAGGGTTGGTCCCGGCAGGTCTGGCACACTGGTGATTCTGTCAGCCATATCTCACAGCAGTCTAGCCAAAATATGCTTCAAAGTATTTTAATATTTTCCCCACACAAGTCACAAGCTGGAGTCCAAAGCTAGCAAGTGTTTTCCTGATTATGGTCTGTTTATTTATAGAAAAAGAGTCAAACATAAAACACATTTCCTATGCAGAAGGGAAGAAGGAAATCAAGGCACATCATGGCACTGCCCCGGGCAGATCTGAAATCTTTGGTTGAGAACAGATTTACCATGGTTATTTTCCATCCCCTAAACTGTGTTTAGACTGTCTCAACTTCAGCAGTCTCTGAGCCATGTAAATTATTTTATGCAGAAGGACAACAGTATTTTGTGAAGCCAAAATAGGTTGTGAAAACTGTATGTAAAGCTACTCAGGAAGGAGTGCATGCTCTCTGTGTTTGAATGGAACACTCCACACAGAAGCCTCGTTCCTACAGAGGAACACAGACCAAGTGACCATCATTGCTCACACACTCCAGGTTAAGCCCCTGTGGAGTCTGAGCAAGATTGTACCAACAGATTTTTGTTAGAATAGGTGTACACATGAACATACTATCATTTTCAATATGGATGTTATTCCAAACATCCTTTTGGATTCTTTTTGCCTCCTTTAATATAATGGCATCAGCCTAAAATTAGGAATGCTAGTACTGTTGTTAACTACAAGAATGTAAATTTTGGCCACAAAATTTAACACATCACAAAATATGATGGGAAAGCTGCCATGCAGTTTGAAGTAAGGATCACCACAGATTCCTCCACCAATGTTTTCTTGAAGTCTCTGCTGTTGAGGTAAGTCTTCATTACCTGAGGAGACAAACGCACATCATAGTTCTTCTCAGCCATCATTAGGCAGATTTTCCAAATTCATAATAATTTACAAGGCCCATTTCTAGTAAAGCAAAAAGAGTAGAATATAAACTCTTGTTTATGAATCATAACAATCATGACAGAGCACAGCTGCTTTATTCTCCTCTGTAGTTCACCTACCCATGAATTCCAAGGCTTTCTCCCTTGAGGCACCTCAAGACCAACCTGGCCTGCCTAAAGCCACAGTTTCATCCACAGCCATTATCCTGACAGAGCAGCCAGAACCTTTGTGTTTTCCACCTTAATTTGCTAAGAGAAACCCTTTCCCAGCCAAAGCACTAAACTATGTAAAATTATTATCAGTTAGGTAGCACAGGAGTGGCCACAAAGTACTGGGAATCAGCACAGCCTATGGGGGACCAGGCTGGGTTGAACTGGGGTGGGGATAGTGGCATTTTACCCTGCCATTTTTGAAGGGCTGGGCTGGGAGGATGAGAAGAACAACCGCAGACTTTGGTTTATGCAGCAGCCAGAGCACCTCATCAGAAGCACAGTGCTCCCTCAGGGCTCAGAGCCTCTCGTGGCAGCTCCAATGTCAAGTCCAGCACCTTGCTGAGATCCCCTGGTATAGTCCAAGCTCAGCTCCCAGGGTTAGAGCAGATTGGATCACAGTTTAAACCTGTAAAGGTGCAGGAGTTAGCTTTTCACCAAGAACAAGCTCTAAATAAAAAATGTCATCGTGCTACCTTTATAAACATCCCTGCCCTTCTCCTGAGGGTTTGTGCTGCTCTCCCTGGCTGCTGTTGCTGCCTTGGTTCAGCTTCTTTCCAAAACCAGTTTTTCTCACCCTCCACTGGCTCTTGCTCTTGCCTGAGACTGCTTCATAAATGTGTGTTTTACAGCTCAAAATTACCATTCCTGACCTACCACTCTCTCCTAGCCTGTGGCTACAACTGAAATAACAGGGTGAGTGGGGAAAAAGTTATTTTGAAAATCAAGAAAGTAGGTGATTTCCATGTTGAGGTTTAATCAAAATTATAGTACCCAAATATATGAAACACTAAGGCACCAAGGCCTGGCTGATGTTCTCTGCTGCTGTTGAAAGAAGCTGCTGCCTTCACTCCTTCAGACAGTTTTGATATATAGGGAAATGTAGTGTCCTAGTAGGTAATACTGTAGTTATAGTAAAATGGAGAGCTAACAGATAAAAATTTGCCAACTTGTAAATAATTATTTAAGAATTTAGAGTTTGGAGATATTTAGGCTTTTAAAAAAATTTCTCTCTTCCCTGGCACACTTTGTAAAAGTCCCTTGCCAGCTTACTTTCAAGAGTCTTCTAAGTAGTCATTCTAGGAAAAAACACATTTGTCATTTGGTCTTTTGTCTATATGTTCACCTAAGTTGAAAAATCTTGGGAAGTTGCCATCACTCTTCTGAGTTAATTCATATCAAATTTGCTCTAAAAGTTAGTTTTAAAATAGGCAGTTAAACATTCAGGTGTCATTATCTGCATTAATTGCTTTCTGAAAGACAAAAATTATTCTTATTTACGTATAATATTCTTATAATAATAGTTGTTAGTAGAAATGTGGACATAGAAAAACAGCTCAAAATAAAAATCAGCGTTTTCTATCCCTCTTTTGATAAAGTCTCAGCTAAAAGGTATTTTTCTGTTTCTCATATTCTCAGTCATTTTCCAGAATTCTACCAGAACCTCTGTGTTCAATGTTTTAGGTCAATAAATTTAAGTCATGGAATTCCTGCCTCATTGCATATCAAGTGTGCTTCATTAGCTCTACTTTACTGACCTCAGAAATTCCAGTTAAGGGAATCCTCACAAGTCTGGTTTTAACTTAGGATTCTCACTTTCCCTCCTTCCAACAAGTATATTTCAAAGGTGGCAATGCAGATTGCTCACCCAAATTGAGTTTCATGTTGCCCTCCCTCGTGCTTTCCACAGCAGGTCAAGGTGCCTTATTCCTCCCCATACTTCTTGTGTGCATTCACAGTGGATCATGTTTAAGTTCTGAATTATCTCAGCAACTACAGAATTGTTTCCTCTTGCTCCTGTGACACTTTATGGCACAATAAGGCAGCCTTGAAGTGAGAACAACTGGCTTTAGAGGAATATCCTTCATCATTTCAGCCCTTCCGGCCATGACAATAGCATAGAATATATGCTGGGCCTCAGCTGAGTTCCTGCCGCAGATTTCTGTGGTAGAGAAATGCCAGAGATTGCTGATCTCTTTTCCCAGGGCATTGCAATCAGTAGCTATCTCTGCAACCCCAGGTTTGCTCTCTGGACTGGGCAGGCACCTGCACAAGCTTTCCAGGCTGCTGAGACCCCACCTCACTCCCAGCCTTGGGACTGGTTCTGCACACAGGCACAGTGCAAGGCCAGACTACAGTCCGATCTCTCGGGCCTCTCCTACTAGTTTTAATTATCAGCAACACCTGGAGAAACTTCTAGAAGCCCTGCTTCTGTGTGCCAGCTTGCTCCTCTTTGTCTCTATAGGTCTGTCAGTCTTTTCAGAAACAAGAACTTTTTTTCCTGACAAGGCCAGATTCTTGGCACATTCTTTCAGCATTCCTTTGAACATCCCAGTCAGCAAACAACATCACAAACACTTGCCTGCCCCCTCATTGTTTCCTGACCCTGATTTATGAGAGGTCAGTGTGATAGATGTTTAAACTAACCACAGGCTCAGTTTATGCCAGGCCATTCCATCTAAGCTTTCGTGTCATATTAATAACAATTCTTTTAAATTCTATTGCAATTAAAATCAAAACCAACAGCTCTATGCTTTCAGCTCCCACACCAAATATCAGGTATTGCTGAAGGCCAGATTCCACCCCTCTTCTCCTTTCTGGATATCATCTTCCCTTCTATATCTTCATATTTTCAGATCAATCTTGAAAAACATGGAAGCTCATCTAATTGAGTGGACAGCCAAGTGCAGTGACATCCAAGAGAAAAGCACTGTGTTAGATAAGGCTGTTACAGGTTGGCCCTTTGCAGATATGTCTGAGCTGGCTTTCACAGCACAAATACAGGATGTGGGCAAGAACACACATTTTCTGTTTCAAAAATGGAGAAGTTACAGGCCTGATTTTAGAAATATGTATAAGCATTACTTTCAAGCTGTTAGAGAGTTCACCACAACAAATGAAACCAAAGCTCTGCAGGGGCTGAGGTGTCCTGGCTCTTCATCCCCAGCAGTGGCACTGCACATGGCAAAGTGTCCTGTTCAGCAGCAGCACCCTAAGGGGGTGCCCCATCACAGACCTGCCGGGTGTGCTGGGGTTTAGCTGACTGGCCCCTTACCCAACAGATCAACTGCTCGGTCATACTCTGCTTGTAGCACCTTCGCCTCTTCCCATTCCTACTCTCTTTTGCCCCCACTGCATTTCTTTTATTGTCTTCCTTTATCTTTTGTTGCATTTCTAGCTCTGCTTCGTCTTAATTTTGCTGGAACCAGCAGCCTTCTGCTGGACTCTCAGACTGAAGGATCTGCTGCACTTCCTTTCTGGTCTCGCAGGACTGCTGCTGAAGCTTCTGGCAGAATTTCTTTCTTGTAGCTTTTTTTCCCCCCCAGACTTTACTGAAATAGCTGTTTGCCTTTCCAGTAAGAGATGCTGCATTACTACCAGGAGCAGGTGGTTCTCGTTTCAGAAATTCCTGTCAAGAAACTGAAGCATGTGACAACTTGTGAATCACAGATTCTTGCTGTCTGTCCTGACAGTTTCTCTTATCTTTCTGAGCTGAAGGCTGATCCTTAAAATGGATAAGTAAGTGGTATTGCATACCACGCCACTACAGTCCAGCCAAACAATATCAAGACAAATGGCTTAGGTGGAGTCACTGCAAAATGCAGAATTAGGAAAGATCACTTGATGTTGGTCTAGACAAAACTTTTATATTTGTACTATTGCCTCCCAGATGAATTAAAAATTACATAGCCTTATAGCTCCTAAATCAGTTTGAAATCTCCTAATGTTTTATAACCCCTGATTTATTTTCTTCTTCAAAAAGTTCATCTTAAGATCCTATTTGCCATTTTGCTGTTCTTTGTTCCTGCCTGACAACTAGAATGCTGGTGACCCTAGCCAGCTACCAGGCACTTCAGCTTGTTCCAGAACAACTGAAAATGTACCACCTTAAACTGGGCAATCTGTCCAATGAGAGGAAAAAAAAATGCATAAGGGAAAAAAGCAAGAGGTTATAGAGAAAACTGATTTTTAAATATGTATTACAGAAGGTTATCTATGGCAATAGTGGATATAGGATTTAAACTTCCACAATTCAAAGTCTGAATGTCTTATACATTTTAAAATGTATCTCTGGGCTTGGATGTCTCTTGCTAGGGTCAGTCTATTTGGCATTATCTGAACTGAGCTAGCTGAAAGGAGATTCTGCTGTCTCCAGACGAGTTCATCCAGTTTCTATCACTCTTAGCCATCACATAACAACAATAACTTTACACTTAGCTCATGAAGAGATGCCAGAGAATTTTCTTCCACACCTCACTGCAGTCCAGATGGGCTGGAAGGCAAGGCAGTGACCCGGGAACAGCCATGCCTGAGCCCATAACAACTTTCTGTCCTACTTAGTATCTGAATGTTCTTGTTTTCACTTGTGTGCAAAGGACAAGAGCCTGGAGCTTGTGTGTATGCTGTTGGAGGGGTCCCTGATAATGTCAGTGCCATGGAGCTGCAGTTGTTATCCCTGATAAAAGCAATGTTCTCCTGCTGCCTCCTCAGTGGATTCACAGGGAAAGAGGGAATAGCAATGTTTCCCAAGGATACTTTAGTCTCTCTCACCTTAAAAAGTCCTGTCCTTGACTCCAGTTGTCCATCCAGGTGCTCTATCCTCCTTGCTGAGCGTCTGCTCCTTGAGCAGCACATAATTACTCAGAGTTTTTTTCTTCAGTTCTGACCTAACTCTTCCCTGACTTGGCTTCTGCCACCTGTGCTCCACTGAATCAGTCTACTTGGCTCATGATGTCCATGAAGTTCAGAACTAGAGGTGAGTCTTTCATTCTAATTTTAAACTGTCACTTTAAAAACATTTTAAACTGTTACATGTAAAACTCAGGTATATTAAAGACAAAAGCTTGTGGGGGAAGGAGAAGGAATTGTGCATCTCTCTCAGCAGCTTCCTTATAACGAGGGCAAAGCAGGACAGACTTCTATTGATGCTTCATTTTAGACTGAGCTTCCAGAAAGCCCAGCTGTCTGCTGAGGGTCCCACAAAAGCCCTTGTTGATTTATTTCTAGCTAATACTACCTTCTTCCTCTGATCTGTCTCCTACTTTCAAGAGATTTGCTCAGGTTAGTCTCCATTCTTTCATTTGGCTTCCAAAATTCTATTTCTGCTTCCACATTTTTAATCTTTCTTACAAGGTGTTAAGGGTTCCTTATTCTCTTTTCAGCACTTTCTGCAAATTCAAGAAATAGCTGTATTCAATCACCTTGTCTTCCCTCTCTGTACTTTGCCTCTGAAGGATCTCATCATGAATACCATTTTGGCAGCTTTCTCCATGCTCATGATTCACCAGCTTTTCTACTTCCTATTTGTCACATTTAGATATTTCTGGTAATCTTTTAATGCCACTCCACTAAACACATTTTTCTTGCAACTCCTGGGCTTCTGTGCCCTCTTATTACAGGAACCTGATTTTGGTTTCTCACATCCGTTACTCCCACCTTGTACAACTTATGTTCTCATAGTTCTGATATGGGTAGAAAAGTGCTGATGGGTTTGTGTGGGGTCACCAGTCACTGTAACCTAAAAAATATGAGCAAGTCTCAGTGAGGTTTGGTGAATGGAAGTAGATCAAGTCTTGAAAAGATCCTTTAGGACTAACTTGTACAAATCTTCCTTTACTCATATTTTTGTTTGTTTTTTCCCTTCATTTGAGAAGGTGGACAAAACATAATCAAACCTACCAGATTTTTCTAAAGACAACTGTATCCAACTCTGAAGGTGTAAACACAAAAGAGAGGGGCTGAGTTCTTGGCACTGACTGACAGGGAATAACTGGGAGTAATGAGATTAAACTGAACAAAGGAAAACCACTGAAGGTTGAACATCAGGAAAATATCGTGGCTGTGTCTATCAGACCATGGACTAATTTCCCACGGGAAGAGGTGGAAACTCCATCTCTTGAGTAATTTAAAATTAGAACAGATAAATCACTAAAAAACAGAGGGCTGGGAACAGCCCTGTTGGAATTGGAAGGGGATGAACTAGACAGTTTTGAAAGATATTTTTAGCCTCAGTTTCTCTTCCCCTGAAATTAAATAACAAGCCTTGTTTAGGGTTTGCTCACGTGGGACTGACAAACCTGCAGCTGCATGTGTTCTACTCATTGTGGCCAGGTTGAAATGCTAATGTGACTCTGTCTGATCAGTTTTCTCTGCTGTGGCCACATCACAGCTAAAGCCTGGCCAGGTGACCAAGGGCTCCTGTATAGGCCCTCCTCTCCCCAAATCTCAGGCCTGCTTGGCCTGTCCCTGGATTTTTCTGCCAAAATCCTTTGTTTTCGATGGATTCCTTGTTATTTCCTATAGCACCTACCCTGCTGGGCTGAGCTCCCCTAGATGGCAGAGCTGAAGCAATTTACAATGCAAAATGCTTTACACAGCCCTTCTGGAACAGGGACTGCCATAGCCAGCCCTCTCATTTCCTTGGAGCTCCTGGCTAGAAACAGCTTCTGTTGCCGTGGGTCACTTTTTGCTTCCATGTGAGAGATGGTCCAACTCCATGGGCAATTAATGCAGTAAGGCCTTGGCCTCAAAAGGGAATTGTTTCTCATAAACAATTCAAGTTTACAGTTCTCAAAACCAGCAGGCCAAAAAAAGGTTCATTTATGGCTGTGTCTTTAGCAAAGCCCCAGTGTCCAGCCACACGGACTTCTTGAAAAAAACCAGCTCTAATACAGCTGTGCAGATGCTTGGGAAAGCAACAGAGGCGGTGAGGCAAGTTCAGAGAAGATACGAGTGCCCTCCTTGTCCATTTACATTTCGCGCCTTCTGTTACCTAA
>VWZP01007103.1:417522-430695 GCA_013396995.1 Dicaeum eximium
GCCCGCACCCACACAGCACTGCCCTGACCCACAGCACTGACCCACACAGCTCTGCCCTGACCCACACTCAGCTGCTCTTCCAACTCACTGAACTCTACTGCAATACATTTTTGGGGGGGTTGAAGTGCTGAGGAAACCTGAAAACAAACTAGGTCACATTTTGAGGATTTCTTTTGAAATTAAACACATAATTTCAAGTTTAAGGATCTGATAAAAAATACTTGAGTTCTGTTATCTTCAGAACTGTCTTCATTTTCTGTGGTTTGCTGAAGAGGACAATAGGTCAGAGGCTTTTTGTGTGTGTTATTTCTTTTTCAGCTGAGCAGCTTCACGTGGGCTGCTGCACTTCTCAGTTGGCAAAAGACTTTTTTTTTAACACTATTGTTGGATTAGCATTAGATGCCTGAGAGTTTCCCATCCTAGAGTCAGAAACAAGTTAAAATTACTGACAATGGTTGTGGTAGATCTATGGAGTGGAAAAGGGAATTCCTTGGGAAGCAAGAAGATTGATCTGAACTATTTCATGAGTCTCCCTTCGTTACCTATCTGAGGTTGTAAGTTTAGGTAATAAAACACTATCCAAATCAAGAGCTGTGAGTACAACATAGCGAAAAAAAAAAATCTGTGTTATAAGAGATCAGTTCAGAATCAGGCTAACCTTCTTAGCTCTGAATTTGTATAGCTTTACAGTTTGTTCCAGAAGAATTTATTTATCATGTAAGGATTATTCTGTTTGCATCCAGTCTTTTATTGATCATTGCCTTGTTACTCACTCTATTTTCCGTTATTTTAATATCTTTTTTTCCTGTGTTTTATAATTTGTATTTTACTCATCTTTGATTATCTCCAGCTCATTTCACATTTATTCTACCAATTTTGTCAATTTTTGCTTCCTCCTTATATCTGTCTTATCTTTATAATCACTGTGTATCTTTTTTGATTTTCCACAGCACAGCTTCTCAGTATCAAATGCTCATGTTGCAAAATTTCCCCTCGTATAAAGATCAACAAGAAGTTAGCTGGAAGTCATCCGCATTTCATTATATTTGGCACTGAGAAGTGCAGCTTTTAAAGAGCCTCCACCCTACAGCTGCATCACATCATTGATCCATTTAAATGCACGAATCCAGCCAAAAAGCCAATGTTTCCCATTACAACCTGTCTCTAAGTGACATCTATGTGCTGGTTTAGGAATAGATCTTCATAACAGAGCTACTTTGGAGGTAAACCAGGAAAAGATATTCTGGTTCAGTGCTGAACACTTGCATGCTTTTAACCTGAAATAAGTATGGAGCTGTGTAGTTCCATCCAGTTATGTAGTGGGTAAAATAAACATTTGAGCATAGCTCACTGAATACAAATTCTGCAATTATGGGTTGTGTGTATGACCATTTCGGTGACTAGAAATTGGCTACTACATTGGAAGGGATTTCTCCACATAAAAGGAAAATTATTAAAAACTCTAAATTCACAAGGAACATAGGGGAGGAGATCAAACACGTGACTAATATCCCAAAGGCCCTCAGGTCTTTATAATAGTGATCATAACATTATAGCTTGATGAAAGGAGTCATGAGGCCTGATCTGTCCCCAGGCTAACACAGTAGATTGTGAGATGGCTTCTGAGTTAGTTTGACTTTGTTGACATAGTTATAATACTGGAAATCTTGCTAATCAAGATGAAGGGTCTCTAAAAAAAACAAACTGGGATTTACTGGTCCTGTGAGAGAGACACATTTTGATATCAGCCTCATAGATGAAAAAAGGGTTTCTTACAACAAAGAAGGAAAACACACAGTATATTCTATAGCATATTCATTATTTCAAATATGTCAGTGTTGAAATAATGGTCAATATCCTGTGCAGATCTTCTTCCAGTGTGCCTTCCCACACTTCCCAGGAGCCGGTGGGCTGCGGGAGCCGCCCCAGCACTGCTCTGCTCCAACAGCTGTCGCAGGAGAACGAGAGGGCTTTATAACCACAGAGTGGGTAACTGTAATTTTGGTACCCAGGAACTTGTGGGAGGCTGTTTCTTGACTCCAAAGGCAAGTTGATAAATGAGAATATACAGTGGGAGATGCACAGGCTTGGGAACACTTTGCAGGAACTGCTACCAGAAGATCCGTGGGGGCCATACCCAGCTACTTATGTGTTCTGGCACCTTTAGAAATACTATGGCTTCTCCTGAAGGACCATCTTGCTGCCAAATGCCTTTTGCATATGTTCAATGGATGCCTGAGTCATAGATTCTACAGTGCTAACACTCACAAAACTAAGTTTATTTTTGATCTCCTTACCAAAACTTCTTTTCTAATTCATAATTATAGTCAACAGCACCTTTGACATGCCTTCCCATAAACTGGGCCTTAAGACAGACATACAGTTAAAGCCCCGAGTAGTATTTGCTTTCTAAATTAACATCCAGGCTGTGATAAATGTTAAATCCAGGCAGTGTGTGGATAACAAAGTTATTGTTCCATGCTGTTTGCTGGCAGCATCAGAAGAATCACTGCAGTGGTCTCAGGTCAAGTCACACACGACTGAAAAGCCTCCTGCTGTAGGGTGGCCTTCGTTCTCAATCCCAGTTCCATGAAAAGAACACGTCTCCAATCACTGCCTTGTCCAGGTGAACAAGATAAGGATTTAATCACTCCTTCCTACAGAGTAGCTTAAAGAATATCTGTACAGAAACATAATTTCTATGATGCTGACATACAGACATACAATGAATAAAAAGCCCTAGCCCTCATGAGAATGTGTACTTTGAATTTAGTTTAAATGCATTTGGCACATAGTTTATAATGTTTCTTTACCTCAAGAGAGGTCACTTATAGCCTGTTTCAATATTTTATTTTTCTCTGGACTTACGCACAAATCAGTTGTGAAACAGGCCCTCTAATAATTTCCTGTGATAGGGGACACACTGCTCAATTTTCTATTACTATTAAATGGACCAAATTTCTACATTAAAAAAAAAAAAGCATGTACTAGGTATGTTGTTTCCAGGGTCATAACCATTCTTGGTATAGTTTGTGACAGCCAGACTGCTAAATTTTTTAACATGATGAATGAAACTAAACTGAAAATCAATATTTTCTTTTACAGAAGCTTTCAAAATACAAGGCCTGGTACCTTTCTCAGAGTAAAAAATTCTTCCTTATTAAAGACAAACTTCTAGTGATACAGATCCTGCAGCACAGTCACACTTGCTCTCACCCCACGCCAAAATGGCATGACAATCTATAAAGCTAAAGAATTAGAAAACAACTAATTAACATAATTGAAATGTCTCAGTTAATATACTTGGTTAACAGCAATGTTATGTTACCAAGAGAAAAATCCCCCTACACACTTGGATGAAAGCCTTGCTGTTACCTCATGTCATATTTATGTCTTAATATAGAAATAATTAATACTTTTATGTGTATAGTTATACAGAGCAGAATTGCACAGCTGTCCCTGGCTAGCCATCAAAGGGATGTGTTTTACACACAAGAATAAATTGTTACTTTTTCTGTAATTCTCCCAATATGAGGGTGGACAAAAAGAAAGTGGGCTAATATGTCACTGCAGTTGCAGTAGTCTGGGCTTTCCCAGAAGTCACTGGAGAGAAATAAGAGCCCTGAGAGGTTGATGCAAGCCATCTTATGTGTGGTACTAACGTGCCTGGCCAGCTTCTTTGTCTTTCATTGACTACTGAGGAAGCACAGCTGATTAGCTCAGATCAAATGAATAATTTATAGGTGGGTAAAATCAGGTGTCATGAATACCATCCTCAGTGTCTAGTGCATTTGGAGAGCACAAGGCAAGCAGAAAATTTCCCTTGCCTCAGGATATTAAAGGGTTGTGTTATTAAGCTCCCTGTTTGCCCAGAAGGGAATCCTATTGCAGCCAGATTTGTAAGGATTTGCTTTCTCCTGGAATAAGCAATAGTGGCTGTACAGGAACACCTGTATCTGCAACAAGAGCCCCTCATTCTTGTCTTCACATTGAGCTAAACTGAAGGTGAGTAAGACATCCATATTTTTGAAGGAGAGTGTGATAATCCATTAATGTTTTCAATATTTCAGCAGCACTCCTGCTCTGAACTGGAACCAAAAGAAGTCATTTCATTAAAAAGAAGAAGAGAGTATGAGATCCATTTAATTAGAGCTTTTCCAGCCAATACGCTAAGGAGCATTTAGATTCTGCAGGCATCTTATGTACAGTCAATGGAAATTGCAGAGCAGGAACCAGAAAGGCTTGCAGGAAGCCAATGTAGAATGAGCAAAGACTACACCAGACAAGACCCCAGATTACAAGGCTCTGGCATTTATCAGAGAAGAACCAAAATATTTGACTACTAAGTGGACCCTGTCTGTTGAAGAGTGGCAGGTGAACCCTGACATGGTTTAAAGCACCCTGCCAGTCTGCTCTGCACCAGGTGACACATTTGGCAGGAATAAGTTGCTCCTGCAAGGAGCAGGATCATTGACCAGCACAACCCCATCACTCAGAAGTACTGCTCTCCCTACAGCTGGCATCCCCTCCAGCTGGGTCAGTTGTTCCTATACCCTCTCTCAGTGCAGAGCAGCATGAAAAGGAAGGGGGTGGGGCACTATTTCATTAGTCCAGCACTGTGAAATAACCATTTATCTTCAGATGCAGGTAAATCAGGGAGCTGTTTGAGGTAGCTGTCTTCAGGCGGCACTAACATGGACCATCCTTTCCCAGAGATCAAGCAATGTGCCTCACTCTCTGCTCCCAGCTCTCATCTTTGTTCTTGTAAGAACAGTATTGTCATGAGCAAGAAGAGCATAATCCTCTGAGTTGGAGTCAGAAAACACATCTTGCAGGAGGAAAAGCCAAAAGATGACTGCTGCAGTGTTTCCAAGCAGTTCACCCCCTTCGCTAAAGCAGCTAATTATTGGAAGGGACTTGAGCTCTGCACAGATGTTATTTACCTCTATTTTGAAATGAAGAAAGTTGTAGTAATCTGTTTATTTTTCTTTAACTCTTTTGTGCTTTGGAAGTATCACACAGTTCAAAAGGCAATATAACTATTTTTTAAGAAAATTATTGAGCTGCCAGTGATTTAATAACTGTTTTATAAAACAATAAATAAGGAAAAGCAGATGAAATAAACATAGAAGCTACGAGCAGCACACAAAACAAGTTTTAGTGCATAGAGAAATTTGACAAATGATGACTACTGCATCAAAAAAAGAAGAAAATCTTTGCTTTTTCTCTGGCTTTCATCAAGATTTCTCTAAAACTTAGACCATGTTTCCAGAAGAGCAGACTGACACAGTGCAAATGGAATAGAATCTGTTGCTCCTGCAGCTGGTCTTACAGGGGATGAGAAGAGCAAACAGGAATCTGTATATCAAGGAGAAGGGTTTTCCCTTTGGATGTCTTTTTATATTAATCAGAACCAGTTACTGAGGCTAATTACTTTAATAAGTATTGTAAAATACTTGTGGCCCTCACCTCAGGTAGTCCCATAGACCTGAAAGCCAATAGTCCATCCCCACCTGATCAAAAGGAAAGAACACAATATATCAAAAATATTAATCCCTGACCCTAGGCATCAGGGAAAAATGCTTTGCATTACTGTGCTCAGAGTTTGTTTTGTATTTTGCTTAGGCCCTAAGGACTGCCTTGAGAATTAAACTAACTTGGACTGCTTTCCTTTGCCTCCCTTGCAACTCTTTGGTCTAATCCTGCAGATGACCTTTGTGTGGACATACTTTGCATCCACATGGAGCCATTTGGAGTCTGGCTCATATGAAACAGCACAATACTGCAGCAAAGAGTTTGAGTATATCTAATGAGTTAAAATACTTGGCTGCTGCTTTTTTCCTGGGAAAGCAGCTCTGAAATGAACATCTGAGGGTGTCTCAGCAGAAGACTGGGCTGAAAATATTCTGTAAACGTGGCTTTGTTCCTTAGCTCATTACTTTTATTTCGACTTCTCCCAGCATTATGTTATTGTTGATCATATTTCTGGGTTGATTTTTGACTAGATTTGAAGCTCTAAGTCTGTTGCAGGACAAACTGGTGGAGGGTGCTGATGATTAATTTAGTCACACTAGAAACATGTTATACTTAATGCTTTCTTCAGTCAGTTCAAATGCATGTTTCTTCTTTCCATACTACAGTTTGCATAGGCAATCAACACAGCCCGTTTGCAGAAAATTAATGAGCATTTCTGTTCATTAGTTGCCATAATTTACACGGCTGGATTCTAACATTGGGGTTTTTTTTTGTAAAGGCAGATGAGCCACTTGGAACCTGAGCCCAATCCTGGGTGTCCCTAATTCCTACAGTTGTCCCTGTGTTAGTCCCTAAAGCTAGAGC
Organism: Dicaeum eximium; assembly: GCA_013396995.1. Taxonomy (NCBI): domain Eukaryota; kingdom Metazoa; phylum Chordata; class Aves; order Passeriformes; family Dicaeidae; genus Dicaeum; species Dicaeum eximium. Next base: position 423,862 of record VWZP01007103.1, read on the forward strand.
AGAACCAGACATTAGATACTATCTCTAACTCCATGCAGCCATCATCTTCTGCAGCATTTGTTTAATGGGTTTGTAAAACACTGAAAGAGAATGAATCCTGTACTTTCTTCTTCTTGAAAGCAGCGTTCATATACAGTCCCTTCTCTGGAAGCAGGATGTAGCTTGCTTGGAAATTCATAATATTTCTTTCAGGAAGCTATAGTAAAAGTTTAGTTTTGTTAAAATACCAAAGATATTCCTAATCCAGTCTCTTCTGGGAAATTATTAAGATACAGACATAAATACAATCCAGCTTGCCTCACACATTTGGTTTTTGGTTTGTTTGTTTTTTTGTGGGGATCATGCTTCTCTGGATGCTGTCTCCCCATTTTCCATCTCACTTTTTAAAAGCTTCAGCAGAAAGATAGGTGGTGGGAAAGCAGTGGGGAAATAAACCAACCAACAACCCCCCAGCCAACCAACCAAAAAACCCCCACCCCAATGTAATATCACTTTCAGAGCCTAGTCCCCATAAATAGTAATCAGCTTACAGGTTTAGACACCTTCTGGCCTTTGGATGACTCCTGCTGTCCTAGACAACATCTCTTGTGTCTCTTCAGTGAAAACAGAGCTGAGCAGCAGGCAGCTGGCATAAGTAGCAGCACATGAAGTCAGGTTTAGAAGCCAGTAAAAGCCAAGTAACTGGTTTCTACAGGGTATCTGGCAGGGAGGTTCTGATGAGCTCAAACTGAAGCATAAGCTCTTTGGACAGAGTAGGTAAAATGTGGGAGCAGCAACTGACACATTGCCTTTGGGTGGGGCACATCATTTTTGGAAGGAGGGAGAGTTTGAATGAAATCAACATATTCATGTGATACGTCTAATTCTTACTCCTGAGCTTTTCCTCAATGCCTGAAAGCTGCCTTGATCCAGCCCAGCTCTAGAGACAGATCGGTTATACGGCAGAGCTCAGGAGAAAGCTGCCACACTTGGTCTATCTAAAGGAAAGCAGTGGATAGTCAGAAAAAATACAAGATGGGTAGCCTGAATTTTGGAGATGGCTGTTAGCACCTCTGTGCTACTAAAACAAGGCTTTGCTAACCAGGGATCAAGCTGCTGATGATGTGATAAAGCAAGGAGAGAGCAACATCGCTGTTGTCAATTCCTCACCAGCTACTTCCACCTAAATTGTCGGTTCAGTAGTTAAACGAAACATTTTACAAAATAGGGCTGATTTATTGCCTTCCAGTCAGAAGCACAGAACCAAACACAGAGCTGTTATTTCAGTAGAGGAGCTAAGGTAACTCAAGTTGTCATTTCACTTTTCTCTGTCGTTCAGGCACTTAAACCTTTGCTGTCATGGCCAGTTTTAAATAGGTTGGATATTTATTGTGTTGAACTCTTTTAAACTGTGTGTGTGTGGGAGGGGAGGGTTTCTGAGGGAAAATGCTGCACATGTAATAGTCCCTGCTGGCTTTCTAAAACAAGTTAACATTGTTTGACCTAAAGTGAATAAACCCTCAGCAGAACTGAGGCCGATGACTTTATCTGTTAGATTCTGGCTCCTCTAATTTAAAACAAATGAAAGAATGTAGATAGTTTAAGTGAATGCAGAAAAGATTGGAATGATTTTTTTTCCCCTCGACCTTTAAAAAATTAGGAAATCCTCTGAAAACAGGCACAGCATCTTTAGAAACGTTGTCACTGTTGTTATTCCACAGTGACAGTTTCCAACAGCAAAGCATGAAAAACATGTTTTGCTTTGCTTATGGTTTCAGAGTGTGTCAGTAGATTTTCATTGCTAAGAACTCAGTTAAAAGTCTTAAGTGAGTTCTGCTGGGCTCCTCCTAACCATAATCTCGCTTGCTCAAATTTCATACTGCAACCCATTCTCCTGGGCTCACTGAATTATATTTGAAATTGTTTTTGTCCCTGGCTGGATGATAGTAAATTCCTGCAGGCTTGAACAACTTTGTATTTCTTTACCAAGTACCAAGTTTGTGTCTGAGCAGAAATACTGCTCAGAAATGCTGCTGCAAACCCACCAAAATGTATCCAGCTCCAGAATAGCAGGGATGATTGTGTGAACAGCTGAGGCTTACTGCTGTCAAAGCTGTGCCAGCCTGCCTTGGTGCACATTGGTAGCCTCACACAAACACCTCTGGGTCCAGCTCAGGAAGACTGGCAATGGATCAGGGAGGCTGGCCAGGAGGAACAGTCATCCTGCTGTCCACTCCTGGCTTCTCTTTGTGCTTTGGACATTGTTACTTCTCCACATCAGGAGCAGCATCCTGACAGACACAGATCTCCCTTTACACCAGAGCTCTGTTATCTGAGAACACTATACTGAGGAGCAGAAGACACATCATCTGGGACATTGGTTTTAATAGCACAGGTAGCTCGCTCCCAAAAGTGGACAAATGCCAGCAGCCAAATGGCTCCTTTCTCCTTACAGTGCAGCAGGATAAGAACTACATGTCCAGACTTCCACCCAAGCTGCAATGTTACTCTCTGTTTGCACCCCCAGGCAGTGATTTTCCCTGAGAGTATTCTTGCAGAATACTGTATGCACTTAAAATGGTATTACTTCTAGGAGGTATTGCTAACATCCTGTGACTGATGGAGATGGCTGACTGAAGCTTCAGGATATCAAAATCTTCTCTTACTATGGACCCAGTGGCAGGCCTTGCTGCAATTCTTTCTGGCAGTGTTCTGAGCACTTAAAAGCATCAGTATCCAGGGCCAAGTGAGGAAGGTGTGACCTCCTGTTAACTGAAATAAAAGAAAGGAAACACATTTGTAAGGGTTCAGTATAAAAGGGGAGCCAAGATGTAGGCATGGCAGGAATTATATTTATTTCTGTTGCCTGAGTATTGGTGATAGGAACATCTATAGAGCGAAAGGGGAATATTGTGGTACGGTTACCAAGAAAACAGCCATCACTACTGATGTCTAAGATGAATACTGTACTAGTGCTGGACAGGAAACAGATGCCTGTATAATGACTGAATCACAGGAATTTCAATGCCGAAATCTGTAAAGCAAATGCAGTTGCAGACAATGGTCACATTACTGTGTAGCTATAGTAATGATTCCATGGCTTTACACATCTAGGAGGGACTGACTATTATCTGCAGTATCTTGGAAATACCGGTGAATGAAAAATGTATGTGTAATCCACTCCTCAAATCCCCATGCTGGGAAGAATCTACAGAATCATCCTTGTGCACCTGTCAGCACCCTTGGGGAGCAGGGATGCTGTTAGGCTGATGCCAGTGATGAAAAGCCTCTAGCCAGGCACACCGTGGTGCTTGCAAACACTTCTGGGAGGCAGTAGCATTTCTTATGTCCAAAACAACATAACAGAGGTGTCCAGGTTCAGCCTGAACCCCTCAAAGCAGGCCCTGATCGTGCGATTTAAGCCACTGGCTTAACTTAAAGTCAGCCATCTTTAAATACCACTATGCATGTGTCTATAAACACATGAAATATTTATACACAGCCTGTACACCAAATCTGCTTGTTTTCCTTGAAGGAGACTCATTTTTCTCCCTTCTAGCCCACACAAAAGGGATATAACAGGAAGGGTAACATGAGGAGACAGTGTCAAGCAGAAACTTATCAGAATCATCACTACCTCAGCAGCTCCTACAAGTGACAATTTCTGAGGACAAACATCAGTACAAACATCTACTTGCCTGAGGCGTATGTCTGCCCACTCACTCTTCCTTTCATCCCTAAACTCAGGCCCTGTTAAACTTGGACCTTCTCCTATTTAACTTTTCAGAATTCTCCTAAGGAGAGAAGTCCTTATCTCAGCACAAAATACCTGAGATTTACTGCTATCTCCCACAGCTGCCTATCTAATCTATTTTACTCAGGTACTCCACACTAATCTAATCTAAAGAGTCCTGTAAAAAACCTGTTCTCACTTTAAGTTCCTTAGTTCCTTTTCTCTCCACTCCTGTTGTTGTCTAACCCAAAGGCTGGGCATTTGGGACTGGCTGTGGCTGAGCGTCCTCAGTGCCTGTGGCACCTCAGGTCTGACACATCATGGTGGGCTGCAGGTGGTGAGAAATGAGAGAGCCTTCAAGATGGCAAGGACAACAGAACTGCTTGGCAAATGAATTTCTTCACCTGAGTGCAGGTTACAGGTCTACACTCGTGTGCATGTGAGAGAAAGGCATGCCCCTGTGCCCTGCCAGAGGCGGGTGCTCTGCACCATCTGGAAAGGAGGCAGTTACCAAAACCATATTTAGTGTAATGAAATTCAGACCTCCAGTCTACCTGCTCAAGTGAATTTGGATGTCTGCAAATTAGCCTCTAGAATATCTATATTCTCAACACATCAACACATTCATTCAGCAAATGATAGTTTAAGAAGATAGAGCCCAATAACAGTGCCACCACTGACCCAGCAGAATGGGCAGAACAGAATGACTGAGTACACCTCAGCCCCCAGACTGCAGGACAGGCTTAACTCTGCCTACCTGGGCAATTTAAATTAGCTGCTAGACTTTGCACTCGAGTGTCTGAGATGCGCTCAAAGATGTCTGCAGCAGCTCTCCTGTGGGGATGATACTCTTTAGCAAGGAGTGATAATAAACAGTAGGACAGTGCTAACACTTTAAGCTGCTGCAGCTGCCTGCTAAGTGAGTATGTGTCAACACCTTCAGACTGGAAGGTGAGAAAGTGAAATTATAGCTTTCAGTTACCCTATTTTTGCTTTTGCAACCTCTTTTATTAAATCACTTTCAAGAATGATTAAGGGACTCAAAGATTTGCTTGTGTACTATGAATCCAAGATCCTGAGCACGTTTCTGAAAGTTTGTGTCCTTCTTCAAGCTTTATTGTAACTATGACACCATATTTACAACAACAACAAAAAAATACAGCAAGATAGTCTTACACAGGAAAGTCCTAAAAACAGTTCAGTGTCCTGAACAAAAACATCAGCCACTAAAAAAATAGAACATTGTAATATGAGGAAGAAAGTTAAGTACACAGTTTAACAAAGGTTTGTGTAGCCTGAATTTTCTTTTGATAATTACACAAATACAAACATCTCAGTCAATAATGAGATCTAGTCCCTCAACCTAGCAATGAAGTAATATGTGATTCTAGGATCAAATTTTCTTCTGTGATATTTCCATCTCCTTGTTAAAGTTTGAAAGCTAAGGCTAGAGAAATTGATTGGCAATGTAAAAAAAATAAAACTGGAAGATTTGTCTCTGTATTGATGTAGCTATGCTGATATAGAGACTTGTTAGACACTATACTCAGAGTCCACTTGTAGTTCAATCTCTTCAAGACATTTTGTAAATGTGACAACATTCTATATGGGTATTAGTTATGATGCTAATTTAGATTTGGAGTCAGTACTGTGTCTCCTATTGAAAAAAAATATTATTTTGAGTACATGAACTGATTTTCTATACATCATGGATTCTTGATGGTGTTCTGCAGATTGGCATGATGACTCCAGTGCAAAGAACAATACACAGCTGAGCACACAGCTACACTTCTTGGTTCTGTTTGACAACAATCTCAACAGAAGTGTCCCAACTGTTCCCCTTCTCCACTCTTCAAAAATCTCAAGTGATTTTAATTCTGGTCTTTTCAACTTCTTGACAGCCACTGTGCAAACAATATTATAACAGTTTTCTCTGGGTCTGGATGGCAAATAAATCTTTAAAATGTTGTAGACAGCAAGAAATAATTAGGGAGCTAGGCAGAACCTTCCTGTAGATTGCCAGATGAACAGCAGCATGCTTATTCAAAATATGTGTATGTGATCTCTGGTCCGGGTCCGGTTAAGCCACAAAGTAGTCTTTAACATCAGAAATTTATGAGGAACTCAAATTCAGAAACTACCACACATTTTAAACTACACATATGCCTAATGAAATCCACACCAACACACAGTATTGTCGGCGAGCACCTGAATCAGTGTGACAGGCTGTGAGCTGTAACACCCTTTTAAACTCAGCAGATGTGACCTTGGTTAGTAATAATTAGCATATGGGACTTGAGACTTTTCCTCCAGCTACTGGAAACAAGCCTGTTCCTCAGTTCTCTGGATACCAGTATTCATCCCTGCTGACAACGCAAGTTGCTGATGGATAACCAGGGCAGGCACCTCTTTTCAGAGATTGCGATCTCATGGTCAAGGGTAGCACAATAAAAACCACAACCCAAAACATTACTATTGTTTTCAGAACACAAACTAGACACAACCCTTCGTTTCACTCAATTCTTTACCAACTCTTGCAAATGCTTTGTTTTTCTTTGTTCCCTGCCATAGAGACCTTACTTGTCCAACCTCCACGTTGGAAATCACCATCCTAAAACCCGAAATTTCAATTCATACACTCCGATGATGATAAAGTATAGAAAATGTCTGCATTTACCGCCTTCGTGGTTACGACAAAACCAAGTTCGCCCCCCCCCCGCCCCCCCACCACTGGCTCAAGGGCGGCCCAGGACTTCGGCCGAGACCGTCCAAAGCAGCCGAGAGGCGGTCGCGGTCCCGGTCCTCCCGAAGCCAGGTGCAGGTGGAGCTGGAGTCAGAAGCACCAAGTCCTGCGTTAGGGCGGAAAGTCTGAGACCGCTGCTGTGTGATCACCTCGGAAAACGCCCAGGGAAGCAGCAGCAAACGCCGCCGCCCCAGGCCGCGCTGGCGGGCGGGGGCCGGCGGGGCTCGGCGCTCCCCGGCCGCAGGGCGGGTGCCCTGGACGGCAGCCGGGAGCCAGTTCCTGCCCTCGGTGTCGCCCGAGAAGGTGGGTGGATTTCTGGAGGGAAGAGAAACCGCCAGTCGGGAGGCAGGGGAAGGGGACATGTTCCCCCATCAGCAGA